>JAVDPK010000448.1:673400-700179 GCA_034780415.1 Cichlasoma orientale | reverse complement strand
TGCTTGAGGCCGATAAAGATATTAAAAATAAAAAAAGTTTTTTCTAGGAGCTCTAGGTGTGCGGACCCCCTTTTTTTTTTCTTCCCTGAGTATACCTTGCTGGATTCAGCACCCTTTTGAAATTTTGGATGTGCGTGCTGTTCTCTTTTTGAACAGGCTTATGAACCATCAGGTTTCATGTTGAGGAACAGGTAACTGTTATTCCAGGTTCTTTACAGCAGAGCTCGCTCGGGGCTTTGAGCTCTGCCAAATCAAGAGACGCGTGTCTCAGGCTGGAATCAAACCAGCGACCTTTTGCTTGCCAATAACTTGCGCTAATTATTTAGATTTTATTTTATTTTTTTTTTTTTTGGTGAAATGTGTAGGTATGTACGCCCCTCTCCAGAAGTATTTGGACAGTACAGTACGCTCAGTCTCAAATTTGGGTTCTGCCCGTGCAGACTGTGCATTTATAGTTAGAGGAGGAACCAACATGAAACCAGAGAGCCGTCTGTGGGTGACAATGAAGATGGAAAATCAGTCAGAGGCATGAACAAACATTAGCCATAGCCAGTACAACTGTTTGGAACGTCCTGAAGAAGAAAGTGGTCACTACAGATGTGGAACAGGTAGATCGAGGAAAACAGCAGCTGATGACAGAAACATTGCTGTAAAGAAAGACCCTAAAACAGCTGTTAGTGACATCAGCAACAACCTGCAGGGGGCAGCAGTGAAGCTATCACAACTTTAGCTAGCTAGCCTGGGAAAAATTTAGCTACAGCTGCGTTATCTGGTAAATGTAATAATATGAATATCAATTTACCAGCTAGTTAGTTATTGCTAAAGAACGGCTGAGATTTTATTTGTGTTTATTATATTTTCTTGGCACACTCCTGTAAAGCTATCCCGTGTAATGAGCAACAGTATCTGGCTACAGCATTCAGGATACTGTTCGATTCACAGCTTTTCACAGTTTGAACTATAATTAACTTTTTTTTCCGTAAGTTACAGAAAATGATTTCAGTTCAACACTTCGAGGGAAATTACAGGGAAATGTGTTCATACGTGGTGAACTTGCCTTTGTTGGCTGCACTGACATCCTTCATGTCTGCTCCACTGAACCTCATAATCAGGGCGGCACTTAAATCTGTAATGCTTAATTTACTAGCTGATTTTCTCTCGTTGTCATTTGAATACTTGGCAGCCATAATGTGCCACTGTCACTGTAATCAAACCTCTACTAAATTTACGACTTATTAGCTGAGCTTTCCATGCGGCAGACATTGCACACTGAGCGGTGTTAGCAATGACTTCAGTGAGTAAGGGCTAATTGAACACTCACCTGCAGGTAGGGCTGAATGGCCTTCAGGCAAGCCTCTGGGATGTTTTCCTTGTTGAAGTTAATCAAAGAGTCCAGGAATGTATCCACTTTGGCCATCATTACCTTTGCAGCCTTCCAGCTGCGATCCTTTGGGACTTTGCCAGCAGGTGCCATCAGGACCATGACTGCCGCTGTGACGTTGGTCACTGCTGCCACTGGAGAACCGAATGACTTCAGCTCAGTCAAGTTGTTCTGATGCAGGGAAGACAGGCAGAAGGATTAATTAAAAATTAAAGCGGTGACTGAATTGCGTTTGAATAAAACCACATCTCTGTGGTCTTCTGGGGAGAAAAAAGAGAGAAAATGGAAAGGATTAGAATAAAGACAGAAGAACCTGTGCTGACTTTGAGAAGACAACAGAGAATTCTAATTAGGGCATCTTTAGAGAGCTCTAAGCAGTGATTGAACTGTCTGTTCTGCTTGTTTGAACAGAGAGCACCTTTAAACACACAGGGTGTTTTTGAATATCCCCCTGGGGTGCTCATAAACCTACGTGGGATGCAAGGATAAAGTAAAATGTCTGCAGAACACAGAGAAGACCTTATTTTGGCAAAGACCAGGCTAAAGCCTGTGATTAAATAATCTTCTATACAGTTCAAGGCTTGTGTGGACATAAGTTATTCCACTGAAGCTGGAAAAACGAAATCAAACAAAGAAAAAAAGACCCTAACCAAACAAGAACAGTATGATGGAGCAGATCAATAAGGCACAGCGAGGGATGAGAGAGTAACTGACCTTATTGAGAGTGTTAAGGGCATCCTGAGCAGCTAGGAGAGCTGGTTCAGCCTTGGCTAAATCCTCTTCACAGTCTCTCTGTTTACCACTGACTACCACAGCAATGGCAGCCACTTTCTGCTCTTCTCCATCAGCCACCGCCTTCTCTTTGGACACCTTTTCAGTTTCTATCCCAACCTCCTGGGGACAGAATTCATTACCAGGTTAATGGGTAAAGTTCAGTCAGTGGCTCCATAAACACAGCGTTCAGTTTAAACTGCAAAGAGAAAAATCATCATTGCAGGTATTTAACGCGGCTCCCAGAATCAGCAATGGGGAACTTGATGTTCTGGTACACTGAGAGCAAAGAATGCTGAAACAACATCCAGAATGCTGGTACTTCCCCCTCCGACTGATCTGATATTGATCTATAACAGAGGATATAGAAGATGAAAAAGTCAGAGGTTTAAGCCCAACTTTTTCACACTTTGCTGAACAGTTTGTGCACCCAATACTAGAAATCCATCAGCAGACAGGGAGACTGCCTCTGATATATCTGGGGGCTTAATTTAGATTTCTTAACGTCATATTTATTTTCTTTAAGCACCAGAAGAGAAACTCACTGCAGAAAAAACATGTCCCAAAATTAGAATAAATAAAACCAAAACTATCCACGTGGCTAAGTTATCACGGGTGTCATACACGTTCTTGCCTGGATCAGCTTGTCAGCGTCCTCGTTCTTCTGCTTGAGTTCCACTTCTTGAGCAGCCAGCTTGGCCTTGAGGTCGTCCACCTGTCAGAAGATGAGAGGGAGGAGAGCGGGAGGTTAGGATTATTTGAGCTGGATAAATTAGATCTTCAGCCAGTCGAATCATTTAACAAGGACCACAATGGAGGAGCCCCCCCCCCCCCAAAAAAAAAATTATTTTTTTAGAAACTTTATAGGCAAAACACCAGCCCTCTGAGGTCTAAGCCTTTATAGGAGGTAACCCTGAACCTATATTTTGGGGAAAATGTGAATACTTTTTAATGTGTCCCAGTTTAATGATTATTTTCTTTGTTTCATAATTGCCAAGATTCTGAAGAACAATTTAATTTAAAAATATGAGCTTAAAAAGTAATAAAATATCTGTGTGGTTGATTTTTGTTGTAACTTTGTTGTAACGATGCTTCTTGTACCACTGGAACGCCTTTTCTCTTTAAATGGAGCCACGTTTGTTTTCTTTTTCAGATAACCCGTCCTGCAGCTTTGCAATCAGAATCATGATCTGAATGTTGGCCAAACACATTTGCTTTTCAACATGAGTTCTATAAACTCTTGATAGGCTGCTCTTGCTACAGTTTTTCTTTTTCTTTTTTAATTTATTAATTTTTATTATTATTCGCATGTATACACGAGTCATACAGAAAATAAGAGAAAAGACAAAAAAAGCTCCTGAAAAAACAGAACAAAACAAAAAAGGAAATCTTGGAGCATTATGACTGTGAATGTTTGTGTCTGTGTCACAAAGGGGCCCAGACTCTGCCCCCAGACCCCCACAGAAGAGGCCAGCCACGTGGCCAAGGGCCAGCACCTGGCACCAGAAGCACCCCAGGCCCTACACCCCAGGACTGCAAAGCAGCACCCACCAAAGCTCCCACCATCACCAACCAGGGCAAACACACAGACACAAAACAGCAGCCACAGCTCCCCGGCCCCAAGAAGCCATCAAACACCTACAGTTCCCGGGCCCACCTCCAGCCACCTGCTAGGCGTGTGGGGAGACAAGACTACAGCTGATCACCCCCATGAAGTGATGAAAACGGATCAGTGGAGACCAAAGAGAATCACACTGTTTCTCAGCGGAGGCAGACATTCAGGCTAATGTGCTCTAGAAGTAAATTCTTATATTGAGTAACAGATCATTTTTAAATTCCAAATTCATGAGGTTAGTTTTCTTAGTGATGCATAAAGCAGTTAGAGCTATGTGTGACGTATTTTATGCCTAATTAACTTCCGTCACCTGAAATGCAAAGTTTGGGTGAGGTTGGAACTAAAGCAGCCTCACCCAAAGCAACGAAACCGTGTGGACAGGTCTCGACATAACCTCTGCAAGAGCGTATAAGACCACTGCAGTTCTCAGCAGGGTTATGTTTGAGTGTGTGAGGCCCATCAGGAACATCCTTTGTTCTGTATAGTGAGTTCTATGGAGAGTTCTGTATGGTGTAAGTTTGGACTTTTTGAAGGTATTTAAACATATTTGTGTCCAGAAGTTCTGATCTGGGTTGATGGAAAGATCTCGCTCCCATTTTGCGGTTGGGAGGGACATCGAATCATCAGTTTTTAACAATAACATACATTTTTGATAACAATTCACGGGTACACGAATTTAGCATTTTTGTTATGCATGTAGCCACTTCTAAGTTCAGTTGATTGGGATAAAATCTCTCCTGTATGATGGACTTCAATTGCCTCCGATGGTGACAACCCCTCACAGTCAGCACCCGGGGTACCAGAAGCTCCAAACACCAGTCAGCAGCAGAATCAGCTGTTTGAACCTAAAATCAATATTATGAATAAAATCTGGATGGCCAACCTGTATGTACCCTTTCCCTTGTTTAATCATTGCCAGTCGTGATCAGCGAGGAAGGCTTTTATTACAGGTGAGTACGAGCACACTGGCGCCCAGTGAAGACTCACTGCTGTTGCTCATCAGGAAAACACTTGTAGCACCCTGTGAACACCCTGAAACACCTCCGACCCACCGAGATATGGACTGCATCAACGACCACAACGAAAGCATCAGCCTCATATTGACAAGGTCGCCCTCAGTTATCGATCCATCCAGTTCACCAGCTTTCATGCTAAGACCACACCACAAACATGATATTAATATCAGTCTATTTATCCAACAGGAAGTGACTGATGGGATGTTGAGCTGTCTCCAGTCTACATGAGCAACGGAAAGGAAAAAGTAACGCAAAGATTAATATGAGGGGAACAACGACTTGAGCACAGAGGCGGGTTGCTGCCAATAATCTATTTCTGTCTTGTTAAATGGTCTTGCAATCAGTGTGCATATCATTAATACTAATGAATCTGTCAGCTAACTCAATCTCTCAAGCAGATTTTGAAGGACTGATCATTTTGTTTTTGTATCATCTTCGGATCTTTATTATTAATACAATTACTGATTGAGCTCAATGGCAACTTAACAGAAAGCTAAATATCTCAATTCTTCAAGGCAATAAATATGATTGTGCAGCTTAGGAAAATTTAACAAATAAGCTTCACAAAGGGGCCGAAACCTTTGCAGATAACATTTTGTGCCCTACAGGATTGTGCCATGGATCGCGCATGTGACCTTTAATCCATTACTGAGAAGAAAATCTTACCCCGTCCAAGCAGATAAAGCAACAGACAAAAGATGAATGGTGTGCATATCTGGAAAATATAAAAGCTTTAGGACTGGAGCTGCTATCAGCACACACACAAACACACATAAATGCATGGACCAAAGACGATCATAAAGAGAAATTAAAGCTGTTATAAACTCCTCATAGCTCCCTGACAACTAGGGCTCTGCATTAGCGTCCGACTCCATCAAAACACGGCACTGGGGAAATAAAATCAGACTGTTTTTCATGCTTGTCTTTCAGCTAATTAACAAACAGAAAATCAGGCCTGAGGGAAGATGGCCCTTTTGGGTTGTGACAGTTCTGTGCAAAAGATTCAGTTGAACATTAGGTGAGCGCCAAGTGAGCCATCAACATGATGAATAGGCGGGGTGGGGGTGGGGCGAAGGGGGGAGGAAGGGAAGGGGGAGAAGGGCGAAAAGGGACGAACTAATTGGTGAAGGATATGGCTGATATTCAATACATCTGAGCTGCTTCAGTGTGTACGTGCTGCAGATGGAAATCCAAGTACCAACAACATGTCTCTGTGCCCCCGACTGCCTGCGTGAAACAGCCCACTCTCGCTCCCTGCTGCTGGAGATGTAAATTAGAACAACCATTTCTTAAGGCGAGATAACATTTGATACAAAACCAAGAGACTATAGCCATTCATCCAAGTGTGTGATGGCTTATGGACTCAAAGCACACGTTTAAATTTAACAGGGTTTGGGATTTCAGTGTTTGGCTTGCATTGCCGTGTGGACAAAGTATAGCTTCATTCATGCAACAAAGAGACATCTGGCTGTTTGTGTGTTTAGGGGAAGGGGGTGTCGAATGTTTCCAGTTATTATTCATTTAAGAGAAACCCCTCCCTTTTCTTTTTCCCAGCGCAGATAGCTGTCAGGAGTCAGCTGCTTTTGGTAGGAGCTTAGTTTAGAGTGACTACATGAAACACCTCCACACTGAACTGAACAGGACTTACTTACTGCTGCAGCTTTGATTAGTCATACTACTTTTCATACTGTTATTATTACTACAAGGGCCACTCCTTGTCTAACTACTGTATATTACTACTTGTACTACTACTGGTCTTATGCTGCCGACTACACAATATTACTCTGTATGATCACTGTACCCGAATATTGATTAAATTCTTCCTGTGTCTGTCCAAGCAACCAATCAGCAATTAAGGGCTGAAAAATGAAGCCAGTTCTTCTGTGACATTAACTGCAGTTCCTCTAATGACCACTTGAGGCTCGCTCCAAAAGCCTGTCAATCACCACAGAGTCTGTTGTTGAAATGTCCAAAGTAACAGCATTATAAATCAGGTGTTACTCTTCATAACATCATTATGATGGATTCATTTTTGTAACTCCTCAATTTTGACTTTGTTACAGCTTAAAGTTAGGGGTGTGGCCACTTTGATTGACAGGAGCCTATCCCAGCTGTCACAGGGCGAGAGGCAGGGTACACCCTGTACAGGTCATCGGCCAACACAGAGAGACAGACAACCATCCACACCTATGGGCAATCTAGAATCACCAATGAACCTAACCCCAGTAACTGCATGTTGTTGGACTGTGGGAGGAAACCCACGCAGACATGGGGAGAACATGCAGACTCCCTACAGAAAGGCCTCGATAGATGATGGATGAGAACCTTCTTGCTGTGAGGCAACAGCGCGCTAACCACCGCGCCACCATGCTGCCCCGATCACAGCATAACCCGTATGATGTTATCAGGAATGAGGTGCCAGGGGGAGTGTCTGAAATCATTCCTGACTCATTTATGACTTCCTGTACCCTATAAAGGGGTTTGATGTAAAGGACACACATGGTGAACCGGTCAGTGTACTATGAATTCAGCTAATCTTCTCATTGCTGTTAATTACATTGATGCTGCCACACAGTTAGAATGTAACAGATTAAAATAAATAACTACTGCTGTGCCTTTTTTAATAAAAAGACAAATTTACTGTGTCTTCTCAAATAAATACTTTATGGCTATTTAAGCTCTCCTCGCTTTCCTCTTGCTCATCTGTCTTTATTACTTTAGGGCAATTCATGATTTAACACAATGGTTGTGAACATTAGTACTTTTCCTGAGGCAGCGTGTGATACTTTGAGTGCACTCTGTAGAATCTAGTAATACTCACTATACATTTGGACAGTGCTACAAAATGGGGAAACACAAAGAATGGCTAACAAAGGGTCGTGTGCACCACAACTAATTTTGTTGTTCATGAGGAACGTTCTGGTCTCTTATTGGTCAGCCTCACAGAACATTTAGAGGTAAAGCTGTCATACAGTGCTGCACAAAACCAGAACAATTCTAGTCTTTAGTCTGCTTCAGCAAAACCTATTACAGCTGCTGTAGAATCAACTGCTACACATTCTACTACTACTACTACTATAATATTACAACTAGTACTACAGGTACTATACAATATTACCTCTTCTGCTAGTACCACAACACACAAATATATCACTACACAAACTAAAGCAACCAAAGGTAGAAATCCACCTCCATAAAACTGAAGAGGAAAAAAAAATCATGGAACTAATGTGTTCCCTGGGAAGCAGATGACTCATACACACACGCACGCACATACTGTACACACACACACACACGCACACACACACACACACGCACACACACACACACACACACACACACACACACACAGATCCCTTGCTTGAACCCTTCCGGTCGTTGTTTATCATGACCACAGCAGCCCCTGGTGAGACACGGCTTCTCTTGCACAGAATGTTAAATAACAGTACTTATAACAGGGCAGCCATCAGCATGGATGCACTAACAAACACAGGCTGCATTAACGGTGGCTTGCTGCTGTAAAGGGTGCGCTCTCTAATTAGAAGGCTCCTCAATTATTATACAACCCCTATATATACTTTATCTCTGTGTGTGTGCATGTGTGTGTGTGTGTGTTGGTCTGTTCCTACAGTAAATGGGAGATGGGAAACAACACTTAGCCGCTCGGTGCCTTTCAACACTGACGTCACTCATATGTATGGGGTGTTTATGTATGTGTGATCTTGTGCGGGTGGAAATGTGTGGGCCTGTTTATGCAAAGCAGTGCAAATGCATGGTATGTAAGGGTGAAACTGTGTGTGTGTGCGTGCATGTGTGTGTGTGTGTGTAAGGCTTTGCATTCACTCAACAAGTGTAGTAGACCCACTATAATTAGGGCTGCTTCACATGCAGACTTTGTGTTGCATTATTCATATACCGTAGCTCTCTTCTGCAAAGGCGTGAAGATGGAAAACATTTGAACAAATGGATCCAGGTGTATATAGTGAAGAGGGAAACATTAAATGGTTCAGATAAACATTTCATATAACAAATGAAAAACAAAAAATTAGCCCGGGATTCGCCTGCTCCACATGCGGCTCAGTGAGGTTAACTGGCTGTGTATGGCCACAGTAGCAGTGGACCTAAATCTACTGCTGTTGCTAATACAACTAAACTATTACTATGAGTGGGGCAGTCCACTGACACGCAGTTAGCAGGGTTAAACCGGTGATTCTAAATTGCCCATAGGTGTGACTGTGGGTGTGAATGGTTGTCTGTAAAGGGTGTACTCTGCCTCTCACCCTATGACAGCTGGGTTAGCCCCTCCCCCCGGGCTGTGTTCCCATTTTCTGCACTACAGAACTAGAAGTCCTTTTCCTCACAGGAACATCAATATACCTAAAAGGTAAACATGCCAGATTATAGCAAAAGTGCTAATTTACATCTGTAGTCCCAGGGCATGTTGCATAAAACTTTATAATACACCAAGACATACGAGTATGAATGCAATACAAAAACAAACAAAGACAAAGCTGTGGTACTCCCTTGTGGCAAAGGAGCAGCTGAAAGTAGCTTTTCAAAAAAAAACAGATGAATATTTAAACTGACTAAACCGACAAAAGCCTAAAAGATTGGCCCAAAAGAATTTTTTAAAAATCCTCTCTGAGATAAGAAGCTTGTAGCACAGTTTATTCATAAGACCCCTCGCTCTTGTGCCATGCTCTCGGATACGTCTGAGAGCTTCTTTCTACCTGGCTCCTAAAGGTCAAATGTCACTGGCCATTCTAAATGATAGTGTGATCAAGCTAGAAATAATATTTCTAGAACAGCACAAACGCAGTCACTGCTTTAACTACTACCTGCCATCATATAATAAGAATAAAAACAGAATCATGATGGAATGAAAAAAGCATTTAGAGGCAGAAAAATGTTAAATGCTAAAAAAGACACAACCACATATATTCAGAGATAAAAAGCAAAGCTCTGTCTATCAAAGGGAATTGTTAGTAGTTAGCATACAGTCTGGAGGTAACTATATGCTGTATTATTGAAATGAATGTGTATTAGTCAGTCGGGACAGTGATTCTTTTTTAGAGACTTTCTGCAGACTGAACCGTAACAAGAAGAAATGCAGGAGAAAAGAAGCAGCTAACCCTGCAAAGCCCTGCTGAGCAGCACAGCGTTGACTGATGAAATCTGCTGCCTTGTTATGTAAAGTCTTCTATACAATTAAAGATATTCTGACATGGATTCTCAAAGAAATTCACGAGTGCAAAGAACCTGTGATGATAGTGATGTGAGAGCATCTGTCAGTATCAGGCTGCACCAGTCTAAGCTACAGCTCAGGCATGAAGGCAGTGTAGTACGGCACTGCTGACCCATGAAATATTACAACCAAATATTATAAATGTATCCATCTATGGTAAATGGACTAGTTCTTATAGTGCTTTTTTCCACTTGAGCACTCAAAGGGCTTAATACAAAACGCCTCATTCACACCAGCACTGTTTTCTGAATCTAAGTGCTTTCTATCTAACATCCACACACACATTCACACTCCGATCAATACATGTGAGGGACTCAGGGTTCAATATGTTGCCCAAGGATACTTTGGTATGCAGACTGGAGAAGCCAGGAATTGAACTACCACCTTCTGATTAGTAGATGACGGCCTGCCCAGCTATCCATCTATCTGCCCGGGACTGCACTGTTCGGGACGGAGGTTTCTGATGTTGTGCCTGGAATCTGCTGGAGCCACTCTTCCAGTTTTGGGGTTACAGCTCCAACATTTACCACTGGGCCCATTTTGGACTTTACTTTCCACATCTGCTCTTTGTGCTCATTCTTTCTCACGTTGCTGCCCGCTGGGGTTGCCACCATCTATCACAACTGTGGTCTTCTGCTCCTTGTCAGCCACCACTATGTCTGGTTTGTCTGTCTGGAACTTGAAGTTTCACAGACCTTAGTCCTGTTGTTCTCAATCACCTTCAGTGGTGTCTCCCATCGGGAGTTGGGGACTTCTAATCCAGATGGGGCACAGAAATTCCTGTACACTATCCCAGTGGCCTTTCACAACAGTTCCTCCTCCTTTTCCTCGTCACCATCTGTCTGTAGCTGAGGCACTCTTGGAGCAGCTCATCTTGAGGGGCCATCTTCCTGATGTAGTCATGAATGCTCCGTGTTTCCTCCTGGATTGTGGCTCTGGGTGGACACCTCTGTTCATTGTGAGAAGCTTTCATGTCTTGACATGAGTGACATCTATCTCCTCCTGTGTCGAGCTTATTATTCCAGCTGGGAATCTAATGACCGGTAGGACATGTGCATTGATGGCTTGGATCTTATTCCTACCATTGAGCTGGTTTCTAAGCACCTGTCTTACCTTCTGGAGGTATTTGTCTGTTGCTGATCTTCATACATCTTATACCCAGGTACTTGTAGCTGTCCTGTATGTCTGCTATTCTGGCAGCTCCACCCCTTCAGTCCAGATCATCTTCCCTCTCTTTGGAATTCAGTCACACTTATCTGGTCCGATTGGCATCCCGACTTCCTCGTTGGAGATCCCGATGAAGTGGATCAGTGCGTCAATGTTGATGTCACTCTTGGCATCCAGCTTGATCTCATCCATGTACAGGAGGTGGCTGATGGCCACTCCATTCCTGAATCGATATCCATATCTGCTCTCTGAGGGCAAGGTGTGGCTGTGAACCACGCTGCACGCCTATTGCTTAACAACTTGTTATTCACAAGTTGTTAGCCAATGAAAAAAGGATTTTGGCATTTGCCAGAGAATACCAGAATCAGCAGGTCCACCACTGGAGCCCTGTGCTTTTTACAGATGAGAGCAGGTTCACCCTGAGCACACGTGACAGACCTGAAAAGGTCTGGAGGAGCCGTGGAGAACCTTATGCTGCCTGGAACATCGTTCAGCATGACCGGTTTGGTGGGTCAGTGATGGTCTGGGGAGGCATATCCATGGAGGGACACACAGAACTCTACAGGCTAGCTGATACCTGACAGCCATCAGGTATCGATATGAAATCCCTGGTGCACCACTGGTGCAGTGGGTCCTGGGTTCCTCCTCCTGACGTTGTCAGGCAAGCATCCAAGCATTTTGGGGTCAATCAAACTACTGAGTACCATTTAAAGTTGATGCAATGAAATCTCTGTCTTTGATTCCAGCCTCTGTAGGTTGATAATTTTCATTTTCATCAAATGATGTGGCATCCTTTCGTTCCTAACACACTATCCGGTCCATATCAGTGTGGATATCCAACTTGATTTTTCCCCCATTGAGATCTGATGTGTTTTCAAAGTCTTCCTTTAATTTTTTGAGCAGTGTATATAGGACAAGATCATACAGGACCACAGTCCACAAATGTGGAAAAATAAAATACATAATAATAATAGTTACCTGGTTAGAAGTTGTTAAAATAGCATCTATGCGTACATGTCACAGACCCTGCTTTCAGCACATGAATTTAAAAAATCTCCTGGTGTCAAAATGCCGCTGCCTGTAACGTGGTGTATAAAGTGCTTTGAAAGCTCAGCTAGAGTAGAAAAGCACTATATGAGAACTGGTCCATTTACCATTTCACACAATGACGGTCAAACATCCAGAAGGTGCACACTGACCCACGCGTACCTGAGCAGAGGTGCTGCTGAGCTTCTGCAGGCCGTTCTCCAGCCGCTCCATCTTGGTGGTGAGTTCTTTGCTCTTCTGGCCCAGCAGGCTACGGTACAGCTTGATCTGCTCCAGGAAAGACTTGGGCGTGGTGTAGTTGTAGCGCCGCTCGTTGGCCAGGTACTCCTTCGACGTTTGATTGACAGTCATGTGGACATAAGCCATGAACTTGCTGACTGACTCCTTCACTTGGGGCTGCGGGAATTAAAAGGCACAGAACTGGTTAGTTCCCATTAAAAGCAGATGACTGGGCACATTTAGATGCAGAGTAATATTTCTCGAGGCCCAGGCTTGGAATTAAATTTTTGGGGGCCTCTGGTCTACTCTTAAAATTAATATCACATTCACTGCGTCACGGTGTCTGAGATTTGAAATGATATTTTCAGAGTGCGAACATCATTTCTGCGAGTGGCTTCACCTCACTATATTAGATCATGATCTGTTCTCACTGTGATATTCTCGACCTCCTGGAGGAACCTGAAGCTGACCGACTCCATCGCCTCCTGTGGCCACTCGTGGAACCAGTCGATCGCTGTGCAGTTGACCACTGCTGGGAACTTCCTGCTGCGAACCCTCAGCTTACTGCCAACCGGAGAAAAACACAAAGCCACCTGCAAAACACACACACACACACACACACACCAAGGTCAAATAGAATTGAGTGTCAAGTCAGATACAGCGGATCACATTCATTTCTCTCTGTCTTTGATTGGAGTCACAATCAGACTGAGAGAAGAGAGACAGGGTCCTTCTGCTCAGATTTGTCCTCCTTCATGGTCAAGAGCGGGAATGGAGCACTGTGAATTAATTATCCGCAGCTCCATCATTAAGCAAACAAAGCCCCCAGCAAGCATGTGAATTAAAGGAGTGTGCCGAGCCGTGGGCTACAGACTTCAGACCGATTTTCACTGTTGGAGACGAACAGCTGGCATGCGGAGAAGCTCAGCCAGATGTTCAATACATTAGAGTGAAGGAGCAAACATAAAGGAGGCACAGCCAAAGAGACTTCTGATTATAATGAACTCTGGAGAAAGACAGCGCAGCACAGCTACCTCACGCTCACGCTGATGTTTTATTTACAGGCAGAAGATTAATGTAAAAGATGTCATGATGTCACTAAAGTACTTTAACATCTCGGCCAGATTTGATCCACACCGGTTCTTCCCCATGACTTGGAGGCCTTCCTACATGCTGGGCAGGACTAACAGGGGCCTGTTTCTGTCTCCTCTCATTTTCTTCTCCCCACTTATCGATTTCTCTGTGGTTATTTTATCATCACAAATTTATTTCAGTTGATAATTAAAACATCATTTTATTTTTTCAAGGGTACACTGAACATGGTTGTTTCCCGTCCAACTGAACAGAGTATTTCCAGAAATGTAATAAAAACTTTTAACTTTAAAAAAAAAAATTAAAACTAGTTTACTCAGGTCATAGACTGTAAATAAAAGAAGGACGGAGGAGAAAGAGTTAAAAGACTACACTGGTATGTGGAGGCTTTGGTACGTTTAATGAAATGTGTGAGTCAACTGCCTTCACTGCTGTGTTTGTGAGCTGTAACATCTACTCTGAAATCGTGGCTCATAATTATAGAAAAATAAAACAGACAATGAAGCTAATAAAAACTAGACAAACAAAACATTTTAAAACAAAAACTTAAACATCCAAACAGTCTGGAAACTAACCAAATACTAGGGAAAATACTATAATAACCGTACACACATTGTTTTCATAGTTACAGTACCATGGCAAAGTACTGAAAAGTAGAGAAGTATCCAGAGTTCTTTATATGTTGCTGGGAAAGTGGGAAATAGGTGAAGCAATTTATTGAAACATGTACAGTTTGTACCACTACAGTAGGCTTGAAAGCCAGTATCTGGTAAAGCAACATTTATTACTCAACATAGCCTGAACTCTCTTCGGCAGCGTTCGTGTAATTTCTGTAAGCACTCTCGAGCAACAGTTCTCCAGGCTTCCTGAAGGACATTTCAAAACTCCTCTTTGGATGTTGCTGCCTTTTGATCCACTCTCTGTCAAGATGAACACACTCTGCTTTAATGGTGTTGAGGTCCAGGCTCTGTTTTTCTATCTGGATATACTTTTACTGCACTGGCTGCGTGATCCTTTCAGTTTGGTGCCTTTTTTGACTCGTAGGTTGGTGTTAAGAAGCTTAAGACATGGAAAAAATAATCATTCCACTGTAAATGGTCGGATACAAGAAGTGAAATGGAAATTGAAAACACAAAAGTCTGACTTTCCTGAAGCAAAATATAAAGAAATGTGGGCTGGCTCAAGATTTTTGCACAGTGCTACATCATGATAGAATAAGAAGCTTTAAATGAATACAGGTACATTGTGGTATGAGAAGCTGAAACATGCTAGAGAAAATGTTCAGATGCGTGTCCAGAGGCCACATTGTGTTTCTTTCCTTTACATCACAGTGATGTCACCGGGGATACGTCCATCTTTTCTATACAGTCTTTGGCTCAAACCTGTTGGATTCCCGAGTTTTGCTAGCTGACAGCTGACTGCACTCACAGAGTTCAGGTATGTAACCAGTGCCTCTTTTTCATCAGGCCGGCCGACAAATCAAAGCAGACTAACCTTTCATCTCAGTGAAGTGTTTCAGAGCAAAAGTATCCATCCGCATCCTGCAAAACGACCGCATGACCACAAGGCACGACAAGACACGCCTACTGGATACTGACCGCACACTTAAAGTCATGAGCCTGTACATGAGCATAATGTTGGCTCTTTTTGGCTAAAGCAGAGTTGTATTGTGCACTGCAGTGAGACTCTACTGTGGTAACGTCCACCAGGAGCATTCTTGAGATTTGCTTTTGTTTCTATTAGCGTATTTAATTACAAATGCATGTGCAAATAAATAAACGTCCACATGCTGTGGAGTCTGACGCAGGAGAGCGAGTGCTGTGATTTTCATTCCATAAATAAAATACACTATTCAAGAAATGAGCATTTATGATGTGAGCTGGTTTGTGAACAGCAGGCTGTTGATGCTCTCAGCCTGAAACCTTTCAGTGGATTTTTAACCTAGAAACGCACAATTAGGACGGACGTTCCACTCTTGTCTAATATCTCATAGAAGACTATTATAACTGACCAAGCATGACTAACACCATATGTTTCAGCACCTCACTAAAAATGTGCTTCCAGACAATACAGAGCCTGGATCACTGGGTGCTGTGATAACATGCTGTTACTCCCTTCCTTATATTAAACCCCCCCCCACCACCACCACCGCCACCACACCTGGGAGCCTGGAACCACGGATCTAAAAGCTCTTGTATCTGTATGCTGTTGGGGTTTGACCCAGAGACTCAGCCTTAGCAAATGTCACACCAACACTTTTTTTTTTGTGGGGGGGGGGGGGGGGCATCTTTTCCATTTAGACCATTCTGAGACACAGAGCTGCATAATTAGAGATTCACTCTTTATTTGCCCGTGCCCTTGGGATTACCTTCTTCATTTATCCACTCGCCAACCCGGGGAGGTCTGAGCTGCGAGCGAGACAGAAGTGGAGGATGATGTGGGTGGTGGCGGCGCATGCTTGTAATAATGACAGAATAAGCAAGGCTCTGGAATCTCTCCCTCCCCAGGGGGAACAAAGCGGCTACGCGATGGTGAAATTATCTGCAGCTAAACGCCGGCTTTTCCGCTCACGTCAGTGATTCACAACAACATCCAGCACCTCCCGATGTGTTCGAGTTCATCTGAAAATGTCAGCAAAGAAAATTGTCTGGGATGAGGCTTCATCCTAAAGCCAGATGTTTATCCAAGTATGAGGGGCTTCTTATTTCGGAATAGTAAATTAGAGTGTGAGGCGGCAAGTTTTTGCTATATTAAGAGTGGATGGAGATAAAATGCAGAGGCAGTTCTGTTAGAGAGATTAAAGGCGAACGACCCCGTGGAGAAAGCCCCTGCGAGCAGCTTGATAATAAGTAAAATTCTAAATAACAAAGAGCGCACAGCTTTCTCTCCTCTACTTGTGTAACGATCTGACTGCTTCACCTTGAGCTGTCGGCGAACCCGACTGATGAAGAACTTCCAGCAGTTTTCCCTCGTATCGATCAATCCCGTGGCACGAACCTCTGGCCTCATGCTGCCAATGATGTTCTCCGTCTCATCATCTGGGAACAGGTCAGGAATCTCTCCTGAAATGAATAAAATAATTCAGACTACTACCAGGAGACCACCAAGTGTGCAGGCAGCACCGATGGTGTGTGTGTGTGTGTATGGGCTAAACTTGGGCAAGAACTCTGAAGAAGTTTCTTATCTCGTTAGGATCCGAGCTGACACTGAGCAACGGCACTCTTATATCGAATCAAGGTGTGTTAATAGAGGTGGTGGCAGCAGGAGTTCAAACAGAGGACTTATGCTAATGCAGAGCTCTGCTTTAAGTCAGCCTCACAGAAGTGAAGACGAGCAGAGCACGGGATGCACAGAGCAATGTACAAAGTACTTAAAAAAGAACACGCGCTCTGCTGCCTTGGCTTAAGTGCTCTTTTTGTCCAATTAGTTTGAGCTGCTTAAATGCTTTTGCTCATTTTAGCTTGTTTTTATTTGACAACAAGAGGCGGTAACAATGCTTTTTCATGAGGATCAAAGGCGTGCTTCAGACGACTACAGCTACCCAGTTCCTAATAACGCCAATCATATCCTGAAAGGTTAGCTGAAACGATGCTCAGCGAGCACATCACCGGGTGCCCTTCCCTTCAGGCAGAACAACACTGCAGTGGAACTGATATCAAAAGAACAGTTCCAGAGTAAACTTCCCAACTGATTTCTGAGTGCTGTGCTGTTGAATGTTCTTGCTACACAATGGCTTAAATGTGGAGTTAACTTCAATAAGAACCGGCAGCCACTTTAGTGATGCGAGCTATACAAGTGACAACAGAGATAATGGTGAATCATCTCCGTTCCTATTACTGCAGCTTTGAAGAGACGGTTATTAAGTAACCCGCTGAGAGCAGATGAAAGGGAGACTCCTGAGGGACTGTGACAACCTACAGCACGCAGGGCATGTTTGTGACAGGGTGGGACTCACGCATGTTTACTGGCTGCTGATGGCTTCATCACATCGCGCTCTCCCATTATTGCAGCTGTCACATTTGAAAACTTAATTATGCTTTCCCACATTTTTCAACTTGTTTGGGGGGGGGGGGGCTGATGGGGGGACTTGACCCTCCTGTTGTGCACATATTGAGAACACACTCTCCCACCTCCAAGATAAAAAATGTTCAATGGCTGCAACAATTCAGCATTAGATCACTGACACTTCACCAGTCCTGAAATCTTCCAGCTAAAACGTGCTGTTTGACACATGAACTCTATTTTAGGATTTTAGGCTGCTGCATTTTGCTGTAATTTTGTCCAAAAGTGTTGGTGTTATCACCACCTGCTTTACTGCTTCTGCAGCTACACGTAATCTCTGTGACACGAGGGGCAGGAAGGGCTGCGTGCACCGTGGAGTCCTACTATAGAGCTTCCATACTGTAGCTGCATGAACCAAATAAAGGGTGTCCCGATGACCATATACTGATAACCGTAATATTTAAAAAATGAAATATCAATATTGGGTAAATATTGTGTCATAACGCACATGTGGCAACATTCTAACTGTGTAGCTGTTCTCTTTGTTCTTTTCAGGCAGGCAGCAGTGTTTCACTGAATAATGTGTTTACATTTGTCGGCACACGCCTCACATATCCTACTATTTAAAGTGATACGGTGCACTCATTAAAATATTGCAGCTAACATTAGCACAGATTACTTTGCAGTGACTTTCTATTAACAATAATTTCCATTCATTATACTATAAAAATGTCAGGTATAAATCTGGCTGTGAGTGTCGGCCTCCCGGCAGTTCTTCAGCATCGTGCGTCGGTAGCAGATGAGTAACGGCGCTCAGAGCGGCACCACGGCGATGTGCCGCTGCGGCCAAACAAAAGCATTTCACTCTTGCTGAACACGACATGCAGTAATTAGCGAAACCTGCTGTTACCCGATGCCAACAGATCGTTGACCAGAACGAGGAACTTCTCGTCTGCCACTTGGGCATCAGTCATCAGGAACACGGTGCCAATATTCTTCACGCCAGCTTTGATGTAGAGGGATGCCAGGTCACTCTGGATAACAGGGAGAGAGAGAGTTGGAGCGGGAAAAGCGGCACACATATGGGCAGATTTGTTATTTAGAGACCTTTAAGTTTATGTACTGTGAGGATCATGTCTGGAGGAGGTGTTCTGCACATAATAAGCTTTGTTAGGCTTTCTATGAAACATGTTTTTCATGAATCCTGTTCAAACCTTTAGGTCAGCGATGCTGTAGCCTTTCCTCAAGGTGATCTGGAAGACCTCCAGATTGGAGATGAAGGCAGCCAGCCGGGTCAAACTCTGCTTGCCGCTGCCGCCCACTCCGACCAGCAGCACATTACCCCGCGGAGACTCCAGGATTCGGTTTATCCGGCAGCTTCGTGTGGAGGAGCAGATAGCCAGGGGACGGAGAGATGTGAGGGAGGAATGAATGGAAGGGTGAGACACAAGGTAAGGGAGGGATAAAAAAGCCTGACAACAAACAGCAAAAGATGAAAAAATAAAAAAAATAAAGCAGGTTTATCTTTTGCTCTGTTCTAATACTGACTGTCACCCCCATCCACTCCAAACTGTTGCACTGAGCTGGACCACAGTGAAACGGATCAAACATTACACCCAACTGCACTGTGCTCCTGAGAGCCTTTATCCCTTCAGTAAAAAAGACGAGCGCTCCTCTTGTTAATGAAATCATTTCATTATCATCTCTGTTGCTACATTTGTGCCAAAAGGAATTCAGCAGCAGTCGACCCGGCAAATTTCATCTTTTATTGAGGAAATCACAGTTTCTGTTCCTGCGATTCTCCTGATGACTCGGCGGTTTTCACTGCCGACTCATCGACATTTGAAAATCTCAGAAACATCTCCTGCTTCAAGCGACCTCAGCTGACATTTCAACAAAGATCTCTCACACTTCAAATTGCATTTTAGCCGCTTTCATCTGTTTCACGTTGGCTAACAGTTAGCTGCTCTAAGCTCTTACCTTAATTACTTCATTACAGTTTTAACTGTCACCGTGCTCGTTCCCCTCTTTTCAACATTTCAACTCAAATCTCTTCAAACGCTCTTCATCGTTGTCACTTTAACTGCTTTCAGCGGCTGTTTTCACACCTCACCTTTCTGACAGGTAAGAAGATTTCAGCTCTCGGATGGTTTGAACGCAGTTAAGTGCTTCAATCCGAACATTTAAAACTCCACCGAGCTCAAATCCCCGACTCTTCAATTAACAGCTCTTTCATTTGAACTGCTTTGGCAGTTGTTTCCACGGTTCGAACATCAAGTGGCATCTTTCACATTCAGGTGAAAGTTTGACTGCTTACAGCTCTTACTTTTTAAATGTGAGCTCAGCTGTTTTCAGCGATAGCACACAAACTGCTGACTCGGCTTCCTGCAGGGTTTAACTTGAGAATTTCCATCCTTTGAACAATCATACTTGGACTAATTTCATCTACCTTCAGCTCCCACCTATCATCCAATCAGAGCTTCCGTGTCAGCCTCACGCTTACGGTTCCAGTGAATATCCATATTTCACATGCAAAGTACAGACATTATATCACAGTTAAACATTTACAGTAACCAAAGCCATAAACGTCAGTGTAAGTGAGCCCTGCTTTCATTAGTTATGCATTAAATGATGAGAAACTGCTGCTGGATCTGTGTGCCAGACGATCATGCTCCATGCTGTTGTTTTAGATAAACTCCATGCTGACTGACGAGCGGTGTCAAACATTAAATATAGATAAAATTGATATTTTGATATTTTGCAAAATAAGGAGAGTATGAGGCTTGTTTCAGAATGCACTCGCACACACCACCTCCTTTACTAGAATATTTAATATTTAGAGTTCATACAATATTGCACCAGTATTGCTGTTCACATGTGCTGCTGATTATCCCCTGAAAAGTAATGTGTAACTGTGCTGATCTGCTCACTGCAACCCCGCTCATTACTAATGATGACAAATGCACTCTTTACTTTAACTGTGCATACTTTGTATACTTGAGTGGAAAGCACTGCTCTTTTTAAATATGCCATATAAATGAGAGTGACTAACAAATATCTTACAATTATCATTTTAGAAAACTGTAAGAAGAAGAATTAACTTTAGGTGTGGATTAGTCAGCATGTGAATATTTAGTGAGACATGCTGGACTGGGTCAGGATCTGTGTGACCCGCACACAGCTACATTGATTGTGACTGAAGAACCTCTGATCTCTTTAGCATGTGTTTGCTCAGCGCGTCCATTCAGTAAAACAGCTGCTGTTACTGCAGCACTCTCGTCAGTTCTAATCTACCAATGGAGTTCAGGCTTGTTTTCTTAATAAGAAACATTTTTATTCTGTCTGAGATTTCCAACCAAATAGAAAAGAGATATTAGGCTACGTGTCAGTGCACAGGTCGGGTGGTGTTTCTGGGAATAGAACATGCTGACCATGATCCGAGTGTGGCTTTAAACCGGTTCTGGTGTATTTGGCTTTTTGTGGTAACGTTTTTCTGAACATTACAGCCAAAATCCATTTTCAGACTGAACATCCACTCTGCATTAAACAGTCACGATGCATGCCGTTTGATTTGCTCCAGATTGGCCTGCCTGTATGAACTGCTAATCCTAAAATATGAGGGAAGCCAGCTGATTCCTTGATAGACCATAAAGAAACCGACAAGATGTTTTTTTCTTCGCTCCATCTGTCCTCCCCCTCCCCGGGGTTTCAGACTTCTACTCACATGTGAGCCATGGCGTCCTCAAACAGCACGAGGTTCAGGGTGGCGTTGACCTCATTGTAGCTTTCCAGCACCTCCAGCAGAGTTTTGCTGAGGCTGCTCCAGGACTCTGCGGCCATGTACCTGGCCTCCCCCAGCCCACGGGCGAAGTGGCAGTACAGGTTCATCTCTCTGGTCTGCTCCAGAGTCTCCTCCATGTCCTCAGTGGGCACACACACACACACACGCGCATTTCAGCGGTAAACACACAGACCCACACACTACCGCTGTCAGCATAACATTACGGTTAAGCTTAAACAGTCTGGACAGGGACACAGCTGAATATCACAGCTGCGCAGAGGGTGACCCAGTTCATTTTCACCCTGGCAAGTGTGAGGCCCCGAACATTTCACTGAGTCTGTGTGTCTCTGGCTTCTCCCCAAAACAAATAGCTGCAGTAGGTGCGACAAATTAATTGTTTTTCTTCTTTTTTTTGCAAGTTCACATGTTTATTAGGTTCCAGTGCAGTATCGAGTGTACTTTCTGACACTACAAAACTCTCTAAACATTTTCTTGTTTGCATGTAAAAAATAAAGCAGCAGTAAAACGTGCCACATATTGCTCTGTGGCGCAGGGACAAAAAGTTTACCTTAGCTGCGAGCTGTGAATGCTATACATGAGCACAGTTATTCTCTGCCTTCTCTTTATGTGTGTGTGTGTACATACACTTGTCAGGTTCTTCATTGTGGGATGACTAGTGTGCATGTGATAGAGCCGGGGAGTGCAGTGAGGGAGCAGTGGACAGAAAACCATTAAAATGTTTTCCAATTTGCCGGGCTGACAGCACAGACCTGACAGCCAGACCCCCATACCACACTGATTAATATGCTCCCCCAACATTCCCTTCTCTCCTCTCCTCGCTGTGTTGGCCACTGATGTCCGGGTCCAGACACAGAGTAGGCAACCTAATGATTTCTCCCCCTCCCTCCCTCCCTCCCTCCCCGTCCTCCAGCCCCCCCGCTCTCGTCTTCCTCCGCTGAACTTTGTAAAACTCTCACCTCATAGAACTTCTTTACAGTGTCTGCCTGCAGCTTATCAAAAAGCTGGAAGTCCTGCTCCTCCACCAGCTTGTCTCTGTAGACCCGGTGGGACTCGTGCAGGTAGATTTTTAGGAGGTCTACGGGGGCTTTCAGACACTCGCTGGTACAAAAGAGAACGCCCTGGGCAGAGAAAGGAGGCATGAAGGTTTAGATTTTCATTCCATTTATTCCACAACAAAGAGGGAATTACAGCACAGTCACTGCAGGCAAATCAATGGATATCGAGTGGACGAGCTGTTAGCAGGTGTGACAGATAAAACTAAAAAATATGGCATCACTTCTCTTTCAGCATGTAGTCTCAAAGGTACCGCTGCGTGTGGAGATGAAAGAATTTGGAAAACAAATCACTGACTCACGTCACTGCTGCGTTTCCAAAAAGTGTTTATTTAAACACACATTTTATATTTAAGGATGTTTTAATTAATCTGATGTTAGACTACGTGATTATGCAGTAATTTATTATTACTTTTTACTGTTTATGAGGGCCATCTAATCACAAGAACGTCAGCTTAAAGAGAGAACGCTCAAGCAGCTTGTTTCAGAGGGGATAAACTGAGGGGCCCGTTATAACAGTGGATCATGCAAAGCTACTCTAGGTCCAAGAATAGAAACACTGAGCAAATAGAAATGAGCAGAACAGCTACTCCAACAGTAAGACACCATGCATGGCAATCTGTTACTAAGACAACTAAAAATATGAAGCCCGTGGCGTTCGAGGCAAAGTCAGGGCTTAACTCTGGATATCATCGAGATCTTCTCAGTTTGGCCAGAAGCAGCAATCACACTCAACAATACTGCATCTATAAAACAGCATGTTTGAACACAAATGTGTTTTTGTGTTTGTTTCAGCCTCTAAATTAAAACAAAAACACCCTGACAATGAGCAGATGAGTGTTTAGTGGATGATTGATGATTAATGCATCTCTAGAGGAGGCCAGAACGATGCGACGGCTTTCCCGCGGGGACACTGACGATGAAGCCGGACGGATCTCGTCACGGTCTCCGTGCACCGCATAACAGGTGCCGTATAGGACGAGAACAGGCTGGAGAGGCACCCGGGCACTGCTCACTCCCCTCTGCACACTGTTACCCAGGAGGCAGAGGCAGAGGCGAGCAGATGCTGTGTGTTTTCAGCCCCAGAACTTATTCTAATCAACAGAATCATCTCCGGGGGTAAAGCCAGCTGAGTCTGATCTGCCTCCATATCTCAGCCCGCTCAATGAGACAACTGGCTGCTAAATCCACTGTGTAATTGTGCAGATGGGAGGTACGCTCTGGGTGTGGATAAGTGTCCTGAAGATGCAAACTGAGCCTAAGTAATGGACACCACTCTGGATCTGCAGAAGTTTTCCACAGGAATGTGTGAGTGATGTCATACTGTTGGCTTCTAATAGATCCAGCTCTTTCTACTTCATTTCTTTGTTTAATGGTATCCAACACGACTCCCTGCATTCATCGTGTACAAGCGTGCTCGAGCAAGACACACCGCCATATGGCACCTAACTCTATATAACAGTAATAATCACAGCCTTACTGTTAGCAGTATCACCCGAACAAACTGAGAGAAGACAGAACTTTGTTTTCCTTCCATCCAGCTGACTTTGGCAGACTATCTCATCCTCTGTGTCCCTGATCTTTCATTGCTTTGTTCAGCTCAGAGAAGAGGGATTAGAGAGTTCTGGGTGTCGGCGTGTATCTGTCTGTCGTTCTGTCTGCAGCGAGCTCGCTTTCCTCGTAGCCTGACAGCTGCTCCGAGCCCCAAACAATGCTTCCCCCGCTAACAAACGCACCCAGCTGACTATCTGCAGAACATCATGCAGACATATTGTGCAGTCAGTACAGTTTGGCTTCGGTCTCTCTGCACCGTCATGTATTCTCGTTCTCTCCCTCGTCTCTGTCCTCCTCTTTCACTCCACGTCCATCCCCCCCCCCCCCCCCATCTCCTCCCTCGCCTCTCGAGCTTCAAGGAGCTCATTTAGGCTGACGTGGAGAAGACAGGCCCACAGTTATGCCTGCTGGTCATGGCAGAGGATGAACACTGGCAAACAGAGCTCTTTGACAATGCTCCCAGTTGGATGCCAAACTGTTTGTCTAGCCCTATTAGTTTAATTTGGCTACTGTACTTCACTTATAGTATGTTTAATTTAACATCCACAGGGTGGAATGATCAAGCTGAAAGATTTATAGAGACAAAGTGTCTACTTTCTGTCTGTTTGCCAACTTTTTTAAGGACAGAATCCTTTAAAAAGTTGGCAAACAGGCAAAGTTTAGGAAGTACTGAGGAAAATGCTCCGATTAACTATTCAACTACCTCCACTAACCTCAGAAGTTTGCAAGTAAATAACAACAACAGTCCTCTCGCGATGCAGCCTTGACTCTTTTCTGGACCCACTTCTTTTGTCACATTCAAAAGCACCTTTGCACAGACCACCGCAGGCTCCCACAGAGCTTCTGAGCTCGGCTTTCTGCCTCATTAGTGTTGATTATAATGAGACAGCTTCCTTTGGCTGCATCGCCACATTTGGAAGAAAGAAAAAAAAAATAAAATGAGTCACAAAAAAGCCCCCCAACTATTTCAGCTGAGGCAAACATCTGAAACAGGAAGCCAGTAAACACTGACTGACGACCATTTAGGCCTCATGGCTGAAATGAGAGGAGGCGTTTGTGCTGTCATGCCAAATACGTTCCCACTTCTGAAGGTACAAAAGCACAGAGGTGGGAAATTAGTGCTGAGGCAGAGCTGTGAGCTCAGAGGTTTCTCACCTCTACCCAGCTGTCCTCGGGTCTTTGTGCTGAGAGCTGAATAAGTAAGGAAGAAAAACTTCAAATGAGCTCCAGGAGTCCCCTTTCTGGCTTTCTTTACATTTGCTCTCCGGATGGGGAGAGGAGACAGCTTTGACTTTGTTTCCTCTTTGTGCTTATTGAATGTCCAATCTCGCTGTGCAGACCAATTAAAAAAAAACAAAAAAAAAAAACAAAGATTTTGATGAAACAGGCAGAAAAGCTTCAAAGTGTTGTGGCGCAGTTTAATTCCCCACTTTTTGAAGGCAGTGATGTGTGTGTGTGATCCAGGACTCAGAAGGTAAGTCTTTAGGTGGTCAGGGTGTGTGCACTGGGACAGATGATAAGTAGGCTTTAATCTTAAAGTGCAGAAGGCTCAGGCCTGCAGAAGGTATCTCAGTGTGCTTCATCTGAAGACCTGCAGCCTGGATCTCCCCTCCTGATGGCTGAACACTGACACTGTGGGAGGGTTTAAACATCGTTCTCCGTCTCTCTCCTTCATTCTTCCCACAAACCCCGTTTAAGACATTGTTAATTATAACACGTAACCCTAACCCTATAATACTGCTGTGTATAATATCGTTCTCTCAAGTCTCAAAAAAAGAGTTCGTTCTGCCCGTTTAAGCTCCTGAACGTCCTTCTGATGGTCTCTGTTTGTCACGTCACCGTGAATCACTTCCAGTGTGGATGCAGCTTCACACATTAAAAGACTACTTTCAGCTTTTCTTAATAAACACATTTTTTATTCTTTAAAACACAGGCTGTGGTTAGGTTAGTGTAGCTGAGGCGCTTAGACCTCTGAGGGTTAACTATTACTAATTAGGGATGGTTAGGATTAACAAGTAATTCCTTCAAAACCACAAATGCTAATGTACAAAAAGTTTGGTTCATTTTCCAGTTTGTTAAAATATTTTTGTGCCAATCTGTTCGGGACGTGTGGAGATAATTTGCTGGCAAAGTGGCAACTTTGATGTTTTGAGTGAAATATCTCGACAGCTGTTAAATGTAGCACCACTGTTCCTGCGTCCCCACAGGATGACCTGTACTAACTCCGGTACTAGTCTAGCTGTACCTCCACAGTCCACCACCACTGTTCTCGAGCTGCCCTTTCTGCCCCCCCAGTGACAGTGCTCACCACTGCAGCTCCGTGACACTTTAAAATGAAGCAACAATAACTGCTCTGTGTTGCATGCTTTTGCACAGTTACAGACTCTCGCTGCCTCCCTGCACTCATACTTTGTGTGAATTTGCAGATGAAGATGTCTGCAGCTCTTCTGAGGCCGTGAAAGTTGTCGGCCGAGGTCCGTCGTGAACAGCGTGGTTGGCAGAGCACAGGCAGACGAATGCGCTGCTGCTCGGCTGTTGCTAATGGTGTTTTTGGATTCAGTTGCTTTTTTTTTGATTGTCTGTTTTCCACCTCTGCTGCCATTTTTTTTGGCACCACAGATTTCGCCTTTAACTGGCCTGCCTTTGTTCGAGAGTTCTGCTTTTCCAAACTCTGAATTTTGGAGCAAACTTTCTGCTTATATGGAAAAAATAATAATTAAAGCCGCAAGCGGCGTTTAAGGCCCTCGCCGCCTGAGCCCCCGCGAACCCCAGCTCACCGCCTGCGAGACCCCGCAAACCCCCAGCTCACCGCCTGC
>JAVDPK010000448.1:634056-645945 GCA_034780415.1 Cichlasoma orientale | reverse complement strand
TGTGTGTGTGTGTGTGTGTGTGTGTGTGTGTGTGTGTGTGTGTGTGTGTGTGTGTGTGTGAGAGAGTGTGTGTGTGTTACAAGCCACAATGGTGGCTGCTGCATCAATGCAGCTGCCATTCTGCTCATTAAGAGCTGCTCCCTTGTG
The DNA here is from genome assembly GCA_034780415.1 of Cichlasoma orientale. Taxonomy (NCBI): domain Eukaryota; kingdom Metazoa; phylum Chordata; class Actinopteri; order Cichliformes; family Cichlidae; genus Cichlasoma; species Cichlasoma orientale. The sequence goes on along the minus strand of JAVDPK010000448.1, from coordinate 645,798 downwards.
TGCATGTGCAGAGACAGAGGTCAAAACACAATTAAAAAAAAAATCATCTCACTTTTCAACTAATTTTCATGCTGTTATATTCATAATGTCATATTATAAATACTAGAACTGTATGGCTAAGTATGAAATGTGAAAATGTGCCTTACATTGACAGTACAATGCTTAAAATGAATATTACAGCTGTGCACAGTGGGTACGTGGGTGGCCAACTAACCCAGGTGAGCTACAGTGGTGCATTCTGTTAAATCTGAGTGTAAAAGGTATAAACCAGCAGGATTACTCCATCATCTTAATGAGTTCACTCTGCTGTCCCGACTTCAAATGAGAGCCTCGGATAGATCATTTAGTCTCTTAGTGTTTAGCATAAGTGCTGCAGTGCATATCAAATTAGTGCTCGGATACACTTAAGCTGTTAACACAGTAACACATGTGCAAACACATCTTATTAACGTTACATTTTCCTGATTCTTTTTTTTTTGTTTTCTAAGCCACGGTTAGCTTGATTTACTGTCAGAGCAGTCACTTAATATTTAGTCAGCCTAAAAGGAAGATTAGTAATGTGATGTTTCAAATTAAACCTGTTGTAATGACACACAATCAGCTGAATGTGTTCTAAGAAATAATATTCCTGTTTGTCTTGATAATCCACAGACAGACACACATTAGGCTGAAGAAAAAGTCCCTACATGCCAATTTTGGTAATTTGAGTTAATAGACTCACCGGGAGACTGAACCACTTTAGATTTAACATGAATTTTCTGTTTTAAATGGGTTAAAAAAAAAAGGTAATTCCTTTCTTTTTATGGGCAATGAGTTAAATTTTCATAATCATCCACACATTTTTCAATCTGCTTATCCTGTTAAGTGTCTCAGGGGTCTGGAGTCTATCCAGAACTGTGGGATGACTTGCTTTCTCGGTGCATGACTGATTGCTGGATTAAACATTAGCAGGTGGATTAAAAGCACGCTGATTTGAGTTAAACCTGCACACTACGAAGGCATTTTGAGCCTGCCTACCTGAACAGAGCTTTGAGGTTCTCGGGAAGCTCAGTCCTGCCAGCGTAGCCTGGATTCATTGTGATGAAGATGCCAACAGAGGGACAAAGATTCACCTCCTCCCCCATGAAGTTAAACCTCTGCTTCTTATCGCGGATGGCATCTTGGATACTTTTGACCTGCATGCAGACATAATAAAGAATGGAATTAACTTTCGGGAACGGACGTCAAAGCATTTTAATGCAGTGCTACAGTATGTCACACATGTTTCAGATCATCAAACGAACTTTAATATTAGACAAAGATAACCCGAGTAAACACAAAATGCTCTCCAAACCTACCCGGGCCTGTGTGAAAAAGTAAGTGCCCCCTAATTTTATCATTCTAATAAACAGCAGCCCAGGTGGCATCTACGTGTATCTATCTATGATTGCCACCAGTACCATCCTAAACCATGCCAAGCCTAAATTATTTGAAACACAGTTGATTAACACTCCCAAAATATGCTTTCATCCTGTGCAACTCTCATTAGCATATTATTAATATCACTAAGCACACAGCAGAGTCAATTTGTAACAGCTTGTCAAATTGTTATGCAGCATGCAACTTTTTTTTTTTGCAAAGGGGCACAATTTCATCAATAAAAGGAGCACGATACGAGCCAGGGTTTACTGGATGGATGAACTACCGAGGCTCTGCTCGTCTACATTATGACTGAATGAGATATCAGAAATGAACTTTCAATGAGTGTGTATATGTGCGTGCACGTGTGTGTGTGTGTGTGTGTGTCTTGGCCTTAAACTATGAATCCCGGCCTGTAAGAAGCTTTATGAATTTAACATGCGAGTGGTAAAACAGCGAGTTGACAGCTGGAAAGAGGAGGAACATCTCTTCATGGATGAGTACTCGGCTACAGATCACTCAGTCATACTAACGCAGTGGGGGGGGGGGGGGGTGCAAAAACAAAAAGGGCCGCTGCAGCAGACAAAAAAAAGAAATAAAAGTTTTGGGGAGAACATCAGTGGAGCTTGTGTTCTATATGAAATGGCAGCAGCTCAGCGCTGCTACCCTGCAGGGACAGGAAGGGAAGTAAAACACCAAAAAAAAGGAGGTGCGATCCAGAGGAGTCCAGCTCTTCTTCTCTTCTCTTTGAACGTATACTCTGGAGCCAGCAGCTTCAATAAATTCGCATTCAGCGTTTGTTGTAACAGAGGCGGAGCCCCACCAATCCATCCCCGTGTCGTTACGTCGGCAGGCCTTCTGTTTGTTTCGGCTTTATTTAATGCAGAACCGGTCCAGCCACCTGCGTCAGCAGGCCCGAGCCTCAGCCGAGCATGTCGCCGCGCGATGCCACGCGCACCTAATCCATCTTTAAGAAGACGGATTAGGTGCGCGTGGTATGGTGGGAGATGGCTCCACTCGGGGAGGCTGAGCGCTGCAGCGGGCTGCCAGCTGTCACGGCAGGAGTTTGACGCTCCTCTGTTCTTTAGGTCTACTTCTCCACGTACAGTATGTGCCACCGTGATTTATTATTCATTATGCCACGCAACACAAATTCCTTCTTCTGGCACTTTAAAATTCTCTAAGTACTGTAGACTTCTACAATTTATGAAGGAAGACTGCTTGACTTTCATTTCTGCTACAGAGAGAAGGAGAGAAGGGCAGAGGCGTGACTGTTAAATCCAGGGGTGAATAATGATGCTTTGAGGAGCTCTATCTCCATTATCATCATGATCGTAATCAGCATCCTTATCAACTATATACATTTGGCTTTGACAGTAGTGTACATGTGTGGAGATAGTGTTGGGGCCAACAGTAGGCAGGATTTGAGTGCACCACAGGGAGAGGATGCGTTTGATCCAGGATAACAGAACGTAAGATAGCTGAAAAGCAAGCATCAGCTGAAACACACAGCATATGGCTGATTTCTCAAAAGAGTGCTGTTCTCAAAGGGCTAGCTACTGTAGGTCACACAGAGTATACAGCGCTCAGTGTGGAGAAAGTCTTTAATTATTTTTTTACTTTGTGTGTCATTATGCATGAAGTGAAGAGAGAAAAGGAGAATAAAGTAAATAAAATAAGACGCTGTGAGACTGATCCGTTCAGGTCATCCACAGAGCACCATGTGGTAAAAAAGGCAGCACTCTCTCAGGTTCAGCTGGGGAAATAATTAACCCAGCTGCGAGGCACAAACTGGCTTTAATTCATATTTTAGGCCATTTGGGATCAACCAGCTGAAAACCAGGGTTGGCCACTAGTTTACCGCTTCACCTAAACGTGGGGGACAGGCATTCTTTCAGGGAACGCTGTGAGACCCAGTGGATGCTGCAACCCTGGGATGTGGGGTGCTTCGATACAATTTACTGCAATGGTGCACTCAGTTCATACACTCGATTCATGCCACGCAACCCACTTTCTATACACTAATTGGTAATCGCGCAGGGGCACAGAGGGAACAGTGGAGCTCTGCAAAAACAAAGAGAGAGACAGCAAGGAGTTTATATGTTACCAAAGCAGACCTTTGTGAGATACGACTGATTTAGCTTACCTTGATTGGTGGACATAAGTGGGTAAAACAGGATTAATATTTAAAATTTCCCTGGTTTTAAATGCACCACATCGTTTTTCAGGCTGTTCTTCATTTGTAAAATCGATAAAAAGGAACAGCAGGCTAATGAGGTATGTTAGCGATCAGGTGCTTTTGTCTCTGGGGTTGTAATATACTGGCTAAAACTGTGGAGATAATAACTGCACAACTGTCAGGTTGCACAGCCCTACATAATGTATCTGGGTTATATAGCTATATATATGATTTACGAAGCACTGTTTGTCCAGTAAAGACGGCTTAGCTTTCATTAAGTCACTGCCCTGTTTCGTAAAGGATGGAAATCAGTGCAACAAGAATGTTCATATTATGACCCAACTGCCCGCTCTTATTAGCGCACGCTCTAACTGAACAGGGTCCCTGCTTACCAAGACGAACTAACGAGGAGGCAGAACACTGAATGAGCAAAATACAATTGCAGAACTAGCAACTCAACCAATCACAACATATTTGTGCAACTCTACTGTAAACACAACTGTGACACGACTAGCATGTTTGCCCTATGGCTCTCTATTTTTTATGTACTTGTCTTCAGTTTAGTTGAACATTCATTTGCTGCATTGCTGCATTCACTCCCCATTCAGGTCTCTGTAGCTGCTACAGTACACGGTGCACTGGCTTTAGCTGCACGGCTGGTTTGTCAGAACTCTCTTTTTCCAGACTGAGGTCAGAAACAGCTTTTGCAAGGTACACAAAATGATCACAAAGTTTCAGGACAATGCAACATCAGTACACCAATATTAATGAGAGAAGAAGGCGTCGTGGTCCTGGGTCTTTGACGCAGTGTTTCTGAGTTTATGGACTTTCAAGTTTTGTGTATTTAAATATTTTCTGCTTGCTTAGTGTTTACATGAACTTCTTTATGTATTTCCTTCGTGTATTTAGTCTTGAGTTCTTAGTTCTTCCCTCAGTGTTTCTTGTTCCATCCCCTTGAGTCAGTTCACCTCTGTTAAGTTCATTCCCGTGTCTGCGTTCCCATGTTTAGTTATCACTTCTCACTTCCTGTTTAATTTGGTAATGATTTATCTCGAGTTTTCTGCGTTTACCTTCCCTCCTGTCTCACTGTCTTTGATTACTAACACCTGCATCTCGTTACCCAGCTGTGTTCACTCCCCTCTAACTGCCTTCTTGTGTCTAAGCAGTGCTGTGTTCCCTTCAGTCCTTGTCACCTGCCAGGATTGGATTTTATTTACGTTTTGCTGAAATAAAGAATAGTTTTTTGTTACTTCTGCCTCATTCATGACACCAAGTAAAAATATTAGGGTTGGAGTTATTTATTTATGAATGACAAGAGGCCAGGTTGAAGACTCTTACAGGGGGTGAATTATATCAGGAAAAGTTCTAAGAAGAGCTTTCTGCATTATTAAGATGATTTATTCAAAAGAAAATAAGTCATAATATAAGTACATATAATTACAAATTACTGCAAATTATTTTTTGTGCTTAGACCAGAAAGAGCACATACAGCAGCAATTTATTCTTTGAGTCTGGAGTTTGTCTGAGTTGCTGCTAATGTAGCTTGCAAAGGGAAGCCAGAACAGGCAGTTTTCCATACTCAACTCTCAAATCAGATCAGAGAAGGCTCCAATTATGAAGCAGCTCCGGGGTGCAAAGGTGCCAGCCTTGGTGGATTACTGTTATTGCTGAAGCAAATTAAACTTGCAGTCGGTTACGAAGATGCTGTTTACATGTGCAGTGTTGTTTTCAAGGGCTTATTTTTACTACAGCTTCATTGAATCGGGCCACAACTCACAAATGAGATGAAAGCAGGAGCATGGTGCTCTCACTCTACTCCGCCTGAACTGGATTTTGGTGGTACCTGAAGTGGAGGAACTGCACTTAATCTTACCTGTACAGCCACCACAGAAAGCACCTCCACAGAAATCCTGTTAAACTCGTCAAAGCAGCCCCACGCCCCTGTCTGAGCCAGGCCTTTGTAGATGTTCCCACAGGACTGTGGACATACAGAGAGACATTTAAATATACAGATATTTAAATAGACACGCTGGGGCAGGAAGCACTGAAAAACTGTTTTATGATGGCATAAAGCCTCACGGTGATATAACCAGGGGCTGATGGCAAAAAAAGAAGGCTCAAATGTCACCCACCCACATCTGAACTGGCCCTAACACCAGCATGATAGCAGGTGAACAGCCCTGCCAACACTAAGATGAAGCAGGTGGCTGACTTTTCTCTCCATTTATAGGAAAGAAACCTTCTCGAACACAAACCAGAGCTGACTGCAGGATTGATTTAACTCATCTATGTGCATAACTCAGTGTGAGTAACAATGTGGGGGCTATGAGGCCAACTTCTAGTACGTGTGCTCCTCCCGTACACGCCGAGCTGTGGAGCGTACAGGTGTGCCGGATGCCTCTATAATGCAAAGATGTTTACATTATATCCGTTTATGTCTTTCTTGACCACTCTATATGCAGAATATGTGAGAGAAATATACAAGAGCGCATAATAAAGGCGGGTGCAGGCTGAGTACAGAGAATGATTTTTGACAAGGTTTGGTAAAGAAATAACAATGGGGGTTTACTTAATCAGCTCTTCTTTCAAGGGGAAAGCAAACAGAAGATGAAAGGAACAAAGATGAAAAGAGAAGGGCATAAAGGCAGGTTGACAACTTTAATGACAAATGCATACCATATCGCTGACAAAGGCAAAGATGAAAAGAAACACGCACGCTGCGAACGCACATTAGCTCCGTGCACGGGCTCAAACACAGACGCCTGCGCACGTGCACGCTCGCTCACCTTGTAGTCCATCTGCTCGGAGCAGTTAAACACGTACACCATGATTCCGAGGGCCCGGCCCAAGTCTTTGGTAGTCTCGGTCTTCCCCGTGCCTGCAGGCCCGGCTGGAGCTCCGCTCATTGTCAGGTGGAGGGACTGAGTCAGTGTGATATAGCATCTAAACATGGGGGAAATATTCCTAGTGAGTGCATGGTTTAACAGGTGGCTTAATGAGACACTGAAGACCTCAGTGCCACATCAAAATGTAAAGCGGCATCCATCAGAAACAGCAGAACGTTACAGCAGTTCTGTTAAGAACAATGTTTCTCAGGCTCCAGTTTAGCTCACCACGTGTCCTGCAGCTCAAATGCAGCCGCCTGGTTTCAAATCTGACCTGCAACCCTTTCTGTGCCCCCCCCCCCCCCGTCTACTTTTCACTGCTGGGCTCTCAAATAAAGGCAACAATTAAAAAAAAACCTTTAAGAACAATGCTCCTGTGCCTCACACCACTGAAGCAGCAACCAGTGAAAGAGCTGAATGCAGTGGACTTCTTCCCTGGTCACTGCCACAATAATAACATCCTGTTGTCCACACAGTCTTCTAATGAATGCAGAAAGAAAAGCAGCAACAAAGCTGTTAACATGACAAAAACAACCAGCACTGACAATGTCTCAGCGCCACTGTACATAATTTCATTACATGATAATATAATCTTCTCCTGTGCTTTGATTATGACACAGGCTGATTAGTGACACCAGTGATTGCTTCTGCTACACAGCCTGTCAGGACTAGCAAACAGTCTGCCCAGCCAGTGCCGGTGAAAAGCAGTGAACTGATGGAGACAATCAGGACTTCATTGATCACAACAGCAAACACAACGGTTTGCCTTAAATATCCGCACAGTGGCTGTTTTAATAAGCGGCTGGTTAATAGATGATGTATGGAAGGGGAAAATATCGGAAGCGTAACGAGAGACAGAAGTTCGGAGAAGACAAATGATCCCATCTGTATACAGTGTATCATCTGGATAGCAGAGCCAATAGGCTTTATGGCTCTTCACTGAAATGCAGCCAGAAATCTCACACTCACACATGAAGGAGGCTGGATAAGCACGGCCCGCACTGAAGAACTACAGCCAGACAGGAAAGAGTGAAACTAAACAGGGCTGTGATAAGGTGACTTATTTTATTACAGTGTCTTTAAGAGAAACAGCGATATATCAGACTACCTGACTCCCTCCACTCGTGTGTGTGTGTGTGTGCGTGCGCCTGCGTGTGTGATAGAGAGTGAGGTGACATTTTGCACAATGGTGCAGCTTTGGAGATCCTGCATTAAGTATTGAGTGAATGCAAACATCATGCCGATAACACAGCCGCTGTTATAGATTAGCATGACTTCCTTTAGCGTAATTATGCTGCTGCAGAAGGTGAGCACAACATACTGAAAACAGCCAGCTTGTGGCGAGTGAGCAGAGCTCATTTGAATACGTTCACATACAGCTCATGTTCCACATTTTATTTGATATCTGCCTTTTAAATCTTAAGTAACAAACACAAACAGTACTGTCAGTAATGAAGGAATCCGGTTTAGCTGCTTTCGTGTAGAGTTGTGGAACCTTTTTACAGAAAGCATTCTGATTTGTCAAAAATAAATAAATAAGTAACATTTTTAAATTCTTGTGTTTGAAAACTGTTTAAAACCGTTCAAAAATAAACTATAATAAAGCTATGAACAGAAGATGAAGAAACAACAGTTATGACTGACTGTGCCCAGAACACCTATGTGCCATGTTTAGGAGATAGAAACTGAAGTGAAAACAGGGCTGGGCTGTACTTTCCCGTGATACCAGTATTTACCACAAGACGGAGCAGTGAGTCAGTGCAACATCCAGTCAAGCATTAGAGGAAGAGGAAATGCCAGCGCAGAGAATTGGTTACTAATGTGGAAGGACGGGTTTCCTAGTGAATGGGAATGCAAGCATAGGCTAAATCATCAGGAAGGTGACTCTTAACTGTGGCTGCAGCAGGGATGAAGCATGTAAAAGCTCTCAGGGTGGGAGGCAGAGTGTTTTTCCAATCCTTATCAGGGCTAACAAGGAGAGACACATCCATTCACTTGCATGTCTTTGGACTGTGGGAGAGTTGGAAGCAATTAGCAGCTGATGACCTGGTCCTGGTTAAGATGCTGCCCAAAATGGACCTGTTTACATTGTTACTCTCTCTAAACCAATTTATCCACCTGTGTGTCAGTGTCAGTCTATAAACCTCCTACTTAGTTTTCAAACTTTTTCCAGTGTTACGTATCAACTGCTGTCTCCCATCAGCCTTTTTAGCTTTTAGCCGATATATTTATCTATATATTTATCTCAAACTTTTTTGTGGCAAGTCACAGACCGAGTCTGTCAGTGGCAATAATCCCACCGCTGTTTCTTCAGAAACTGGATACTTTGTTTGTGAAATCAACATCCACTCCAGACACAGTTCCAGAAGGCAGTTTTTAAATTATTACAAAGACACTTTTGTTACTTTTAATAGCTACAAAAATGATGCTACTGTCTTACTGTGTGTTGCATGGAGAGCTTATTTGTAAGAGCCACTGTAGAGTCAACAGTTCCTCCATGCTAGGGCAGCGAGCTGGTCAAAGTTAATGCAGTCCGGTTGCCGCAGTTTGTAGGTGTTACAGGCAAACAGAGTGATTCCCACCCTCAGATTTACCTCATAGACCACCCTAAATATATCTGGAAACCCATTTCAGCATGTTTAAATATTTTCATCCATCCAAGAGAACACCACCAGCTGTGACAGTTATACTGTACTCTGCTTACACTGTTCTGTGAACCTGAGGGTCACTCTGACCAGAACCTGCAGCAGGTGGAGAAAGGACTGATGTGCTGCTACGTCACATCACACACACATGCACAAAAATAAACACTATGATTATAATGATTCTGTGGGAAACATCGAGATGCATTTTGTCTTGATGAAAACATATTTTTGCCTCCCACTTTTAAACCAAATCTAAATATTGTTTAGAAATCATTTCAGTGTTGCCGGGCAGGATAACTCCAGTTCTCAGGCTGTGCGCTGGTTTTTCTAAGGATATAAATTCCAAGTGCTAAGAATAGTTAATTAATCACTGAATGGTTTATGGTTTAGGACTGGCATCCATCTGGGCCCATATTCACATAGCGTTGTATTATTAATAATATTTCATGAAAGAAACTCCCTCATTAAGTCCACAGTGATTGGCTGGCCAGTCGGTGGATGTAAAATAAAACATAAACTATCTAGGCGATCTTTTAATGATTTTAGTCTAACTGACTCTAAACTTGAAGCAAAGTAACGCATTAACAGGAAGATTACAGGTTTCTCACCATACAGCTGCTAAAATCCTTCATGACTCAAAGTCAGAGCGTGCCGCTCCCTGAGTTCCTGTCTGGAGTATTTCTGCCTACAGTTCGTGATCTGCTGCGATGAACTGTGCAGACCTCTCAGCAGGTCTGGGGCAGGTGGACTCACATCAGCAGCATTCACTTCCTCTGCACCTGTTTCCGTTCCTTTGAGTGAAGCACGCATTTTACTGTATGTATTTAAATTGAAGGGAATTTATTCATAGCTTGTACTGCGCTATAACAGCGCTGTTGATTTAGTCTGAATCACAGTTATGTTTTTTATATTGCCTTGTCATCCTCGTATACCATATCTTAAAGCTTTTTTCATCTCTTACAAAATTCTTCTGAATTGCAACATAAATGTCATGTACTATAAACGTGTCTTGCTCGAGGAGGGAAACGGTTTCACATATTAGATGAACTGAGCATCTAAAATCCTTTATTATATACAAAACGATGCATCTAGGGTTAAGATAAACACGTGGACTTTATCCACTGTGATGTTCGGGGATGTCGGGTTGTGTTTTTCTCTTGTTGGCTCTGGTGTGAAGAAATGTGTAACAATATCATGCAGCAAACACTCTTTTAGCCATTTTCTCAAGTCATGGATTAAAGGATCTGACACCTCACCCCCTGGTCCATGGTCCATTGTTGCAATGAAAGCCAGTGGCAAACTGAGTGAGTCACAGCGAGGGCATGCACCATATGGTGAAGCCTTGCTCCACGGCCACTGATGAGGCCATCAAAGCCCATTGTTTATGCTTTGCTCGGGCTTCAAAGGGAATACTGGTCAGTTCAGAAAAGCACACAGTCAAACACTGCAGTGTGCCAAAGGACTCTGGGAGGCAGGTATTCATCTCTCTGTACTTTAACTTTATCGGGAACCCTGCAGAAACATGTGCACACGAACAAACCGGCAGCTGGCACGGTGCCCGCACCGAGCTGCTCCAAAAGATTTTACTTGCGGTGGGTGTGCATAATGATTCAAATGAAGCTTCTTCAAAAGCGTCAGATGGTTATTATCAGATGAGAAGCCTCTATTTTCTTCTCAGTGACAAGAGAAGAAGACTAATGCTCATTAGTACAAATGGATTTTTGAAAAGCACTTAAGCACATTTGATAAACCTGCACAGAGCTGCACACAAACTACACAAACGAAACTACCTCTCCTCAACACAGCGAGCCAGTTAGTCTCTGGAGTCCTCCACGTACTCAGGAACTTAGAGACTGGTTTCAATTTAACACCTTTACAAAACCCCAAATTCATAAAACAGTGTGCATATTAGCACTAAACGTACCTCTAATAATGAACCAGGTTGGCTAACTGCTCTAACTTAACCCTGTTATTTTAAGACAAAAGAGCTTTTTTTTTTTTTTTATCTTTATGTCATAAAAAAAAGTCAAAACACTGTGCAGATGTCCCTCTGTGATCGCTGATCCTATGGAGGAGTTTATATTCCACCAACCACAAACTTGTTTTCCAGGAATCGTCCCATCCAGTGAGGTTCAGTTCTCTGGGCTAAAATTCCTTGTTGATGTCAGAGGAGAACGGTCGGACTGCTTCAAGCTGACAGAACAACAGCAGCAACTCAAATAACCGCTCGTCAGAACCGAGGTGTGAAGAAAAGCATCCTTCAACCGCACGCGGTGCCACAATGTACACAGGAAAATGTTTCCTGCTCTGATGAGTCCTGCTGTGACAGCTGGATGGTCGCATCAGAATTTGGTGTAACCAACATGAAAGCTTGCATCCATCCTGCCATATATCAGCGGTTCAGGGTGGAGGTGGTGGTGCAATGGTGTGGGTGAAATTTTCCTGCCAAATTTCAGCTCCTTGGTACCAGTTGAGCGTCATGTTGAGCCAGAGTCTGCCTGAGTACTGCTTCTGATATCTTCATCCCTTTAAGACCGCAGGTTACTGAAGGCTGCTTCCAGCACAATAACAATTCTTTAGATTTGAACTCAGCACCAATGAAAACAGTAACTTTAAGAATGGATTCAACCCCCCC
>JAVDPK010000448.1:599942-627005 GCA_034780415.1 Cichlasoma orientale | reverse complement strand
TGTGTGTGTGTGTGTGTGTGTGTGTGTGTGTGTGTGTGTGTGTGTGTGTGTGTGTAACCTCAGGCAGCTGCGAGCGGATGTCCTCAGAGCCAATGAAGATGCTTTCCAGGTGAGTCCAAGTCCGCTGCACCACAAACCAGATGGAGATGACGGAGTCGACCACAGACAGCTTGCTCTGCCATGAAGACACTTCATCCAGGAAGTGTGCAACATACTTGGATGACATGAGGTTCTGCAGCTGGACCTGGTTGTCTTCCAGCGTCTCGATCAGTTCCTCATTTGCGCGGAGCAGAGGCACCTGGGTCCTGTGGTGGGGCTCATACTGGAACTGCATGCCTGCAATGAAGTCCATCAGCATTTCATAAACAGGAAGATTAAAAAAAAAAGCCTCCAGTGTTAGAAGTGAAAATGTCCTCTGTCTGTACCTGTCCATGTGGAGTGGAGCTCAGAGAGGACTTTCTCCATCCCCATCTCTTTAACAGCCTTGTCCACGATCCCTCTCACCTCATCTTCAAAGCAGTGCAGGTTGAGCTGCAGCAGATCAGCCAGAGTGGTCTCCTGCTCACAGACAGCCATGTCACTGCACTGCACAGCTCCAACATTATACAATGTGGTGATATTAGTATCATATTAATAACGAACTAACAGGTTTCCCAGTGACATGGACGCGTTTTTACTAAAAGGAGGTCCAAACTGTGTCACCTACAAGCAGAATCAGGTAAAGCATGTGTGTCACCTGAAGGCTACTCGTCTCCTACAGATGGCACACATGTTAAACGTGCAGGCGCCTGCAGGTGGCAGTGCTGATGCTACGTACTTTACCAGAATAGCTTAGCAGCTGCACATCTGATGATAACTGAGCAAATCCCTGCTGGAGCCTGCTGAATGTGTGTGAGGGGGGCTTTTGTCAGATCCTTACAAGGTTAGTGTTATCTACATTTATAAAAAAAAAAAATTAAGGAGAAAAGATCAAGGCACATCTGTAATACATTTTTGTGCAGACTTAAGAGCTGCTATGTGCAGAAAGCGCTCATCTGAACATCGGCAGCACAAACTACCCCAGAGAGGATGAAAATGGAGCTGAGAAAGTAACAACTGGCTTTTGTGTAAGAACTATTACCACTGCTGCTTGGTCCTGAATTAAAATAAAAACTGCAACACGTGTGCTAATAATGTTACAACACTCAGTCACGGTGAAACTAACTTCTTTTCTATTGTTTCTTAGAATAAGCTGTAAACCTGGTCCATGGTGAAGTGGACTCCAGTAGCAGCCATCAGCTGATGCCAGTGTCGAGCTCGGATGCCTGGGTTCTGGAGCTCCGCCACAGCCCGGAGGGCGATGAGAAGGTTCTTTACCCTGCTGTCCAAACCCGTGAAGGCCTCCCACGCTCTGACCTGCCACACACACACACACACACACACACACAAGGCCGAAAATCAGGGCGGAGGGAGACGGCTTTAAACCGCAGCTCAGGATTTAATTTGAGCAGTATTTACTGAGCTGGATGCATTTGTGCTCCGAGGTGTGGAACTCCCACTTCTCCTTTCCATAACACTTTCTCCTTTAATGCTTCGTTTCACTCCCTTCTTTACTGCTCTTTTATATTCCTGTACTTTACAATATCGGGGCAGATCGGCGGGTTTACATTATTATTCTTTATTCAGTGTGTTCTTACACAAACAGTGGACAAAGACTGTACAGCTGATTACTCAGAGACTCGTTTTGAACAGTAATATTGTAACAGCATTGTAAATATAATCTACTGCTATGTGTGACGATCTGTATGATATTTACGGTGTGGATTCTAAATTAGCTGTAGCTGTGAATGTGAGTGTGAATGTGTTAATCTGTTAGTAAGTGGTGACCTATGCGGGGGGTCCCCTACCTCTCACTGACAACAAACGCAGCGCAGCATTAGCATTTACCGCTCTGATTCAGGTCCTCAGTGCTTCTCTCCATCAGGCTTTCATAGGTCAACGGGACATTTTATTATCATGAGTAGTCCAGAAAAAGGAAAGGGCACTGATCTGCTGCAGAGGACTCGGGCTCCATGCATTCAAAAGCAAGACGATTGGGCCTCATCACTGATCTAAGTTTCAGGTTTAATGTCAGATGCACAGGAAAGAAAGATGCTTCCCTGCATGATGAAAGTCTGTCTTTGCTGCTCACAACAGATGCCAGGCAGAAAAAAGGTCCTCATATAAAATAGATTATTAGAATAAATGATTATTTAGAAAATACGTGCACAGCCAACTTTGCTCTCACCGCTGCACACATGTTTGTATGCTCTTTGTGTCTTTACTTATCCACAAAGTTATGTTGTTGTATATTCTGAAAACTGGTTTTTTCCAGTCTTGCTGTTTATGTTTTCTTGAATACTAATAGTTTTTTAAAACTGTTGTTGTTTCAGTGTGTGTGTGTGTGTGTGTTTTGCTCCTCAGGACCACTGCAGGGGCAGTCACAGTGAGCTGTGAGATGAAGCGCTGCCGATGGCGGGCTTCACACGTCCGACTTGTCAGCGAGGTGACCAAATGGTTTCGCTTCCCCTGCTGCTTCCAGCATCGCGCTGTGCGGAGTGTAAAATTTGATCACAGCTGCTCGCAGAACAGTTTCTGTTTATTTAATCAAAGACTAAAATTTTGACATTTTTTATGGAGAGTTACCTAAAAGTATCCAAATGTTGTTTCCAGTTCAGCACATTTGAAAAAGAAATTGTGTGGACCATAAATCTTTCTTTTAAAAGAGTGACTTTATGAACCTAATCTATTTAACATACTTTAAAGTGCATGATGGCAAAATCAGTGTACAGGCCACAGGTAATGTTTTTTTGCTTTTTCCTCTCACCTCTTTATCCAGCAAGCGAATCTCTTTGGAGAAGCGTTTGCATTCCAGTTCCATGTCCTCCACATTTATCTCTCTCCAGGAAGTCGTCCTCCACGCTGTCATGCTGGATTCCACCATGGTGATCATGTCCCACAGCTCCTTCAGGAGAACCACCTCACGCCTTATGAATAAAAGAGAAAGCATGAAGTGGATCCATCCAGCAGGGAGTTGGCAGCATTTCAGAAACTGACTGCAGGAGAGCATCTCTGCTAAAGTAATGACTCGTGAGTGAAAAATTTGCTTGTGTTTTTTTAATTCCATCTTTGGGCTTCACCTGCACTGTCGGAGCTGTCTGTACTCTGACACGGTGACCTCGAACAGGCTGGCAGACTCCACCAGAGAGGCCATCACCGCCTCCCGTTCCTGGATCTGCCAGTGGAACGCGTCCAACATCTGGTAGGGGCTTTCACTGTCAAACCTGGACAAATGCATGAATGGACACAGGCAGCCATTAACACACACACACACACACACACACACACACACACACACACACACACACACACACACACAGGCTCAGTATAAATCACACTGTGTTTAGGTAATGAAAGAGTCGACTTTTGCCAAAGCCATCTTAGCTGCAGGATAACCAGAGCACAGTCTCCAGCACTGTGACAATTAACAATGACTTCCATGACATTAATGGGAAAATAATCACCAGGTTATTAAGAGACCAATTACACACATAAGTAATCTGACAATTATACATTATGACGAAGCATCTCCACCTATGAATTAATTATCATTATGTTAAGATTCAATTAGCCTTGTCGGATGTGAGAGCCTCCAGATAACGCTTCTCTATTATCAAGTGAGAAGGTGAGGAAGGTGACATCCTCAAACACTCAAAGGTCCTCGCTCTGCTCCATCACCAAAGGAAAGTTAAACAGGAAATGTTCTGGAAAACTCTAATCACGTAACAGATTAGATTTCAACATCCCCTTATATAGCACTAACACACAATATTATATTTAGCATGGCCACAGCTTCTGTTTCTGATTCTGCATCATTTTATGTTTACTATAGTTTACAAAATAGAAACAAAATGCCAACAATAAAAGGAAGGAAATAAAGTTACTGAGAAATGAAAGTAAACAACTTCCCCAAATCTGTTACTGTGTTGCTCACATTCACAAACAGAACTGGCAGTTATCTCACTTCAGAAACTTGCATTAAAATATATTTTCATTGTCATCAGCTGACCCGTCGCCTTTTTTACACGACATACAGCACTTCATATAATCGGTATACAGCGCCAGTCAAAAGTTTGGACACACTCCAGACTTTTGACTGGCGCTGTATGCCGATCTTAATTTTCTATCCAATCATTGTGATATCCTTTGACGATCGCCCCTCTGTCGTTTGCCGGACGCTGAAGATAAGTGCGAGGTTGTGATTGTGAATTTACTTTCTGATTTGAGTCTCTCCGTGGCTTCAGCTAAAAGGAATGCCAAGCAGCTGCACACAGGAAATAAACTCACTGCACATTATTATGTATGAAAATGTCAGTCAGACTTATTCACTCATTAACCAAAAGCATCATAAAACTGTTCTTTTTCTAACTTTGTTTTTGGCTGTGGCAATCAACTTGGCATGGCCAACTGTGGAAGATCCAGTGACGCCAGATCCCGAGATCCAATGGTATGTGGCTCTGCCCCCTCATACTAACATGGCCAACCAGCTCCTCCCTACTCAGTCTCATTTTCTTTATGTAAGAAACCCCACTGAGATCCCTCAGCACATCCAGGTTAGCTCGGTTAGCTGTTCTCAGGCATTCTGCGTTCCATTGGCAAACACAGTTTTTCTGGCTTGTGGTGCTCTATGTGTTCTATGGTGATGAGCAAGTCCTTGGAAAGAATTGTACTTATAGTTCTGCACTGTTGGGGACAGTGAGCTTCACTGAGGGGTTCTGTGCTTTCCCTTTTCTCTCAGAGGTTGTGCGTTTGTGGCTCCAGCCTAGCCTATATTTCTCCCCTGTGAGTTCCAGCGATAAAGCTGACCTTGGGTTTATTCTCTGACTCAGCTCGGGCTCACATCAGTGTGCTCGAGGTGCACTTAGTGTCCTTGGCATTACGACTCCACGGTAGTTCCTTATATCAGCTGCCAGGGTGGCACTCATTCCATACAGGGCAATGGATCTTTTGACCAGAGGGTATCCACCATTGAGAGTGGAGACTTCACCTGCAGGTGGTGGAAAAGCTATGAAAGGGATACAGCCAGGCTGCTGCAGCTCTCTTCACCTCACAGAGAACATGCGTCACAGGCTGTTTTTCTCCCTCTCAAATGCGTCACTGGGCATGCATCCTCTGGTCCACCCATGGCCAAACGCACTGCTGCATGCTTCCCATCTCTCAGCCTGATCTCCCCATGTTAACCACTGAGAAAGCGCCTCCTCCACCTGTTCTCTATACAGTGGTAAATAGCATATTTTTGAGGAGTGTTCTGTGGTGGAGGAGTTATGGTTTATATAGGATGTACTATACAAAGGACAAGCTTTTTTCATGATAAAGGTCTATTTAGCAGCTAATTCAGCATGCCATGTGTGTTTTGGTGATAAACCCGCTGGACAGCACCCTCTGGTGCCGTGGGGAAGACTCTAGGCCACTGGTCCCATTATGGGATCTTTCGCTTGTTTTAGACGCCCTCTCCCACCACCATTTCTGCTCCACTGTTGGCTCTAACCACAGCAGTGAGTTAGTGAGTTAGTGAGGCTTCGCCCGCTCACCTTAGGAGCAAAAGCTGGATCTCAGATACAATTTATGGAGTCCAGGGGCCAAATGTAAACATATGGGGTGGAGATGTCATACAGGTTCCCCACAGGAGAACTGTTGGGCTTTCACCCCCCCACAGTCACCTCAGTGGAGGATCGCAGACTTAACAGAACCCGGAGCTTGTTCAGAGGCGTGTCGGTCCAGGATATTTGTGCAACAGTAAGTTGGATTGCGCCACACACACATTTGTGCTCCTTCACATGCTGGATGTTGCACAGTCATCTCCAGCTGAAGAAAGGTAATCCAGTGCCTCAGGTCTGGCCCGAAATCCCGAGCAGTACTGGAGCTCAGCTTTGGGAGGGCAGACGCCGTCACAGACAGACGTGGTTTCATTGGAGCTTTCACAGTTTGTCACGCCAATGCAGCTCCAACAGTCAAACAGCTCACCGCCTCATCACAGAACCAGAAATTACGTAACCCAATGTTTTCATTGTTGCTTTAATGTAACTCTAACTTTGAGTATAATAATAGATTAGAACACATAGTGATAATAATGAAAATAAATATAAACCACACTGTTGAATTTCTCCTTTAGTGCACAGCAAAAAATTTTATGTATTTTTCTTTTAAACTGATGGAGGAGATGCACAGCCAGAGGAGCAAGACTACTTCACTGGACTTTGACCCCAGACACAATGAGATTCTGGAATACTTTATTTTTGCTTCACTGCATTCCTGTAATACTCCCCTCGATCCTACAGGGGCTTGTGTTAAAATAAAAAAACTCAAGCATGGCAAAGAAAATGTGAAAGGGATGAGGAAACCAGGTCTGAAAGGAGAACACTGGGACTTCTGTATCCTGTGTAATCCATGCCATCCTTACAGCTCACTCCGTGCTCCACCTCAAGAAAACGATCTGTGTTCTGTGTTATTAGGAAAAACCGGTCCGTGCTGAAAAAGGCAAAAGCAGCCTGAAGCCTGAGGCATGAAACATTAACATTTAAATGAAGCTAAATCTTTCTCTAACCTGACCCACGGTATCTTTTAGTGCCCATCCCTACCTACTGACAGCATGAGAACCCTGGTCTCCTGTGACTACCTCACTCCAGTTTGCAGCATACATAAAAAAGCAGAGGTTTGTTTGCTGAGAACAGAAGCTCCATCAGTACATAAACAGAACCTCAGACAGGTTTCAGCTGAAGACAAATGTATTTGTTTTACCTAATAAGTGTTTTTTTTTTTCTATTTGGCAAACTATTAAACTTAACTTGTCTCCCTTCGTTTCAGGTAACTTTTAAAACAGCCTGTGAAACACTGACATCAGTGCATGTGTCAGTCATGTTATTATTTCCAATTGCTGCGTTATACACAGCTGAGACGTTCTACCTGAACAGCCCGCTGTTGCGAAAGTGCTCCCTGAAAGTGTGCTGCTCGACATCAAACGCGGCACATTTTCGGCGAAGACTGGCCACCTCGATGGCCTGCAGTGGCGCCACCCGCTGTTTGACCAACACTGCCTGCTTTTTCACATTGTTCCACTTTTCTGGTAATTCCTGCGGATAGAAAGACAGATACACAGACAGATGCAGAGAGAGAGGGAGAAGAGCGAGGACGGCAGGATTGACAGATGATGGATTGCCAGGAGGAAGTGTGAGGAACAGAGATTTGAAGAAGCAAAAAAAAAAAAAAAAAGAAAAAGGAAGAGAAATGGCTTTGTCTCAGCTGGAAGAAAACAGACCAAACAATCTGTGCTTGAAAATAATAGGAGATGACTGAACATCACTCCTTACCTCCAACTGTTTATAAACCACATCCGGCAGCTCCTGCTCATACTCCTTCAGGAGAGCGATGGTTTGCTGCAGAGGCTCAAACATGGTGTCTGTAGTATTTTGTCTTTCCTTAACAGCCAGCAGGTTCCCCATGACCCCCACCAGGCCATTGTAGTCGCCTTCCTCCACCTGCTGGCTCAACCCAGCCTGAACCACAGTGATAAACGTCTCCAAGTCTAACAGACTGGGGACAGGGAAGCAGGATTTAAATGGTCTGTGTCACCAGCTTCACACATCAAGAACAGGGAAACATCATCTTTGTTTCTAAAACTGTATTCATTAGAATAAAAGTGAAGAAAACGTAATCAGAAAGGAATACAACTCGTTACAATACAACAGAATAGAATTTATTTCATTAGAATAGAACAGAATCTAATAGAACATAATTGAACTCTAGGAAGAAAAAAACAATAATTCAGAACAAAGGAGAATATAAGTGAATTAATGAGAAAGGAACAGAATTGGACTCAGAATATAATTGAAATTAATTGATTCATTAAAATATAATTCAAATTAGAAGAAAACAGACTAGAACTCAATCAGAGAATGATACGAGCTGCATCAGCGGGGGTTCAGAATGTGGGGTCATCGTGTGGTTCATGTAGACTTCAGATAGTTCCCAGAATTTAAATACGTGAATATAGAGTGACGGAGCTATGTTTATCGGTAATTAGTAGTCAATATATGCATTGATCTACTAATGCTAAAACTAATATTAGTTTTTTTACACTTCATCTCATCCTTTCAAATCCAGCCACAACAAAAACATCCAACAAACTCCTGGCAGCAAAGGCGTACTGAGTATTGGTGTGTTTTACTGTTAGTTACACTCTGTTTGGTTGAGAAACATAATTTAAATGTACATTTATATAAATGCAAAAAACATAGCAGTCATGAAATGTTGGTGGACACTGGAGTGAACACTGTATGACATTCTGTTACATTTAATAAAAATGTAATTATTTGTGAGGGACCGCATGCCATACCTGTTGGTAACAAAGTCAATGAGGTGCTGTTTGAACATGAAGCTCCACTTTTTAATGCTGTTGAGCAAGGCACTCCTCATGCTACGCCCATCCACCTTCATCCACCTGTGGAACACATGCACTGGCTCCAGAGCCTGCACCTCCTCATATATCTTCTCATATCTACAGCACAAGGACAAACAGACTTCATCACGGGCATGCGCACGCTAACTGCTGCTTCCAGTCTTAACTAAAAACAAAACCTTATTCCAAATTTTGGATTAATGCCTTCAAGATGTCATTTAAAAAAGTCCTCAGATAGAACTTTAACACGCACTCACCTGTCCACCTGCTCCCTGAAGTTGTCCAGAGTTGGTGGACTCTCTGGGACTCCACTGTCAGCATAAATCTCCATCTCCTGGCTGGTGAGAATCTGGCCATACAAAAGGAACTGACGCATGAAGTCCTTCCTGTCGTCCACGTACAGGTAGCTGTAACGCTCCAGAGAGTTGCGAAACTCGCAGCACGCCGCCATGGCGGTCTGAACGCGCTCCATCAGGAGATTACGCATGTCCGCCAGGTCAGCCATGTCCTCCATGTCAGCCTGAGTGAAAAAGATCCATGAGGCACGTTAAATGTTAATGACCAGTTAAAAGTAATGGAGCTACATGAAACCAGCTGTACCTGGTAGTGGGGAAAGGGACTGTGCTGGGCGAGACGTGGCACCAGTGAAGAGATTTTGAACACGTCGTTGATGAGGCCTTCCACCAGCTCAAACAAACTCTCTCTACTCCCAAACTCCATAGAGGGAATGAACAGCATGTCAGGAACCCTCAGATCCAGCTGAGCCTCAAACAGGGGGGCAATGACAGCTCTCTGGTCTGAGGTGAAAGGAAGTACAACAGACGTATTATGATTTGAGTAAGTGTTAAGATGCTTTTATTCCCCAAGCAAAGCCACTATAAGACTCTTTACTCTTGTGAGGACCGTTTTCCAGCACTACCTGGCACGAGCCAGTGCACTCCTAGTGCCGGTTCCATAATGGATCGGACAGGGTCTGGGTTAACGACCGCCTCCGGTTCTGCAGGCCAACAGGGTGTAAACTGTGCTACTGCTGGTTGAAGACAAAGTAAGAGGAGACGGGGAAGTTGGGAGGCAGCGAGAGAAAGGAAAAGGCAGGAGTGTGTAGGTGAGAGCAGGAACTTTAAATGTAAGGACCATGACTGATGGACCAGGGAGAGAGCTGACTGATGGAGAGAAGGAAGGAGAAGGAAGGTTGATATATTGTGTGTGCAGTTGTGTGTGAAAGGGAAGCAAGTTCAGGAGCATTGGAGGTGGATTCAAGCTGTTCTGCTATGGTGTAGATACTGCAGGAAGAGTGAGGGGGAAACTTGAAGGAAGAGCACGTGAATAGTGTTGTGGAGGTGAAGAGAGTGTCCGACAGGATCATGAGGTTAAAGCTGGAAATCGACGGGGGGATGTTGAATGTTGTCGGTGTATGTGCCCAACAGGCTGGATCCAAGTTAGAAAAGAAAGAGGAGATCTGGAGTAAGCTGGATGGAGTGGTAGAGCGAGTCCCCAGGAGAGAGAGGCTGGTGAGGAGGTGTTGTGTAGGTATGATATTAAGGAGAGACATATGGAAGGACAGATGGTAGTGGATTTTGTGACAAGGATGTCTGTGGTGAAGACATACGTCAAGAATGTGAGGAACATAGGGTGACGTATATGAGTGGAAGAAGGTGCACACAGGTGGACTTCATCTTATGTAGAAAGTGCAGTCTGAAAGAGACGGTCTGCTCATTTTTTTATTTAATTTTTGGCCACAGCGGCTTTATTAGCAGTGGAGACCGACAGGAAATCGGGGAAAGACACGATGAAGACACGCGGGAACATTGGCGACAGGCCGGGAGTCGAACCTGCGCCGCCTGCACCCCAACGCGCCATATAAATGCGGTCGCTGGCTGGCTTCACCACTAACCCGCCCGGGCGCCCCGGTCTCCTCATTTTAACACATTTTTTTTATTTCCTTTCTGGGCCTTTCGGACTTCACCACTGGGTTGAAGACTGAGACGTGTTAATCTTTTAACTAGATGCCTGATTCCATCCATTTTCTGCCACTTATCAATGTCCAGGTCATGAGGGTGGCAGTCGAAGCAGCCTGGGGCTCCCTCTCCCCAGCTACCTCCTCCAGCTCATCCGAGGGGACACTGAGGCATTCCCATTAGGGCATGCCTGGAACTCCTCCGCTAGGAGGGACCCAGGAGGCATCCCAGTCAGACCATTGCTTTCAATGTGGAGGAACAGCAGCTCTACTCTGAGTTCCTCTCTCTAAGGGAGAACCAAGCCACCCGCTGGATGAAGCTCATCTCTGCTGCTTATAACTATGATCTCATTCTTTCACTAATTACTACCCAGAGTTAGTTTCTAGACTGGATTTGTGGATTTTTTGATGTATTTAGTGCTGTGTGGTATTTTTAGATTATAAGTTTGAAGAAATCCAGAACAATACAACAATATACTAAAAGAATACAGTCACACAGACACACCAGTCTCACTGACAAAAACTCAAACTAAATGCATTCACTGTATATTGTGATTTGTATTGTGATGTTGGTGTTTAAATAGATGTTTGATGCAGTGGAACTGGTGCAGAGATTCAGTACCTTGCATGAGGTCATCCAAAAAAGTTCAGGTGCTGCAATAAATAAAGCATTTTTAGAGTTATGCTTTTAACAGGACCTAATGAAGGTGCTGCAGGGACTGAGCCCACTGAACTTCATGCCCCCATCATCACTGCTTGCTGCTATATTTCTCTGAATTTGTCACTACGAGAGCTATCCCTTCACTCTGCACAGTCATCAGAGCCACTGCTTTTTATATGTATATAAAAAAATGGGAATAATGCTGCTTTAAAAGAACTCTGCTTCTCCTTTCATTTTAAAGGACATTTGTGATTCTTATGTTAAACGAGACACTGTATTAAGGAAAGAACAGCTTAATTCCTGAGCTTTTAGAGACTGGACCAGCTGTTATCGTAGCTACCCCTGGGTCACATCATTTATTTAAGAATCTTCCAAATCATGAAAGAGTGTCTGAATTCACACAAGGGCGGGGAAAGGAGAAGATGACGAAGGAGAACGAGGAGCAGAAGGTTTGGACACACTAGCGTTCTGGCAGCAGTCCGTCTCATATTGAACCACATCCCAGTGCATCTAAACTAGCTGACAAAACTCGTGCCAGCAAACAAGTCCAGAATTATTTCACGTCCACAGCCAATAGAGGCGGACACCCAATTGACATCAAAACCCCGAGGACGTGCTGCTAAGAGGCTGTCCAATTCAGTGCTTCCTGGAGGGTGCTGTTGGACCACAGTCATGAGGAGCACTGAATTTTTTCATATTGATTTTGGGATTGGCAGCAATATTCTGGCTCTGAGACAGCAAGTAGTAACACCAGCAGCACCATCACTGAGACACAACAAATAGTAAACGAACACTTCTTTGATGTTTTCTTCTTGTTTAGATAATCATACCAGTGTTATCAAGGAAAAACCTGAGCGAGCACTCGATGCTGCTGAAGAAGCCATCGATGATCATGTCGTCAATGTGCTCCACGTAGGCCTTCCACTCGTCACAGGACGGCTCGGCTCTGAGCAGCGCCTGATTGCACTGAGAGACATAAAGTGTGACACTCATACTGAATCACCATCTTTGAAAACTACTGCAAAAATGGAGTTCAAAGTAATCCTAAATTGCTGACTTCATAATAATCGCTGGGAGTGATGAAATGTGAGTGAAACTTTAAGCCTATTTGACATTTCCCATAACGATGAGCAAAGCACCTTAAGTAGGAAGTGGACCTTTTCCCCGGAGGACCGAATCAGACCGTAAAACCTGTCGAGCCTCTCGGTCCTGTCCTCCAAACTGAGCAGAGCATCTTTTTTGCCCTCCTTCCTGTCAAACATGGGGGTGGCCCAGGATCTCATGCAGCTCAGGATCTCCTCTACGTTGTCCTTAGCACCCTGGAGCCGACGCTCCAGGTCACACACAAAGTCTCGCACCTCCTGGATATACTCCCAAACACCTGAGAGAGGATAAGAGGTCAAACGGGTAAAAAATACATTTTTTAGAGTGCGTTGATCCCAGAATATTTCCAGAGTCCTGTAGCTCAGGTGCCTGCACTCAGCTCATGACCAGATCGCACGTTTGTGATTTTGTGATTCTATATTTCTTCGATACATTTTTCATCCACTAATCAGCACCGAACTTGCTCTGCAGCTCGATGGCTAATAATGCACGCAAGCAGAGTCGTAAATAACAAGCGTAAGGAGTCCTGCAACAGATGGTACGGCTCCCACAGAACCCTCATCTGAGCACTGACATGAACAGAGATAACACAGTGAGACAGCCCAAGTTCTCTAAAGTACTCAGACCAGCCCACCTGCCACGGATCTCAGAAATAAAGAACTGGTGCTGGTGGAAAGGCAAGATATACTCACAACAATTACAATTTAAATGTTTCTCTTCACTGTGTGTTCATTTCATTTAATACAGTATATAGGTGTGTGTGTGTGTTACACTCATTGTTACACTCATTGAATTAAGTATTACCTTGATGATATTAGAAGCTCATTTTAAGCGGACTTCTGCATTAGAGATAAAAACTAGCCTGTCAGTGTTTTGCAGTTTTCTCTTTGTGAATCTATTTTTTTAAACTCTTTACGTCGTTTAGATGGCAGAAAAAAATAAACAGCTCCTATTTTAACAAAAGCAGTCCTGCTTGCTTTAAGGGACATACAGTATATATACTGCCATCCAAAAAGCATGATGAGGAAAGATGTTGCTGTAAAATAATGAATGCACTTCACATCAGCAAAGCATTTAATGAGTCTCTTTATTATCTGAGTTTGACCTATTAGGCCTGGTATAATTAAGGAAGTCTGGCAAATCTGTATGATTAATTTATCTTATTCAGTTCATATGCATGTACACAGGGAGCTGAAAGGAAGCCGGTCGCACGGCCAGAGGAAGTCTCGTGTGCATGCTCTGTGCCCCCGAAATGCAGAAGCCAAGAGAAGCTCATAAAACTTTCATAAGAGCAAACAGGGAGTCTCATTCATAGTATCCTGGCTGTCAAACAGACTGCTATAATTCCCAAGAACCTCCTGGCTTTTAACCTCTTATTCATCAGAATCATCAGTCAGGGAGAGACAATCGCTTTTCTGGAAAAGATCCCCAGACGAGCTGGCTTGTACATTTTAAGAAGTTGTACTCTGCACTAGTTTCTGTCAAATGCCAGCCATGCAGATGCATACACACGCATCCATGCAATGCTAATACATGTTTAACATGATATTCTCAGCCCAAATGAAAGGGCAACCTTCAGAGCTGAAACATTAAGTCAACCCAGATCTGGCAAAAACTGGTCTCGGTCTCCACAGACGACCGAGTTAAAACGTCCAGCTCGGAGCCGTAAGGTCCGTGTGAGTGAAATTCTGTTAACATTAATTGGCTGATGTGTGTCTGTGTGTTGCACCTGCACGCTTCATGAAGGCAGTGTGCAGAGGGGGAAGTAACAAAGTACAAATACTTTGTTTCTGTACTTAAGCAGCGTTTTCAGGCATCTGTGCTTTACTTAAGTATTCTTTGTGACAAAATGTTACTTTTACGTCCTACATTTGTTCACAAATATCTGTACTTCTACTCCTTTTCAAAACAGGCTTTAGGTTTAAGACTTTTTAGGGGAGTCATTATATCCCATCACTGCGTGCTTTAAACATCAAACCGATCCGAGCCCACCTGGAGGGAACAATAACACATAAAAGACCATCTTATAGGTGTGTCCTCCATCACCGGAGCTCATCGTATACAAAGAGATGAAAGAAGCAAAACCATCATTTATGTATCATTTATAGTTCTATACTCAGCGCCTAAAGTGGGCCGGAGCGAGCGCAGATTAAGTTGTCGTCACGATACTTCAGCATCCAGTTGGTGCTACTGAAGAGAAGCCAGCATGAATGGAGTTTTTAATGTTTCTAACAACACAACAAATATCAGCAAACACACAAACTGCTCGTGTGTCACACAGTGAGTCTGCGAGCTGAAGGTCCAGCTGCTGTGTTTCTCGGGCAGAGAGAAGAATGAGAGATAACGTCACTCAGAGATGGAGGAAGAGGAGAGGAAGGATGTATTAAGGTTGTGTTTATAGGTAACGAGTGTTCAGTGTCATCTGATCAACTGGAAATTTAAAGCTTGCATGTCCTCATTTTTTAAATCCGTTATATTATGTGGGGTTTTTTTCCATTTTGTGAAATGTCCTGCAAAACAAACTGAGGTAACTGTGTTATTCAAAGGCTGCATAAAAATACTGCAGTTGAGTGCAGGACAAACAGGTGAGTTTGCTGTACTGCGGTGAATATACAGTAAAACTCTGTGTTGGACTGGTACACGTCACACATTTACTTCCTTCTGCAGCTGAGTGCTTTCTAGCTAACATTCACATTCTGACAGTTGTATCAGAGCAACTCAGGGCTCAGTATCCTGTCCAAGGATACTTTGGCATGCAGACTGGATCAGCCAGGAATCAAACCATCAACCTTCCAATTAGTAGATGACCTGTTCTACCTCCTGAGCCACAGCCACCCCAACAGCACCTGGTATTCCCAGGTGCTCTCCCATCCAAGTACTAACCAGGCCCGACCCTGCTTAGCTTCTGAGATCAGATGAGATCGGGGGGGGGGGGGGTTCAGGGTGGTGTGGCCTTAGGCCATGCTGGCCAGACTGGTGCACAGTAGCTGTGGTGTTCACTGTCAGCGTTTGGTTATATCAAACGCAGCAGAGACGAATTTGAATTTAAGCTGATGATGCTGAGATTCATTCACAGAATTCAACTTTTAGATCAACTGTATGCTGTTAGTATGAAGACAGTATAAACATACCGTCAGTGTAGGGGATGGAAATGAACTAAGAGAGCTTGTGAAACATCTGCTCACAGATCACTTCATCCACAAAGAGCAGTAAACCTCAGAGCAGCAGCACAGGTCAGCTGATCACAGCCCAAACACAGATTAAATGCTTTATTTCTCAAACTTGAGATATTCACTTTAGATACATTTTTCATTGAATAATCCTGGTAGATCAACAGACAAAAATACCTATGCCCTTTTGCTACATGAATCAAAAGCAGACAAGAAGCTAGAGTGCGCGCACACACACACACACACACACACGCACACACAAAGATATTAACATAAGGCGGGTAACTGTGTGTGCAGAGGGACTGAGAGATTGTCCCCACAGACCTCTGAGTGCATTGGCTTGTACCGTCAACACTCTTCTCATTTCTGCTGTGTTCCTCCAGGAATCCTGTAGTCAAAGAACCTAACAACCTGCCCGCCAGCTCTGCGTCAATCAGAGCTAATCAATCATTAAACACCTCGTCTATTCTTATCTCGTGTGTTTTTTAAAAAAAAAGCAAAGCCTCTGTGTTGATGTCAGAGAACCCTGCTCTGCTCTAGAAATGACAAAGGGGGCATAATAACATGTTTATCAATAATCTGTGAACACTTATAGAAATAACTGACCACTCTGCATTGCTGTCTGTGATCATACATGTATTCTAATCCAGCAGGCACACAGTCTGGCTCATATTTTGGATACTAAAAATTGTTTTAGCTGTTTATATTTAGGTTTTTTAAAAATCACATCTAAAAAACTTCATTGATTGTTCCAAGCTCAAACATTTACAATCACATACTTTAGTAATTTATCAACATGACTTTACCTTTATAAACAGAATAAAGAGCCTCACAGAGCTAGAATTAATATCCCTGCTTAGCAATCAAGATGTGAACACACGGAGTAAATTATAGGTCCATGTGCCGGCGTGGTAACCAACCTGGCAACCACGCAGTCAACAAAATCAAGGAAAACCCTGCGTGCCAAGAGTAACACCAGCATAATCGCAAACGTGTAAGAACTGAAGCGTGTAAGTGTTGGACAGAGCTGGGTCAGACCCCACAATATGTTGTGTAGTTTTCGGTTTGAAGCTCTGAAGACTGTTAAAATAATCTTACTCCTCACTGACTGGCACCGTTTCCACTCTGTCTTTTCTCAGTCAAACCCAGACTGTATTCTTTTATGAACAAGTCAGATGGAAATAATTTACTAGCTCTGCGCATAATTTTCAACAGAGGCATTCGTGGACTTCCGGCAGCAATTACCGTAATAACCCTGTATGATAAGTAAGGGCCGGTAAATGTTGTTAAAGGGTTAAGAAGCGCAACTGGCTAATTTTCGTTAAAACATGACTAAATATTTGTCTGCTGCATTGAATTAAAATACTTTAAGCAATGGCAGAATTCTCCCACAGAACAATGACAGAAGGACTTCCTGTTGTTACAAAGTGTCAGAGAGTGAAAACAGTTCAAATATCCATCTAGCGCTGCAGTGTTAACACTAAACTCCAATCAAGAATCCTCACGGAACACGTACAGAAAGATTAAAAAGTATCAGTTTTGCATCATTTCTTGTACTGTGTTGTCGGGAGTTTTTTCATAACGCGGCTGAACCGACAGTAGAAAATAACATTTAAATGTGTCGTTTCTCGGGGGCTCTATTTGCTACTAATCAGTAAGTCTGCAGACCTTGGCTGTTCCAGTTCAGACTCCCCTCCGCCTGTCTGAGCTGAGCGTCGATGGCACCGAGCTGGCCCTGAACCAGAGGACGTTCCACATCAAGCACAGAATGCACCACCTACAGTCAAACAGTAGAAGAAAAAGAGAGAGAGAGAGAGATCTGATTTTCTGCTCCCAGTGAGTGTGTACAGAAGTATCATTTAAATATCATTTCAACAAAAAGGCCACACGCAAGCCCAGAGCGTCAACACAGCATGTCGTCCTCATTACAGTGACTCTGTCTGCATTGTTCCACGCTGCCATGACTTAATTGGACTTGAACTTTCGGCTACCTGAAGCAGTGAATGGCTACATTTTTAAAATTTAATCATCTCATTGAGGTGGCTGCAACGCCGTATGTGTGGCTGAATTTATCACACAACCAAAGTGTATATTGTTTCACGGTGCATTACTAAAACTGCCATTTTGCCCTCGTGCTCAGTTCTCATTAAAACTGTGAAAGTGTCTGTGGTTAATGTAGGCCGTGTAGTAACTAATTCAGCTAATAAATACACTTAATCCAGCAAAGACCTGTGTCATTATTTCCTTTTTGCATTATTTTTTTTTTTAAATTAGCCTGAAACAGGTCTTTGCTGTGTCCTGCCTGGCAGCTTCTGCGATCAGAGTCATGATCTGAATGCACTGTCGTGCCAGACATATTTGCTTTTCCAAGATGAGCTCCATAAACTCTCTACAGGCGCCTCTTGGTAGTGTTTTTCTTTTATTTATTTATTTATTCATTTCTGTTGTTCACACAGGTTCATGTGTAATATGTCAATGCCAGAGCTGACAGGCAGGAAAAAAGAGCAAGAAAGAAAAAACTTCTTCTTTGGATGAAAAGATAAGAATAAGGGGAAAGAGCACAAGTAGAAAAATAGTCAGTGGTTCCCCGAGTGTTGCACCTGAAAGAGGAAAATATATAAATGATGACAACTGTGTGCGCACCCCAGAAGAGGAAGGAGGGAGGCCCTAGAGGGATCCCTCACGGCCAAAGTGCAAGAGCCCTTGAGAACCAGAAGTAACGAGAACCCCACCCACCGGAGGCCAGCCACCCTGGCATGAGCTGAGAACTTAGCCCCAAGGCCCCCGCCCCCCAAGAACTGCTGGACACCAAGCAGAACCCCCTCACGCCACAGAGGCCTGCGAGCCCTCAAACCACAATCCCCAAGGGAGCAGGCCAACAACCATGCAAAGAACACCTGGCTGCAACACCTGGGGGAGGCAGCAACGACCAGCGGACAGCAGTAGGAAGCAGTTATGTTTTACAGTGCCCATAGATACAATTTATTGTTAGGAAGGAGCAAATTAAAGCACAGCATTTCAGTGCGCCTGAACTAAACCAACAAGTGAAAGTGGAAGTAAAAAGCGGGGCCATTATCTCTCAGTGCCCAGTATTGTTGTGGCACAGGAGAACGTGTCCATAATGTGGGGGCACATTATGGGCAAGGCATTATATTACAACCTGAGATGAGATCATGCTGCACTATAAAGAGGCTACTGCAGCCTCCAAACTGTGCCTCTTATACGGCTAGTTGAGCTCGCGCTAACATTGGTTTTTGCATATTTACTGACAGCTTTGCACTAACGGTGTATAAACTGTTACTGTTACCTTACAGACGACACTTGCAGTAGGTGCTGATGTTCAAACTGAGATGTGACACAATTACTGAAAACACTGCTGTCTGTTTGCAGTTGTTATAGAGATAGTCCATCTTCATCATCTGATCTGAGCTCAGAATTCTTTGACACTCACAATATTAAGACTAATTATTATAACACTGGTTCAAGCTGGATGTGAGAGAAAAGGCTAGTATAACAACCTTGATAAAGGTCAAATCTGACTGGCTGGAAAACTTTGATAAAAATAAAGATTAAGTTGTCAACAGGGTCGAGTGCCTACCAGCAGTGATTCATGAAGGAACACAGCCTGACCTGCTGCCAGGGTTTAGACCAGCCCTGGAACTGGCAACTAATTTACTGATTATTTAGAGTAATCATACAAAGACAGATCAACAAAGTAGGAAAGCACTTTCAATGTTGCTGAAATGTGTAGCACTTTGTTCCATGCATACCAATCGCAGACAATAAACCATGTGCAGAGCATGGAGTGACAAAGCCAACGTACATCTGCTCACATTGCTTCACAAAGCTGTCATCTGTCACTTGCTTTCCTCCTGAAACACAGCCAGAGGATGTGCTGCCGTCTGCCATCAAGGCTGCAGCCTGACTAGCGGTGGCTGGCTACTTAACTTCTTAGAACCAACAATAAAGTGGTTATTATTCAAATATAAAAAGATGGTTTTGAAATTGTTGGTTCAAATTGTCAGTCTGTATTTTTTGCCTTCCACACTGTATTTCCACATCACAGTTTGAAGACTTGCAACCCAATCTGAACCAACCTTGTTGTATCGGTCCGCAGTGAGTTCCAGGTTAGCCACATACTGCCACAGCTGCCCCCTGATGGTGTAGATCTGCACTGCAGCTTCTGGGATGGCTTCAGTCTGTCTGAGCTCCAAGTACTTCACCTCTCTGAGCACAGACGCCAGCTAGGAAGAGGTCAGAAAGTATGTTAGAAGCACTGAAAGACACATCAAGATGGTAAAAACATCAAAGCTATTGATGTGCTCTATCTACTGACAAAATTACAGAGGTAAAATATTAATAGAAATAGAGTTACTCAACAAAAACCAAAAGGCTTAAATCTGAATGCACATTATATCCTTTAAAGGAAAAAAATGACATACAGACCAGACTAATTAGGAAGATGACAACAGATTAGCTTAACATATCAGCAGCCTAATAAACCTCCAAGGCCCTGTAATTCTGAACATCAGTTTTTATGTGGAGCTTAATGTACACCTGCGGGTTAAAGTTGACTGTGATTTGCTGAGTGGCCACGTCTCTGCTGATTAATGGCAGGCTGAGGTTGTACTGAGAACTCTCACCAACAGTCTGTGTCCACGTCTCATACAAGCTGGTGGAGTATCTACAACAGCAAACAAAAAGCAGACGACCTGCGATGACAATCGAGCAAAAGTTATTATAACAGAAAAACAATTTGCACTTTTACCATCAGAGTGTAACATTGTTTCACATTCCCATTAACGGGGCCGGGTTTTTAATTTAAGGCCACGGGCATGCAAACGTCTCATATCGTGGAAATTAACATAAGCAGCAAACCAAGAGGCTAAAAGGCATATGATTGAGCCATTTTCCCATTTCTCCACGGTTGTAAACAGAATGAGAGGCGTGAATCGCTCATCTGCATCAAGCACACAATAAGGGCAGAGCGAGAGGAGTGAGGAGGGTTAGATGCAGGCGTGTGGGGAGGTAATATGAGGATAAACGCTGATTCATCTGCGAGAGGCTGGGAACAGACAATATGTCAGGGCTCCGTACGGCTATATCAATCTGTAAATAGCTACGATTATGATGAGAACTTCAGTGCGCGCTGGGTGCTCCTTATTGGATTTCAGCTGTGAGCTTCATTTCCTGATAGTGGCACCGCAGACGCAGAGGCAATCAAATGCCTTGGTCATGGCCATAAATCACACTGCATTTTGTCTGTGGGGGTAATGAGTGAGGATGCCTGTACTGCTCCTGACTAGAATGTGTATAATAACAGTGGCGTTCATCGGAGGCAGCGGCGATGATTATTACAGCATAACAAGGCCTCTAATTTCTGATGGGAGTAAATCGAGGGCAAAGAACTGGTGTTGCTCATCATCCCGTTACTCTGGCTGCGGGAACGAGAAGTCAAGGAGCGATATTAAGTCTGTGAAGCATAAGGAACGGCCATATGTCCGGGATGTGTAAGTGTGTGTGTGTACTTCATTCACATCTACAGTTCCAAAGTCGTACGGGCTGCCTGCCCCTTCCACCCCTTTGAACCTGTTTCCTTCTGCACCGCAAACCAAAAATATCCTTGACTAATTCAAAGTGGGAAATCCCCATGTTAGAGAAACATGTGGATCTTTGATGGATGTGACAGTATAAAAAATACTGAAAAACATTTGTTTAACAATAAAATGACCAGAGCCTTTTAACCCTGTTTTGTGCTCTCAGTAACTCATCAGTTAACCTGTAACAAACTAGCTGTTTACAAGTAAACAGTAACAATGCCTGACAAGCATTTAACAAGCATACAGCAGCAGGATCCAATGCTATATGCTTTGGCTACATCAACCCAGAACCAAGAAATAAATAGTATGTTACTGGAAGCATGCAAAGGGCTCTGATCAATAGATGAACGATCTACTATAATATCCAGCTAGATGTAAAAATAGAGATTTGCATCATGGAAAAAGGGCACTGTAAAGATGGAGGTCTTCATGCAAACAAGATTTTGTTAAGAAAGTGAATCATAACCATAATTTATTCATCTTTTCCTTCCTGTATTCTCTTCTCTGTCCAAATGGATATCTCTTTTTCCTGTTCACTTCCTGCATATTCACTGGATGTAATAAACGTAACAAATAAATAATAAAACATAAGTCAGATTATGAATCTTGGCAACCAGAAACAAAATCTACAAATGATACTGTCATGTCTGCAAATAGGCAACTGTTTGGCAACATGTTAGTCATATTAATTCCATCAGAAGCTAATGTTGTTTTACAGCTTGCTGCGCCCCTCGAGTGGCCAGAAAGCCTTTCTGTGGCTGACACTGACTTGTCACAGCAGTGAAATTAAATTTCAAATAAACTGAGATTAATGATGACTCAGCTGCATTAAGTGTTCCACCGAGCTAGCATGCAGAATAGCAAAGCCCTCAAACGGGCTCGCCTGAACAGAAATCACTCTTTCATATTAATCACACTAATGCGAGGGCATATCCAACAGTCTGCTGTGGAAAATGTTGATGAATACAGGTGTAAAGGTCCTATAAGCCCACACAGGTGCTTTCAATTATTCTGCCTAATGAGAACTCGCTCACTCACACTCACTGAGTACTGAGCAGAAGTCTTGAGCCACCCCTCATTTCTTTGGATTTTGTTAGGAAAATGGGAAACAGGTGCAGCGCATTATTGAAACGTGCAAAGATAAATGGAAATAGAGGATATAAGGGGAAAACAGAGTCTGTATAATTCTAACAAGCTGGAAAATTAATATATGGTATGACTGCCTTTATTCTTCGACACCACCTGAACTCTCTCAGCTCTCCAGGACATTCAAAGCTGCTCATTGGACGTTTCTGCCTTTTGTTCTGTTCAGGATGATCCCACACTGCTTCAGTAATGCTGAGGTCCGATCCATGACTGATTGTGTTCCTTTCTATCCAAGTATGCTTCTACTGCACTGGCAGTGTGTGTGGGATCACTTGTGCAATGCAGGTGTTGCCAAGTGCTGTGCAGGTTAATGTATACCTGCCTTCCAGAGGGTATTGCACAGGGGAGCCTCCACACTCACTGCTGTGCTTCTCTGCATACCGGCAACAATGTGAAGCAAAAATTTCAAAGTGAATTCATCACTCCATCAGACCTGTTGCCACTATGTGGCATATCTCAGCCTCTTCTTCCTCTTTCCCTTCCTTAAAAATGATTAACAGCCACCCTTCCACTGTGACCATTTCTGATGAGGCTCCAGTGATCAACTGAAGGGCCGGATGCATCTCTTAGGGGGAAAAAAAAAATCAACAAAGACATGAGACAGGTCCTATTTCGTAAGGACGTGACTTTCAGATGCTGCTCATCTGCTGTCGGTGGTTTTTAGACTTCTTTTGTCCTCCGCCCGTCCAATTTCCAAGCCGAGATATTCCAAGTTCTCAGGAATCACCATGTTGGTGCAAAAAGACTGTTTTGTTTTTGTCTGTCTGTGTTGTCCTTATTCATTTTTGTAAATTCTGGAAGCAGGGGAGGTTCAAGAGTTTTGCACAGTACTGCATTACTAGTGAAATCACTGGTATTTATATTCATCTGTAATATGAGATTAAATGCATTTTATATAGAAAATAGAATGCATTCACACTCAGACTGATCTATTAGACTGCAGCTCCCTTCATGAAAAACTTGGTGTTACTCTTTTCACATCATTTTGGACAATTTCTCTGATGCTGTTAAAATGTATCAAAATTTTCCTCTGATAGGTCAGACAAAATAATCTACACTCCAGTTCAACTGCATTAGTTAAGCTAACTAACATATCTGAACCTGGCAGCTGTGAAATGAATGGAAACATTTTCATCTTTGTGATCTTTCTTTGACTCTCGTGTGGTTCAGTCTGATTCCATCCGAACAGCACTTCCTTCCCAATGGGACGCTACATCATGCACGGGTTTGATGTTGGATGTGGCCTATAAGGCCATTTCTCACTCGGCAGCAGTGAGCAGTGACAGGGCATATGGGATTATGGGAGTCCTGCAAAATAATCTGCAGAGCAGCGCCACAGTAATGAGAACATAAATCATGCCAGGAGCTGCATGGCTACATGCTATTCCGCGGGGGCCGCTTCATAAATTTTCTACACTCAACTAACAAAATCACAAATGTTGGGTTTAAGAAAGGCTGGCATGAAATTACAGGGAAGCATTTACATTTCAAAGACTAAAGCTAATATTTAATATCTGTCTTTATAGCATTATTATGCAGTCCAATAAAATGGTGTCAGATTCTTTCGCTATCTATTCTGTTTAATCTTCCTCTCTGTTCTTTTATTCAGTAATATATACATCTCAGCATGACGACACACAGTGTAACACGCTGAGATAAGTGCCACACACACCTGTCCAGCAGTTGCATCATCTCCTCATACTTCTGGATGACCCTGGCTCCTTCTGCACTCTCCAAGCACCTACAGAGAAGATGAAACTTTACAAGCCATGAGAGGATATAACCAATATCTTTCCAGCGTCCGATATTCCCACGCCTCAGTTTCACGAGGCCTCACACTCTGATTAATTCATACCGAGACCGCGGGAAGCGCGTGGCCACATCAAGTTTAATTTTTTTAATCTGCTTCATTTGAGGCGAGACTCACGGATAGGAGAGGTGCCTGAATTTGAAGAAGGGGGCCTGGATTCGCTGCTGTACCTCCTGGGCCCACCTCAGCCCTCCAGCTACTGCCGGCATATTCTTATTCACCGGAGCCGAGCCTGAGGAGGTCAAACATCATCGCATAGAATTACACAGATAGACAGTTTTATGCAAAGTTTGAGCACCCCTAGGCAAATGACATATTTCGGTAGTTTATGAAGAAATAAATAAATGCGGCACCTGCAGCAAACACACATTAAAATGAGCTTTTTTTTATTTTTTCAAATGTGAATGAACTGTTTCTTTTTATATTCTTAAAGCGGGATTGTGGCATGTGCCAAACTCTGGGCACCCTGCTAAGTCAGCTCTCCCCGATGGCAGCTTTTTGTAGACTCTCTTTAACTCTTGCTTTAGAATTCTCACCTACTGCTCCCCCCCGATCACTTCAAATTCATACAAGTTCAAGACCCTTTTAAGCCGTCCTGCCCGAGGCCACAGCAGATGGCAGAGCTCCTGCATGTCTCCAACTTCAATTTAAGCATATAAACAAAAAAGTTTCACTCACTTTTGTTGGTTATCTTTCACATTTTATTGTAGGGCATTTTGATTTTAGGACGTGTTTAACGGTGAACCTATAGTCTCAGTCTCATCCCTGATGGATGCTGATGGACACCACGGTTCAGTTTAGGTGGATAAGAACTGGCAGAGCATGAAAAGTTTCTAACTTACAGCAGAAAATGAAAATTAGGCCTATTATTGACATTATTTGATGATACAATTTGCATGTGAATGATAACTGTCAGTTATACCAAGATGCTTTGGAAACATGTCCTCCATGAGAGCCGGACATGCAGAGCCTCTGCATGCTTGGGGACTGTTTGTTTCATCATCGGCATCTTCGGGGTGGGTCTATGCTGAAGTGTGAGTCCTTGCAGCAGTCACTGTTTTAACAACAACCTTTATTGTAAGTGTGGATTCCCTATGAGCCTTTGCACAGCTGCTGCAGGTGCAGTTAGTCTATATTTATCTATATTTACTTATTCCAGGAAATACTGTATTTTTATTATGTATGTAATTGATCTTTCAAAGACCGCAGTCATACAAGAATGCATGCATAACCAGTAAATCTCTCACGGCATGCATCACATATACAGATCTTTTTCATACGGCTGCTGAGCGTTTGCTCACCCCAACAGCAGTCCTGGCTTGAAACATCAAGGCTATAATTGTTTAAAAGCTGCTTTAAGGCCATACTGTATGAAACGCTCTTCTTTTACGAAGTACTTGATGGTGGCGTTTTGCATCACTATCACAAAAGCCTGCCCCATTTCACTTTCAGGATGTCTGCAGAGAGATTTTGCTGTTTGTGTTTTAGTTGAATCCATTCCTCCCGTTAGCGAACCCAGCCATGAGCCAGAGCACTCCTCCTGCCGATCCCGAGCACGGCTCCTTTTATTTCCAATAACACGCGATTTTGAACCTAATGAACCAAAAGTTCAGAGAAGCATAGCTGACCCAGGGCCACCTGAATTTTAGTCAGGAACAAGAAACCAAAAGCTCCATGTAGAGACTGCTGGAGTTATTTATGTGAGCCGTATAGTTTTCTTATGCTACACTTGTCAGTGCACCCCATCACCATCATCTTTAAAGTACGATTTTTGAACACCTGCTGTTTCCTCGTGACCTCACATCAGGAGCTGGGAGGAGCTACACTGGGAGTTACACGATGAGCAATTGCAGGGTGAGTCAGCCGCCCTAATGGGTGCAACAAAACTAGCAGCTAGCTGTCAATTAAGTCCAGTATGCACACACCCATGCACAGGGAACACAACTGTGTGGGTGGACTATGGGTGTGTGGGGGTTTTAGTTCGGCCTATTCAATTAATAAGTTTTAAAATCAAGAACACACCAAGTTTAATTCCTTTAACGACTTTCACAACATCCTTGAGGGGTTCTAATGGATTTCACTGTTCACTGATCTCAGACTTTTTTCTCTTTTTTTAGGATATTTTTCAACAGAGAAACAAAGTTCCCCTTCAGACTCAAAGTTAAAGGATCAGTTCACCGGAACTACAAAAGGGAACATATTTATCTGTGGCGCTTACACACACGAGAGCCGTCTGAACAAATGTGACGGAGGTGACGATAATCTCAGCCCCAACTGTCTCTAGTCTGCAGCTGGGCCATCAGTTTAGCAGCAGGGTTCACTGTTGTGGCAGCGGCAGTAAAATAATTCAAATTAACCAGTATTTTATCTACAGTAGTTTGCTGATAATTTAATATCTACACAAAGATTCCAGGGTTCAAGCCCTCTGTTTGTTACCTCCTCCAAGCAGGTCATGCCTTTGGCAGCTTTGGCATGTGTGTGTCATTCTGTCTGCAGTGCTCAAGGTCAACTTAATGTTTACTGGTCAGAAACTGACAGAAAACCTTAGAAACTATGATTCTTACGTCTTAAGTGCATTGACAGCATATGGGCATCATTTAGGAAATGATACCAGTATTCTAAATATCACATTACACGACCTCTGACCCCGTGTGTTACATAGAAAGCATTGTCAAGAGGAAGAATCCACATAAATAAAATACAATTATGATTGTGTCAAGTACAGGATCAGGTTTGGACACACTCATGTTAAAATGTGTTTCAACAGGACAAATAACAAAAGCACTCTGCACCTGTTTTTGCTGCACTACAAACGTCTTAAAGTATGTTTAAAAAGAACAAAGAAAACATGATTTACAATCATGTCACAATCATGTCACGAATCTCACCCCACTCCTCTGCAGCTTGAATGTGTGTGTTGTAGAGGATTTTACAGCAGTCCAGCTCTTTGTCAAACATGGACACAAGCAAAGGGTATCTCTCCAGAGCATCTGCAGCCACTAACGGGCGCTCCAGCAGGCTGCCAAACATATCCAGAACCTGCAGACATCAGATAGAGAGGGCTTAATACGTGTGTGTGTGTGTGTGTGTGTGTGTGTGTGTGTGTGTGTGTGTGTGTGTGTGTGTGTGTGTGTGTGTGTGT
>JAVDPK010000448.1:581762-599842 GCA_034780415.1 Cichlasoma orientale | reverse complement strand
AAATTGTTTTAGTTCATCTGAACTTCAAGAAATTTCTCTGTTTGCTTCAAACAGGAGGATGAATAATTAGAGGGCTTTTCTTTGGCTCACTGTTTTTACTGAAGGCTGTTTTGCTGTATTCCCTTTGATGCAGTTTGTGTTTTTATTCCTTGAGAGGCTGTTCAGAGAACTCTGCTACACTTTCCTAATTTTAGGTGTGAATTGGTGGTTGTAATTCCCAAATGTCACCAGCAGATGTCAGTAAAATCCTTGGATTAAGTCAAAAGGCTTGCAGGCAT
This sequence comes from Cichlasoma orientale, assembly GCA_034780415.1. NCBI lineage: Eukaryota > Metazoa > Chordata > Actinopteri > Cichliformes > Cichlidae > Cichlasoma > Cichlasoma orientale. The sequence goes on along the minus strand of JAVDPK010000448.1, from coordinate 599,564 downwards.
AAAGGAATAATCAAGACTTGGACTTGCAGTAAATAAAGTTATGTAGTCTTCCACAGAACCATCTGACCGAAGGTGTCATACACAACTGTTTGAATAAGGTGCTGAGGTCTTCTGTTAGCGTCTGTGTCCACGTCAGCTCAAGCTCCAAGCATAAATACAGACTCAAAGGGACCGATATAAAGCATATACAAACTGATGATTATAAAGCTTTGTTTTGCTGCACTGGCGTCGGTTGACTGTTTAAAGTTACCTTGTTTCAGCTTCACATAAAACCTTGTAAACAGGTACAGTATAAAATGCCTTTATTAACTTGTTAAAATTCTTCTTTCATCATCCATAAGTTGCCGGTCCCTCTTTCTTCCTTGTTTTATTGCTTTCAGATGTGTATCAGCATCAGTATGAGAGACCCTGCTGGATGAAGTGCAGGAGAAATAACAGCGATCCATCGACACATCCTCATCCTCTCAAATAAAGCTCAACCGAGTTCCCAGGCTGAAATTTGGCCAATTGTCTGAAGTGCAAGTATGTTCACAATTGTGAGTCACTTTTTTTTTTTTTTTTGTATTACCACGCATGTTATCTTACTCATACAACATTAACAATGTGGGACTTTGCAGACATTCCTCGCTTTCTTACTTCAGCTTCTAGTCTCTTCTTGTCCCGCGTCCAGGACGTCTGGCCTGGACTCCAAATCTCTGCGCTGATTCCCGAGTGCATGTTCCTCTTCTGTAAAGTACACAGTGTCCAATCATCTTTAGCTATAGCTATAGATTCTCCTTTATTATTTTAAACATGCAAATGAAAACAAAAGTAGAAACCTGAACAATAAAAAAAAAACCTCATTCAGATTTAGATTCAGTTTATTTCACTGTGCATCTTTTGGAGTGAGTCGGTCACTTTTCTCTGGATTCTAAAAGATTACACATGATTAATCAAGACTAAAAGTTCACTGTGCACCTGAAACAGTCTTATTCTCTGTATCTGAAGCGTCGGGTTATAGTCCGACCTTCTGTTCCACTTTGGAATTGGTTTGAAATCTTCCAAGCAGATTTTTAGCAACTGAATCCTGTCTACAAGTTTTGAGGGGGAAAAGCAGGTGACTGGACCTGAACAAATGCCAATAAACACATTTTAGGAAGATTAATAACTTTACACAGGTGCCACAAAGATAAGGGGAATAGGTCAGAATCCTCACAGGCCCTCTTAGAAGAAGACGTCACCCCAAAGTCCAGATAGGAAGAGGAAGGCCACAAACAACAGCTGATTTAAGAAGATGCAGCCTATTCAAGAAGCAACACTAAAGAGGAGGACCACTAAAAAAGCACCAGTAAAGGAAGACTTTGGGAAGTTTCCTCTATTATAACGACTGTATAGTGAGTGATTTAAAAACAAAACAACTCATCTGAATAAAGTTAGGGGTGTGGCCACAGTGAGTGACAGGTGTGGGGACGTGGGGCTCTGCTGGTCCTCACCTCCGCTGAGTCGAAACCTCTCAGCGTGACGCTGGTGCTTTAAAGGCATTTTTAATGGAATTGTCTGAGAAATAATGTCTTGCTGTGTGGAACAGCCCAAGAAGTGTGTGCTTCGTTTTCGGTGAGAATGTCTCTGTCACTTTGTGCTGACAGCAGTTACACTGTATCCATCTGTGCTTTAAAAGCTACATGTGCAGTTTATGGATGCAGCTTGCTTTCTAGCTGACAACTTAGCAGTCCACCCTCTGGTCTAAATGTGATTACGTCTCATTCATAAACAAAGGTAAATAAATAAACATGGCAGTGTCCAAATGCTAACAATGAGGGCTTTTATGGACATCACTACATTGGATAAATAAGAAAACTCAACACAATTTTTAGTTTGGTGTAACGGCGTTCTCTATTAAATTTTACTAGAAGAGAACGAAAATTGAGATTAAAACTGTCCAACATTATTTGACTTTTTTTTTTTTTTTTTTTTTACCAGATTTCCCACCCACTTCAGTTCAATTCAATTTTATTTATATAGCACTAAAAATCATAATAACAGTCACCTCATGGTGCTTTATATTGTAGGTAAAGACCCTACAATAATACAGAGAAAACCCAACAGTCTAAACGACCCCCTATGAGCAGCACTTGGTGACAGTGGGAAGGAAAAACTTCCTTTTAACAGGAAGAAACCTCCAGCAGAACCAGGCTCAGGGAGGGGCAGCCATCTGCTGAGGGGAGAGAGAGAGGACAAAAGACACGCTGTGGAAGAGAGCCAGAGATTAATAAACTTGTGACTCCACAACAAATAATCTGTTAGCCTTCCACTCAGCACCAATTCTACAACAGGACCAGGAAACAACTTTGTTTGGGTTTGTTTTGCACCACATGAGCCTGAAGTTGCAACAGTGTGGCATGTGGGCCCCAACAGGCCCTAACACGCAGTCCACACCATGTTTAGTTTGTTGCTTTTGTATTAAGAGTCACACTTTGCATTGTAGCTGCTTTTGTTTCATATTTGAAGTCTGCTGGAGAAGGTGTTGAGATTTCCTGGCAAGTTGCTTCAGGTGGGACATGAAGCGCTCAGAAGGGACAGCAGATGCTCAGCATTAAGGGTCAAATGTTCAAACATCATCTGCTGGATGAGCGCAGGCTCTCCATCGCCCACACAGAGTTTAAAATGTTGAACAAAGCCTTTCATCTTAGCATCTGTACAGAGGGAAGGTTGGACGTCATCAGATATTTCCCATCAGGGAGGGAGTACACCTGTCAGTGCAGCAGGACTGCAACACAAAAACTCGATTCTAACGATTCAGATCAGAGGAAGACGTTGGCTGAAGTTCAAACTCACTCAGTTTGTGTTTTGACATTTTAATATTTTATTCTGAGCAGCTTCTTTGTGCTACCAGGGCATGCTGCGTGCACAGCCCACAACAAACTGGGTCACAATGGTTAGTGAGCAGCCTTCACTTTGCTGTTGCATATCAGATATGTAAGCAAATGGCCTGTTTGAGGCCTAGACCATAAAATGTCATTTTATAGTTCAGATAATATCCCTCCTAGAGACAGTGATCGCGCGCCTGTGTCGCCCGTGTCCTTTATTTTGCACAGATGAAACAAACTTCCATCGGCAGTGAACCGTTGTTCCAGCTGGGCAGCCTTCCTCCACAAATCCTTCAGGGACTGATTGGCATCATGAGCTTTGCTGCCTTCATAAAAATCATCAATAATAAAAGTCAAATATGAATTTGCCACAGCTGTGCTGCAGAGCTTTTAAAGAGTAGCAGTCCGTATCCAGTATGCTGGCCTGGAGCGTGACAGGATCGGTCTGTAATAGCAGACCTCCAGGGTTTGTAACAGATTACCTGTAATTACAAAATACACCCATTATCCAGCACTTAAAGAAAATCATATTCATCAGATATTCACATTTTTGGTTCAGGAACATTTGGAGCAGAAAGGCGAGTAGGCCATCAGCAGGGTTTTCTATTAAATTGTCCAAGCTCATCAAACTGGCAAGTTTGCAACACAGGGCAGCAAACCCACTGGAACACATCTAGACGTGCCGAGACAGCAGTTTGATCTCAAAATCTCAGATCCAGTCTTTTTTTTTTTTTTTTGAATTTGCACCAACTCTCATCTGTCAGTCAGATCGATGTGCAGTGCTATAAGCAAGCAGCCAAACATGCCAGCATGGGCGTCCATGTTGGTGGGAAGGAATTCTTTACATGGCTGGAAATGTGACAGAATTCCGCCTCTGAAAGGAGGAAAGAGTTGGAACATGGAAACTTGTTACCAGCAGTGAAAATGTGTCAATATCAAAACATCAAATCTGAGAAAACCTGCGGCCTTTTAAAAACACTCGTGATTTATTTCCCACTTTAAAACATTTGGATGCGTCCAACTAATCAAATGTAATAAGCTACATTACTCTGACAAAGTTACAGTACATAACATTAACAAGGTAACTCGCAGTCGATGTGCACTTGTGTACTTTGACATGTCTTTCAGTGTTTGACTGTGCTTGTTGAGACTGCAGGAAGCACCTCAGCGGGTCTCCAACCAGGATCATTTTAGCAGATCCTGTAATTCTGTAGACGGTTTAAAAATAGCAGAAGTAAACGTTTGTGTGGTCCTGTGTCGTGAAAGGGCCAAAAATCAAAAGCTAAGCCATTAGCGACCCTAACAGCGTAATCAGATTACAGTGACAGAAATGATGTCCGGAACACAGGACCGATGAACAGGAAGAACCAGCAGACTGTGTGTGTGTGTGTGTGTGTGTGTGTGTGTGTGTGTGTGTGTGTGTGTGAGGGGGGGGGTTCAGCACCGAGCCTGTACTGACCATCGGTTTCTAGAGTGCAAAGACATTAACACATTCTCACACAGACCTGCATGTGGTTTCTGAACCGCTGCGGGCACATGTGTTAGATGATGTGCAAACCACATTAATAGCACTGTCAATTACCACAGGAGGGGGCTGCAGCATAACCCACCGACAGCTCCTTTTAACACACGTGCCCCTGCAGACCCTCGCACACATCTGTGAGATAAACAGAAGTTTAATGCCTGACAGTGACCTCATACGTGGCGGAGGGGAAATGCCAAGCAAAACCAGCTCTCTCAGTAACAGTCGGACACGCAGAGCTAAAAGGACTCGTTGATTTCAAAGGATGGAATTCCAATAACCGGCCGCCGAACACCAGACCATGCAGAGACCACAAATAGACACAGATAATAGGATTCGTTTTCCCTCGCACACTCCATCTGCGCGCACACACTCGTTTCGCATTTGAGTCATGTAGCAGGATAGCATTAACACTGATTCCAGGGCATTCTTGGCAGAGCTAGTTAACCGAGAAATGTGGCGCAAAGTCTAGTCCTGAGGATATGCCACAATTCATGAAGGCAAGCATCTGTTTCAGGAAAAGTCGGGTTCCTGGGGAGTTGCCAGTTGCTGCTCAAGCCCCTCACGTTGCCAGGCTTGACGTTTTTAATGATCATACCCTGACACTGGCAGGACCGAGAACAGCACCTGACACCTGATGCTGTTTGTGCATGAGTGTGTTCGAGGAATCTGGCGAATACCTCAGCCTCTTGGGAATGCCAGTAATCCTGAACGCTTCTGAATGATGCTTTTCCTTCACGGTTTGGATGGAGCCTGATTCATTTGTTCACTTCGTGTCAAGAGCAGCGGCATTAATCATACTTGACTTGGTTTGACTGAAGGCAAACGTATTCTTTTAGTAAAAGCTGTTCATATATTTGGCTTTGGTGCTCAACCTCTGGCAATGTTTTCTTGTATTTATCAGTAATGAGGCAATGCTGCTTTTCTGAAAGCCTCATCAAACTTCAGTGACAACATATTATTGTGCGGCACTCAAAGTACAAGTGGTCCTCCCAGGGCTGCCTTTAGTTTACACATTTGGAGGGAAAGAAATGAATGCTACTAGCCTCTGGTGTCACTTCCTCACCAAAATATAAAAAAAATGGAGCGCACACTCAGTGACAGCATGTCAAGCTATTTCTGGGCCCGACACTCCAGAGGGATATGACACGTTGAGCGAGGCAGGGGTAAAGCACAGGCCAGAGAGTGTATGAGAAAGCTGATAACAAGCTGAGAGGAAGCTGACGCTGTTTATCTGGGCTTTCTGCATAGCTGTAATTGCCAGGCCGCGCGGTCGCTGAATTATACGAATAGCTTGAAACAGTCCTGGTTGCTTTGTTCCTCTGAGGGGAAGGAGGTGAGAGGTTTCTGTGGTGCACGGTGGCGGAGGGCAGAGTTGCCTTCTGCCAGTCAGCTCTGGCCTCTGAGCCGTGTGGAGATTTGTCAAAAGGAACACTGATGACTTTTAAAGAGCTTCAGGCTACGACTGGATGGGTAATTTTCATACTTTTGCGATTTGGTTTGAGGCCAAAAGCAACATGCTGGAGGCTCACTCTCTCTGAAACAGGATATTAGGCTAGTAATGGCTGTCAGGGGACCAGCACAACGACATACAGTAAATGTAGGGCTTTTTTTCCCCGTATGTGTTACTGAAAGCTAATAGAAGTCTTTGGATCTATGACTCTCATGTAAAATAGTGTGGTCAGGCACATGCTGCATGGATCCTGAGAAAATGGCTCCAATTTTGAGCTCGTATCAAACTGCTCTTTAAATGTTACGGAGGAAGCAGAAATGGAAAATAACAGTTACTGAAGGGGTAGCACCCATTCTCTATTCACTCTAAATGGGAGCACAAGTTACAAAATGAATGCTGAATAATAACAGGTTTATGGCACTTTATAAACATTCTATAATGCAGAGACACAGCGTGAAAAAGACCACTTAAAGCAACACATGAGCTAAATCTGCAGCTCCCTGCAGCCAAAACCAAAAACCAAAGAGCAGAAAGACTCCCGCTGACAGAAGCAGCGGAGCATCTAGTATCCGAAGAGCCAAATGTCTCCTCCAGGAACTGGAGACAGAACCAGCGCAGTGAGAACGGGAATCCTGGGATTCAATCCGGAATGAAAGTTGGACAAAATTAAAGCAAGTTAGTTCAGAGTGTTACAGATTCCACTGACCACTCTGTAATACTTTAAGAACATTATTCATTAATTGCTTTTTCTTCTTTGTCTGCTATTAAATTGCATGAAATTATGCTCTGGAATAGCAATAATGTAATAGCCTCAATTTGAGCTCCAACCGAAGGCCCACTGGGCTTTAGCCCTGCGGTGACACCTTACCTGGGCTTCATAACAGTGTCTGGCAGTGGCGTTAACCCCCGCTGTGGGGCTCGGCCCGGCTCCGTGTGGAGCACTCTTCCTAATAACCGTGTAATCAAGCCCAATTGGGAGCCAATTAGAGGCAGGGCTTCACCTATGAGGTCAGCATTGTTCCTAGATGCTCCCCAGTTTATTCTTTTATAAATCATTTCAGGCCTTATAACAACAACGTGCTCGAGAAACAATGAAAATGATTTTATTTCCCCTCCATTTGAACTGAAACACAGAGGTATCGCTGGCAGCAGAGGAGCGCCGGTTCACGGTGAGCCAGCGTGTCCCACAGGGCTCCTGGAGCCACACATGTGCTATAAATCACGCAGACTATGTATAGACTGAGTTTTGAAGTTCTTGAAACAGTTTGGGCTTCTCGTTATGTCACACAGCAGCCACAAATCAGCTCCGAGGCCACCAAGGCATACAGTAGTAAGTTTTTCTAACGGGCTAACAGAAAGGCTCCGGTGTTGATGAAATGACATTAAAAGGCGCTGTCTGGCATGGCTGGTGAGTGTCCTTTACCTCACAGATTCCTGTGATACGGCTAAAGTAAATTTGGGCCTTGTTGTATATGCCTTACAGAAGTATACTGTTTATTTAACATCTCCAGCGTGCTGACTTATGACTAGTAATGATTACTCAAATGCCTAGTGTTTGGGCTATTGTACCAGGAGTGCCTCCAAACAGCCCCGCTGGTGTTTATTTGAATTTTCCATTTTATATTGCTACGTGTCATTAGGCTGTTTAGAGTTTACTCTGAGTGATGGATCATTTCCTTCATCCTCTCCACTCGCTAAAATACCTGCAGGATGGTGCACGCTGGTCCCAAAGGTGCAGATGTGTGTACGTGTGGGCACCCGGAGTGCACTGCAGATGTCTTCTTTCATTAGACGGCACCTATGCAATCAGTGCTGTGACTGCCTCAGAATCAAAAAACAGAGGATGAACTTAAAGCACCTCGACCCCCGCTGTCAACAGCAGCACAGGGTGTGATGGATTTAATGTGCCTCCGAGGCGTTCGTGTCATTTTAAGTATTTTAAGTAGTGAAACGTGAAACTGAAAGTCAGTGTTAAGATTCCGGCTAATGTTGGATTCTGCTGTTTCCTAAAGTGGAACAATCAGCTTTTTTCTTCTGTCTCAAACAATCTGTTTCAGTTCTGACGAAATTACAGTGTAACGATATAATATTGAACAGTGGAGCCCAACATACGACCGGGAGGCTTGCTCTTTGATCCGGTTTATGCACCAAAACTACCTGGTTAGTGTTACCGCTTAAAAACAGTAACAGGTCTCCTCCTTTTTTGCCAGGAGTTACAGAGATACACAAGTTCTCCTTTGCACTGGCATATTGATGACAAACGCTAACAATCCTCTCTTAAAGAAACCATATTGAGCTCATTTCCAGATCCACTGTTTTATTCTTGAACTCTACTTTGCATGATTCAGTTTAAAATAGACCCTTTTTTTTTTAATCCTGGACCTTGGTGCAGCCCTTCACTTCCTCACTGAAACAAGCTGACAGAGGGGAAACTTTCTCCTGATTGGCTAACCTTGGTAAACAGGAGGTCTGAACAGCAGATTTGTGCCTATGGTGACCATATTAGGGTAAATGTACACTATAAAATGTTTTCTGGGTTTACTTCAATAAGTGCTTCCACACAGCCATGGTAACTAACTCGTAAGAAAGTTCAAGTTTATTTGAGTCGTAATTTCAATGAATACTGTTTTGGCAGGTGAAATCGTTTTACAGTAAAACACACTCGACATAATGTATATAACTTTTTTTTTTAATGTATTTCATTGAAATAACACAAACGACTCAGGTAAACTTTAAAAAGAAGAAACTTAATTTGTCCTGTAAATCCAGCTAAAGATAATTCTTCAAACCCAACAATAGTGAGATTCCATTTTTTTGAGTGCAGACAATGACGTCACAGAGAGCAAGAGTAGAAAAACAGTTTGAAGCCTGAGCTTTTGACTCTCAGTAAATACTGATACTTCTTCTCCTCCTCCTCCTCCTCCTCCTCTTTCTTTGTGACCCTGTTTTCCTTCTTCTTGTCCAGCCCTCACACTGCTTTTAAAAAGTGAGCCGTCTCTTTTTCATGGAGCGATCCTGCAGTTCTTTTTGCTTCTCCAATTCCAGATTAATCTCCACCCTTTACTTCCAGTTTCTTCTTCGTTGTATTTTTCCTGCATTTCTTTATGTTCCTTCTCCGGTTTCGTCTTCTGCTTCTGAGGTTCCTTCACGTTCCCCTCCACCTTTTCTCTCATTGCCACTTCCTGTTGGAGTTTCTCCCACAGAGAGCTGTGTGTACTCGTCTCTGGAGGTCTTTGGCTCCTTTGTCTGACAGCTGTTTCTTGGTGTTGGTGAACTTCAAAGAGAGACTCATTCCCCTTCTTCAGTTTCTTTGGCTGTGCTCCTCTTTACGCTGGTTCACCTCCTGCTGCCGCTGGTTCCACATCATTGACATAGTCTGGTTTTCTGAAGAGGCAACATCTTCACATAATTGGACTTGGGGTTTCTCTGCCTCTGGATCCTCAGGAGTTGTGGCAGCTTGTCATGCTCTTGTCTGTAGAGACTCTCTTCCTTCAGCATTCTGAGCTCAGAGCTTGTGGCCTGAATCTGGGCTTTGATTGCACAGAACTGCTTGCATTCTTCTTCTACTCTCCCTCTCTCGACCTCAAGAATATCCTCCAGGTGCATATTTCTAACTGCTGCATTGTAAATTTAGTCACAGAGGTTCAGCCTGTCATCAAGAAAGTTTTCAGTGTGCGGCAGGCTGATATTGTGTGTGTGCTGTCAGGAGACTGTTGTCCTCCTGAGTGGCTTCAGCAGCTCTTTGCAGTTCATGGAGGTGATCAGTGATGAGAGAGAATCCCGCTCTGCATCTCAGGTTGTTTCTTTCTACTTTCTTGTTTCTTGATAGTATGCAGTAGTCTGTAGTAGACTGTAGTTTTGTATACTTGTTTGTAGTTTTCTGTGAATTGTCTCGGTAACCTTCTAATATATTTACCGCCAGGTCATATGTCAATCGGCGGTAGCCTGCATTCTCATTGGTAGTTGCTTCAGTTGCTCTCCAAGACCCACCACTTTCAGTCGCTGAATGTCCTTTACTGTCCTTTACTGGTCTCAGGACGCCACATCGCTGCAAATCGTTTCCAGTGTGGACGCAGCTTAAGACATCACTGGTAAAGGATGAGAACCTATAATTCTATAGAACTGGAGCCTGGAGGACAGGCTCTGTCCATTGATGGCTTAGGAACAGGTAAAGATCTGTACAATGATAACCGTCCACATCCAGATTACTTCAGATTTGGTGCTGCATTTACTGAGATCCTCAGAACTGCACCTGCCAAGTTTGGAGTGGGTCAGATCAAGACAGGCACACCACAGACAGCCGCACACACAGAGATTCCTTCAATCATTATTATTATTACAAACTACTGCATTGATTATTACAGAATTTGTTAACCCTTTGGGTCAGATCCAGACATCTCTTCCTCTCTCAGTCACTAAGCTTTGTCTCTTCATGTACTTGTCATTAGGCCCGAGCGTCTATTCTCAGAACTCTGGATTGATTGTAGCACCGTGTGATCAGAGTGTTCAGGGAGCAGTGGGTCGGTGGTCAGAGCTGTGTGGTTTAAATGACCACATCAGACACCAAACAGTTCCAAGAGTCCAAAAAACTGTTTGAAACTTGACTTTTTTTACCCACAATTAGTTACACACACACACACACACACACACACACACACACACTGACCTCAGTATTTTAAACTTTGGTCTGATCTAGCATCAGCATCTCCCTCTGTAACTGTATGACAGGAAAAATATGACTTGACACACGGTTCTCCCAACTTCCAACCCATCTAAAGGTGACAGCAGTGATGTTCTTCATACACTCACTGATATGACCCCTAGAGGTCGATTTAATTTAAAAAGGGAATTATATGCTGTAATAAAAGCTTGCACAACCTGACACAATACAAGGCAAGACCGCGTGCTGCCTGCTCTCTGTGCAGGCAGGTCGGTCAGCTGAATGCTGAATCCTGTTTTAGTTGTTGCTTCACCAATCCACGACTCTCATCTGAGAACACAATCAGTGTGTGACGCCTTAAAACACACCAATGAGGGCCGGCGGGTCCGTGTGCTCTGCTTCCAGAGGTAGCTGGTAAATGTGGAACGCTATTCAGGCTGAAACACGTTCTTTCCAACCGTCCTTTTATTATTATTCAATACATTTAGTCTTCGCTGGTCTCCTCTCAGTTATACTACAGTATAATATTTTCCAGGCTGGCTGGAAAATTTATAGACACTCCAAAGGCTGCAATTCGATATGTGAGTAGCTACTAATGCAGTTATAATGTCTGATTAATATTAAAAACAGCCTTACAGTTTTCATCTGTAAGGCTTTTGACCAAAATAATAATTTGATATAATTTTTTTTTAAAAAGAATAAGAATATACAGACAGAATGTGAGCAGCCCAACAGTTAATAAAATAAAAAAATAAAAGTTAAATTATAAAATTAAAGGGAAACTGGATAAGAAGCTCCTGATTGGACATCAGTCATTTGAGTCTCATCATCACACACAATAACACAACATGTTGCCAGGGAGGAAGATGAAGACCTAATAGCATTTAATGTGTTCATGTAAGCATATTTCCTGTGCACATATTATACAAATATTAAAATATACTATGTGTCTATATTTTAAAAGAAAATTGAGATAGCAAAGACAGTTTATTTTAAACTTTGGCTGATCGGGTCATATTCATAGGCGTGAAAATGGGGAGTTATAAATGCAGATATATGAATATAAGTATATCTGTAATGTGCTATTTAAACATAATTTAACTGTGAAGAAACAGCGACTGTAACCACCAGCTGGCTGAAACATTTGCAGTGTTTCTCCTCAGCCCCGAAACTACAAGTCAGACAAGAAAGGACTCATAAATTAGTTTTCCCTGTAATCTCTAAGCCCTGGCTGGCTGTCCCGAGATGTCCTCCTAGATTTAAAAGCAACAGTGTAATGTTTATGTTGGCGGCAAGAAGAATATGCATCAAACTTCATTTGATGTATTAAAGACACTCCTGGACGTTGTTTACACACGCAGGTGAAAGCTCGGGAGATGAAATCCTATTTTCTCCCTGTTTGATGTCAGCACTTTGAAGGCAAAAATCAATCTTCAAACCAGATAAGAATTTGGGCTTCGTGGAATCACCGTGTGCTTTCATGTATTTTGGATATTTCACTGGAAAAATCTGTGCAAAAATGTTTGACAGCATGTAGATGAATTCATACCGTTTTGACTTTCAATTTCCCTCGGAGCTTTGCAGCTACTCAAGCGAAGGGCCAAAGGTCAAGTGAATGTTACAAAACAGAACAATGTAACAAGACGGCGTCACTTCAGTTCTGAGCTGAAACATTCATTTCATCCACTGTTTGGTATTATCAGCCATACTGGAGGAATCATGTGACAGACTGCTGCTGATAGATAACGGCACCAATCACCTCGTTTCATGGGAAAAGACGCGTGCGCTCGTTCTGAAAGTCGTGCCTGTTGCGAGCATCACCCCGCGCCTCTTCTGCTCCGTGTGCGACTCGAGTCACGGAGTGCGAGCCAATCTGTTCTGAGCGCTCATTATACGAGTTATGTCATGAAATATTCATATCATTAGCGCGGCATGCGATCGGCATGTTTGCAAGTCTTCCAAAAGATTTCACGTTTCTCTTTGTTTGGCCCAGAATTCACACATCATCCCACAGGAAGCGCGACGTCGCCGTACGTGTCAGCGCTGAACTCTCTGGTGCCGTTTAAAGTGTGAAATACGGCGTCACGTTTTTCAGAACAACTCCTCATATGGAGAAAATCATTGATGCTGACAGTGCTTTAATTACCGCATTCCTAAATCTTATTTCATGCCTGGAAAAGGAACGCTCACATCATGTTTTCATTAATCTGTATATATTAATATTATATATTAAAATGCATTTTTCACAGGAGGATTCGATGCAGCATTAATAGATTTTTAAGTAGACGAGGTCAGAGCAGCCTGTGGAGTGCATTTCCTTGAAGGGGCCGGAGGCAGCGCGGGATTAAAGTGAAAACAATGGTTTTAAATGCACTGTTTTGATAAGGAAAGAGTCGGATTTTCACTAATGTCCTTCCTCTGCTGCCAGTGTCATTTAAGAGCTGGTTACGGTCCCTGCTGGAGATATTAATGCACACTGTGGAGCCACATGTGTTTAGTTAGTGGGTTTGGGTTGAGTTTATGGTTGTATGGTTCAGTCATTGTAAGGAGGAGCATCAGAGGTCCAAATCCACAGAGTCAAAATAAAATTGTGATTTATTACGTATTTGGTCGTATTTACAGAGTTTTGGCCAAACTTTCCATCGGTTATTTTAACACTGCGCTCATGAAAGTAACCGCTGAGATGTGGGAATGCCGGGACAGCTGCTCTTCTGGCTCTCAGGGCAAACAGTTAGACTACAGTTAGACCTTCCTAATTAGTTCAACCAAATTATCGAACCCACTTCATTGATCCTTACAGCACGTCCCTGCAAACAAACCATGTCAGGTACTTCTGAGCATAAGCTGCACATTCTTGCAGTGGTGCATTATTAGCATTACTTAGTTACCTCGCTGGGTTTGGAGCTCCTGGTCTTTGGGCTTTACTGTGTGGAACTGTCCCGGTTTCCTTCGACTTCCTCCCACATGTCAAAGAGAAGTGATTGTTTTAATGTGTGTTTTTATCCTTTTATGTTGGTCCTGTGCAAAGCTTTCAGCAGCTCTGCAGACCGTCGTTGACATGTTGTAGCTGTTTGCTGTCACAAACGACAGTCTTTGGGATACTTTTGCACGTGATGATGATGATGATGTTGGACCTTCAGCCAGCTGCAGAGAAGAGCGACGTTAAGATATTCAAAGATTTGAAGTGAAACCGAGTGTTAAGAACGATGGAAAGCATCCGCTGCTGCCACTGTCTGTGTTTTCCATGCTGCTTCAGGGGTTTTCAATGATACCTGCATTATAATGCAACTCAATATATTTTGAAGCAGCCTAATAGTTACATCAGTGTCTGCATATCGTCAACAAATGGCTGTCGAGTGAAAGAACGTACAATTCAACAGTCCTGCAACGATGTTTCTTATTTATTTCTCTATGAATTGGAGGGTTTCTAATCATAAAATGTTCTTTTACATTAAAAATAGACCTTTTGAGAAAGTTCAAATAAAGTTTTTAATTTAAAAAAAAGTGTAGTTTGAGAATCCCCTCTCCCCCATTCGTGTGCCGCTCCTCCACTGTTCAATCAATCAGTATTCAACCCACACACAGCGTCGTCCACGCTGAGCTACATGTTGGTTACTTGTGCGACTGCATGTAGATTGTGTTCCCCTCTACCAGACTCTGCTTAGGCTAATTCCTACACAAACACACACAAATGCAGTACATTAACTATGATGGTGCAGATGTGCCATAACTTATAGTGTAAAGATTAGAAAAGGGTCAGATACATGCCAGCTCATTCCATAAACTGATTGTCTGCAACAGACAGTTTAATATTGTCACTTCATCTTCCAGGTGAGTGTGCTTATCTGATGTTGACTCGTTCTCAGATTAACAAGTAAAGCAGGAGTCACGATGCCGCATTTGGATCCATTTGCATTTTTGGCCATGCAGGAGGAATTATTTTGATCGTGGAGCCAGATGTGACTGTGCAGTCCTCCAAAAAAACCACAGCGTGAAGTCCGACAGCGATGACGCTGAAGCTGGAAAGATTGGTCCAACGGGAAAAGGAGCACGAGCGGTGTTCACCATGAAGGGGATAAATCTGGAAAAAACCCAACAAATATCAAAAAAGCAGCATGAGAGCTACAGGTAACGTTTTCAGTGGTTTAATACTTGGTTTCACGCCAATCCTTTGTATGTAGTTATGCTCATCTTCTTATGACTGGCTGAAAGGCCAACAACAGCACAAGCAAGACTAGCCCACAGATGAGGTCTTCCACATAGTTTTGACACTTCCCCTGCTGACTGTAAAGAGCTACAACAGTCAGCAAAGCTGTGTGTAGGCTCCGCATAACCACATCAAACCATAACCACCAAACCTAACCATATACGACCCTTAATGTGCTAAGCACAAGGTATAGTTATTGTTAGAAATGGTGGCACCCACAGAAAAAAGTAAAGTTATGAAGGTGGTACTGAAATAAGTTGCAAATTAAACATTAATGTGGTAAAATTTAATTATCCAGCATTTATTCATGATCAGTGAATATTCATTCTCCTTTGAGCTCTGTTTTGGTCTCCTCCAGCTCCTAAATGTATGTCTGTACTTCCTCTTTTTGCCATCTGCTATGAAATAGCTGCAAATGAAACATAAACGACCTTAAAAGTAAAACAGCAGACTGAAAGACGCTAAAACACTTAATGCTTTGAAGAAGTACAAGAGTACAAATACCACTAATACTTCTTTTTTTGGCTCATTACTGCAAGCAACCCGTTTCACGTACTACATAAACAGCAGCTTAAAGCAGTCTGGTATGTGAGTAGATGTTTCAGCAGAGGCTTTTCCAAGTTACTGTGTGACAGATTGATCATCTGTATTTGTATCCAGCCCGAGCTCGTTGAGTTTATCCATGTTACATGTTGAACAACTGGTCCTGACAACGAATTTATGTTTTTGTAATGCAAATGAAGTACTCCCCTAACCCCAATGAAGTCCAGAGCTCAGGAAAGGTGCATGTCATCTTCTCCTCTTTCTTCCTTCTCTTACATCAGCCTGCAGCTCATAAGGTGGACTTGATGCACTGTGATTATTCACAACAGGAACATTTGTCAAAATGCAAATAAAGGTATACGAGTGAAAGCTTTGAGGAAACCCAGACTACCTGGCCCCTCTGGCCCTCATTACCTCCCTGCGTGAAGAGGCCCGCCACAAACACGAGCATGTTTTCAGTTTGCAGCAGCAGGAATAATATATCTGGATGTGAACAATTGTGCTTGTTTTGCCATTACACTCCAGGCTGGGCTCAGTTCAACATACCAATAGTTGCTATTACGACTGGATGACAGCAGCCTCTCTGCCCGGCCTTCAAGCACACCGCACTCACTCAAAGCTCCGCGGCTGAGGTAATGCCTGGGTCGCAGGCCAGAAATTCATGCTCAGAACAGGGATACGAAATCAGATCTAAATTTAGAGGTTTGTTAAGTAGTCTCTGTAACAGTTCCATCAATCAAACAGTCTAACTTCTCCCTCTCATGTTTTACAAAAGAGGATTTTCTACATTTTATTGCTATGTATCATGGATTACGTCACGGCTGCGCCTCACAGGCTCTGAGTTCTTCGGTGTCACATTTTAGATGCCTAACACGGACGTCATGTTTGGCATCCAGCTTTTACCCCCCAAATTTTGACATGGTGCATTTTTCTCTGTTCTCTGTGTTCATGACCAACCACTGAACCCCGTGTCTGTAATAGACGGAAGAGAGCTGAGAAGCAGGTTCATCGCTCATCCTCCGAATGTTTTGATACTTTGGCCTTGATCTGCGGTAAACGCTACAAGCTTCTGGTAAATACCGAGCTGACTGTAAAATATCAGCCCCTCTCTTACAGGGTATCATATGAGCGTGCCTCGAGGCGTCACTGAAAGCTCTTAATGCTTTCCATTCAGCTGCGATGCCACTTTTCCCAGGAGCTGGACTGTCTGTCAAACTGATGAGAAGGAGATGTGACGTGGCAGAAACTTGGCTACACTCTATAAATATACGTTCATCCAAATTTCAGACAAGTGTCATAAAACACAAATTAGTCCAGTCGAGTTGAGCCACTTTTCGAGGTCATGTCCTCGTTAGCGTTTGTTGGTTATTTGAGACCTTGGCATCGTCTTTTAACGGTTATAATCTAGCATGTATTTTATAAGCTCGCTCAGTCATTACGCACCCTGCGCTTGCACCAGAATCAGAAGTCCCAGCAGAACTTCACTCCTGGCAGGATGCAGAGAGCAGTTAGACATAAGTCGTTTTTTATGAGTCCTTACAATTTTCTAGGAACAGTTTATGAATTCTAATTATAGTTGACATAGAGACAAACCTCAGTTCAAGTGTAGCTAGCTGTGTCCACGTTTTTAATAACTTTCACTAAATATGCAGTAAAAGAAATTCAAATAATTAGAAAAACTTAATAGAAGCGTATGAGAACAGAATCACCTAAAACCTAAGGCTGTACTCAAATGTGTTTTGTATATGCAAAATGGTATTACCGCCAACCTTTGAAGCTGCACTCGTGGATATTTGTCTATAAACTATGTGCCAAATGGCGAGCAGCACTGGTACTGTGAAGGTAGCAAATCCACACAAACATATGGCCCAAGTCCAGACTTCCACAGTCTTTTAACTGTTTAACTCTGTTTAGGTTTTTACAGCCCACAACATCAGAGTTTCAGACAATTTGGTGAACATAATGAAGCATTCAGCATCTACACAGGAGGGTTTCAGTCCCGCGAGTTGACAGAGACCACCGCACAGCTAAAGGAGAGTGCGTTAATAAAGTAGCTAAAATCAAGACAAATGAAATCTAGTGTGTATTGTTGTTCTTTCCATACAGAACATAAAACTGAAGAAAACTGATGCAGCTTTAGTTCTGTCCTGTAAAAGTCAAAGTCCACTTGTAGCAGATTAGTTTGAATTTCCTTCAGACTTGATTGATGTTGATGTTTTAGATGAAAACAGCTTAATGTCAGCCTTAACCACACGGTCATTTCCAGGCAGAGAGGGTGAAGCTCTGGGATGACAAGCTCACACATCAGCCATTATTAGTTCCAGTTCACCAACTGTGAACATGAAGATGAACAGTTCAGCAGTCTTTTTATGCTTTACTACAAGATTATGATTATTCAATTCAGTTCAATTCAATTTTATTTATATAGCACTAAAAATCAGAATAACAGTCACCTCATGGTGCTTTATATTGTAGGTAAAGACCCTACAATAATACAGAGAAAACCCAACAGTCTAAACGACCCCCTATGAGCAGCACTTGGTGACAGTGGGAAGGAAAAACTCCCTTTTA
>JAVDPK010000448.1:551892-569761 GCA_034780415.1 Cichlasoma orientale | reverse complement strand
GGAACAACAGCGGTTTAAAGGCTCCCGAGTGCCAGCCATTATTTCTGATTATTAATACACACACACACACAAACACACACACACACACACACACACACACACACACACACACACAATTCACGATGCCTGTGAGTTTTAATAAATTAATTACAATAAATTAATTTGTTAGAAAATGTGCAATGGAACATACAAACACAGTATATGTGACAAATTCATTACAATAGTGTATTTGTATTCAGTTCCATTTATCTGACAGCTACAGTTAATGTAATAATAATTGTTCCATATTCTTATGGTTGTATGTTTGTAACCAACATATCAGAAAATTAGGAAACCTTTTGAAGAGCATCATTTTAAATTAACTATGCTGAAGCAGCCCTACGCTCTGCCTACTGTGTCTCACAGAGAGGAAAAGAAAAGCTTATTTGTTATAAATATATTAAAGCATGAGTCAAACTCTGAATAATCCAGTGGTCCTTGAAGGCAGCATCTGTTGCTCTCATTCCAGCAGCATTATGCAGTTTCCAAAGAAACCACTGGCCTCCAATGGAAACAATAGCATCAAAAATGACTATTTATAGTCACAAGATGAGCCACCCATATCAGCCGAAATAGTTTCAGTCATCCTTTGATAATAAGGTTTGTTAACATTAATTTAACAGTGTAGAGTAACTGCAGACCAAAGGGTTCTCCAGTTTCCACTAAATGCTGGAAAAGATTTTCCTCTATCGTGTATCATGGCTTCTCATCTTTCCACCTCATCATCTTCATATATGCTGCCGTCTCTCAGAACTAAAGCAGCTTTTTCTGATTACCAGCTGCATAAAGGTGCTTTCTGAGCTCAAATTATGTAGAAATATATATAAAATACAGTGCAGTAATGATACAGAAGGGAAAGGGAAACACAATCGTATTTTCACTGAGAGCATACAGCAGCTAAACTGGGATCATCCTCAGCCACTGAGGGTAATCAGTGGAAATCACTGGTATGTTGTGATACTACTACACATTATCACATTATCTATTACAACATCTGTCACTAACGATTTCAGCAGGCAGACCCATAATGGAGGTGAAAAGTTGTTGTTAAATGATCCTGTTTAAGTGGAAGTGACAATGAAATGTCCCGCTGTGTTCCTCGGGAAAACATTTTTGCTGAAAGAGCACTGGGTCCATGATGGGGGGGTGGGCTCCTCACTCGCACTCTAACCTCTGCCCCTCATATTTTGTGTAGCACGTCACTTTGTAATGGTGTGAAAACTCTGCCTCTACAAAACTAGCAACTTGGGATGAGAGTTTTTAATCTTTTCAACCATGCAGATAAAATTGAAAAAGAAATTGAAAGCATAGAATAAAAAGCATAAAAGCTTTATTAAAGGGTTAAAGGATGTCATTCTAATGAAAGAAAAAAAAGCCATATTCCCCTAAACTGTTTACAGACAGTAGCTATAACAATCACAGTGACAACCAATAAAGGCTAAAACCGATCAAAGTGGAAACTGAATCAAGTTAAAAGTATCCTGTTACAACAAAGCAGGAACAGATCAGATCCTTCAGGAAAAGAAGAAAAATGTTAAAAGCGTTGACACTAAGGTGCTGAGCCGGTTTACCTTTCAGGAGAAAACCTGAACAGTTATCTAAAAAAGTAAATTAAGTTTTAAAAGCTTGAGATGAATGAACGTACCTGTTTCAGTTCAAAGGTCAGTCTTTAACCCTTAGCAGTCTTAAATGTTCCTACATTTAAACCGAGCCAATCTGTAGGTCCAGCCAGGAAAATATGTCTGTGTGACAAATCCACACATATGGGCTGACCTGCCACCCCAAACAAAAGCAAAGCCCCCTATGGTCCTGTCACACAGCAGTGTTCTTTCCATGGAAAAATAAATGTACCTGTTCTGATAAACAGTTTCACTGTGCTGTTGGCGCATTCTATGGAAATATCCATTTTTCTGTCCCTAGCCTTCACAATTTATTTCTATATTATATTATTAATTACATCTTCTTGCACCACCAAATTGACAGTATTTATTTTTTAATCAGTAATAGAGAATTCCAAGCAGTGCAGGTGTGCTCGTCCCCACAGTCAGGGAGACACACCAAAACACCACAGTGATGACAAGAATTGCTCATGGTCATGCTCACGGTAAGCCCGGTGTCTTTTTCATTTATCAGTTACATAATGTTGTGAGTACAGCATGACTGACCGCACGTGGTTTGATACACTGTGGCCGGCATTTTGTAAAAGGCGTTTTTCAGGGAAACTGTTGTTTCTACCACTGAAAAGAAAAAAAAATCGCCATCCATAACTCAAAATTTCAAGTTAAGTATCTCAAAATTTTGAGTTACTTATTTTAAAAAAAAAAACAACTAGTTATTATTCCCATAATTCTTTGCAAAAATGTCACATTTACACACGTTACAGAACGCCTTTGTGCAACAGAGGAATTTAGGCCTGTCATTAAAATTTAATGTTTGTTTGTTTGTTTTTATATTCAGTTTCTCCAGAGACTCAAACTCCTGTTCACCAACTGTTTGGTTTGTTGACATTATTTTCCCAAGCTAAGCAGTATTACTACTGTGAAATGCATCACTATGTGTATCAGTGTGTGAACACGCCGCCATCCAAAGTCAGTTTGTACAACAGCGAGCAAAATGCAGCGACATGCCTAATTTGATATTTAACAGATTTTATTCCATTCAGTCTGAATGGAATAAAAGTTTTCAGGTGATCATTGCTTCTTTTACTGTGTTTCAAAGGTTCTTGAGAAAGATTTGCATACATAAAGTTGTATTTTGTTTGTTCTGTCGGGATAAATAATGACTTTCTTATCTTATAGGAGATATTTCATAGAAGCTGTGATGTTTTACTGTTACAAACGTGTTGTAGCACAAAGTCACAAAGTCTGTCCTGGCACTAAACTAGTCTGATGCTGGCTTATTTCAGCTAAAGGGGAAACATTTGACATACCTGGCTCTCTCTGAGCAGTATGGGGGACACTGAGGCATCATTCAAACTGTGTTAAGCCCCAGTTGTTTTTGATGATCTCCTAAATTTGATCAAAGTCAGTCACGTGCTTATAAAGTTCCTAAACCTAACACATCCCTGTTGATGATCCATTGTTAAGAGCAGAGGAGACGTTTAGGTACTTGCACTGACAGTGATGCGAGCAGCAGGAAGGAAGGCACTGTCAGATCTGCATTATGCAAACGAATGTGGTGGCAGGCTGTGTGCTTTGCATGCTTTCCAGTTGCTGGATATGAGGGCAGGCAGCAGCGGGTGTGAGGACACTGCTCACTTCTCTCCTCTGGGTAATTACGGGAAACTGGATGTAAAATGTTTGAATAATCATGTATCTGAAGTGAGTTATGGATAGAGCCGACGGTACTGAAGTGAATTAAAATAAGTGAATCCAATTACTGTTTATGGAAAGCAGCTGTCTGAGCAGCATATGTTGGTGAGTGAAACTATGAGACTAATGTTGAGGTTAGTGCTCTGCTTGTCTGTATAACATGATGGCTATGTGAGTGTTTCACTTGTGCAGGATCTGACGGGCTGAACCATGTTTGAGAAACCTGCGTCGCGCCGAACTCGCAAATTTACAGGCCTGCGTTTGAAGCCAGTTGTCTTTCTTTCTTTTTTTTGTCTCGGTTAACTCAAACTCCATGAGTGTATTCTGATGTCATAACACCACGATAACTCGCCTCTACACATTTACAAAAAACAAGGCTAGTGTTTGCTTTCAGTCATGTACAACCCCTCTTATCCGTGTGTTTATTTACCTACACTGAATCAATTCATCTGTGATACAGCCAACAGTCATGTACTGGATAAGCTTTCGTTTCAAAACATTTGGATTTAATTATCATGGGGATATGATATCCAAACAATCTGGTTTCTTCCATTAATAACATGATTGCGGCATGGCAGTGCGAGCTAAGGCCGCAGCGTTTTCATATATTTTCATGGATTTGGACCTTGTTTACTTACTTATTATGGGCATGGGGCAAAACCTGATTTAGAGTAATGACACAGTTTACGTTCTGGAGTTTTAAAAGATCTCTGCGAGGAAGTGTCCTGCTTCCACAGCTCGAAACACAAACATTACCCGTGTGACTTTTCCAGAATAAAAGGCCCCTCGCCGGCTTCGTCCTCCTGCAGGTCAGTGCGGTCGACGTGAAGAAGCGGAAACTGGCCAAAAGCTTTTGTGTGACTGATAACAAATGCACTGTACATGAAGGAAACATCGAGCCACAGCAGTGTGTTGCTCTACAGATAAAGCATGACGGAGCGTGATGCTCTATTTATAGGAACGTGCCTGCTGCAACGTCTGAGGTGCTCCACAAACTATTGAGAAGTGTTTTTCTCCTCCTCTCAATGGCAGTTTTGTTTGGAGCTGTGTTCGTTTTGGCAGCCGGTGTCATTTTTTTGGTTTTAGCGAAAATGAAAACCAACATTTCATTTCTCATTTAATAGACAAATTTCGTACTCCAAGCTTTGTTTTTGCATGATTAACGCAGGCCGACGCTGCCTGTTTTGACTCTCTGTCATTCTTGCTAAATATGAGACGTGCTTTGCGCTGCGCGGCAGCTCGAGAACAGTGTTCACCAAATACTGTCCACTGCCTGCCTTTAGCTTCGGCACCAAGTCAAACATCATATTCTTTAAGGGGAACTTATCACGCTTTTCCTTCTTTTCTATCACACATGCATCATATACTGTTACAGTGGAGCGGGTTCACATTAAACATGACCACAGTTTCAAATATCAGGTCAATGTATGCAGCAGTAATTCCTGTGGGCCAAAAGCGCGCGCTTCAGCCTGCGCTAAACACCGCTGACTCTGTGTGACGTCAGTGAGAGCGGACGTCCATAATATGATCATCTAAAGCACGCAATTCTGCTAATGAGGGACGGCCAGTCAGAAGAAAGCTGACTTAAAAGGAGCAGGAAGGGAGCTAAAACCTGTTTCAGACAGGGGGCAGCCTCCAGAGCTGAAAACCTGAGCCATGTTGCAAAAACTGCAGTTCCTGGAACAGCCTCGTGAAACTGGATCCAAAAGGGAATCAGTCCCCTTAAAACGCCCGACTGATTAAAAAGCATTTCTGCAGCCGGGCACAAACATGCTTTTGGCCTCTATTGATAGCTTCCACCTTTATGACAACTCTTAGTGGAGGGGATTTTTTTGTATATGCGCCAGGATAATTAAGTTAGGGGGTGTGGTAGCATTGATTGACAAGCGTCCCAGTGCAGGCGGCTGTAGCACTTGCTACAGAGAACCTCTGATCTGTGTGTGCTGTTAGAGCTTCTAGAGCATTTTTAATGGATCATCTGACTAATTTTACGGCCTGCTTTGCAGCGGTGCAGACCATCCAAAACGTTTGTCCTTCAGTTATGGAGAGTGAAATTCAAAAGGGAGTTTTTCCTTCCCACTGTCGCCAAGTGCTGCTCATAGGGGGTCGTTTTGGCTGTTGGGTTTTCTCTGTAATTATTGTAGGGTCTTTACCTACAATATAAAGTGTGTTTATGGCTGTAGCCTGCTAACCAAGCTAAATTGCGTTAGCTGATAAATTAGCACCACACCCTTTTATTCATATAAGGTACCTTCTGGCTTCAAACACCAGTGTGGTGGAGACCAAACAGCCAAAGTTTATGGAGTCAGGCAGCGGATTAAATGAGGAGCTTCACCAAGGCCCATTATATGATAAAGGAGGATCATATTGAACTGTAAATCATGTAAAGCAACTCTAGTGGAGTCCAAAGATAAAAAGTATGGACCAGGGAATGAGAACTGTTAGCTCTTGGCAAGGCAGGTGCAAAGGATATCTTTGTGATAACAGCAGCTTGTAAGGAAATGGCAGTTAGCCACATGTCACCGTGGAATCAGAGCTCTTTGGTACAACTCGAGACGCTAGCATTGCAAATGTGAAAATACTCATATATGTCTCTCAGGCAGTTGCTAGCAAAGAAACTCCATCCTGGTGTCAGTAAACACATGAACCATCTTATTTTTTTAAAAAAAATAATCAACTTCTATAGAGATACAGTTTTATTACAACTTGCATGTTGTCACGATGAGCTAAGAAAGTTGTGAGCAAAGTTTGCTTCTGCTTGGCCAGGAGACGTGCCTACAAAGACCCGCTGGTGTTGTCTTGCCTGTGATAGCAATAAGAACCTCCATGACTGACTCCCGAAAGGGTTTTGTCTTCCTGATTAAGTGCCTTAGAATTCCTTTCACCTGAAGTAGTTATATTCTTTCGCTTCATGTTTCTCTCCTCGAGTACAGGGGAGTGGGAGGCACTTGTATCATCTTCATTAGCAGTTTTTATAGCGCAGATATATCTGAGAAAACCCGCTGTGTTAGTTTCTCTCGTGAAAAACCGCAGAGAAAAGCACGCGACAATCATGGTGTTGAATTTCACAGGAGATCCTTCAAGTGGCAGGAGACAAATCATTTAAATAGACTCGGGTACATCGTCAGCAGTTAAGGCTCAAGCTGAATGCTGCGCTCATGTTTCAAAGAGCTCTTCTAATCGCTGTCTTTGTGGCCTGTTGGTCACCTTAACCTGCTAACTAATCTACCCATCTATTAGTTATTTACTCTGAAAATGCTCTCCTTGCTTTCCCTCATGGCTCATTTTCACTTAACACTCACATCTGTTGATGTTTCCTCTCCTTTTCTCCCCAGACCCGTGCATTTGGCTGGCAGTAGGCCATGCAATGCATTGAAGTATAGATAAGCATAACCTAACCTGCTAGGCATGCAAACAACATGGTAATGTTACATGGGTAATTGGTACAGGTACTCAGACGGCCCTATTTTAATATCCTGGCCAAGAGGATCATATACAGATGGGTGAAAAAAATGAATGAGGGGATCTGGCTCTGTTTTAGTGTGGTGGGCATTTTGCTGGAATGGTTTGATTACTCCAGATCAATACAAAGTTGGTCTAAGTGATCATATTTATCCTATAATTACACATTTCTCGTCCTAATAGTAGTGGTCTCCTGGAGGATGGCAATGGCCCAATCCATAGGGCAGAAATTGAATGAAAGTTATCACATTCACATTTACTACATGTCAACACAAAGAAAACACCAACGGTGGGTTTTGAACCAGCATATTAATCAGCCCTGTACATTCACTGCATATTTTCCCACTGTGATATTTAGCAGGGTTGCTGTCTAAAATTAGCTCGCCTATATTAACTAATGAGAGCTAAACAAAAAGCACAACTAAGCATACATTCCAGCATACAGTAATGCCATTAGGTTTGCAGGCATTTCTGGACCAGCTGGACCAACATGGTTCCTGGAGCCGGACCACTAATATGGCAAAAATTAAACGCGGCGTATTTTTCCTGAGTTAGCAGTCCTGCCGGAGTGTAGCACCCACAGACCGTTCTGTGAAAGGCTGCAGCAGCAATTCACGAGAACTAGGCTGCTCAAAAAAGTTCAAGGAATGCTTTGAAAACACGAATTTCAATGGGAAAAACGGTCATGCTGGATATCTATACTGATAAGGACTGGGAAAGGTCTTAGGAATGAAAGAGTGCCACATGAGTTTCCCCTCAGACCTGGATCAGGGCATCACTGAGCTCCTGGACACCTGGTGGTGTTGGATGGACTGAAGCATAATCTCCTAGAGGTGTTCTAGAGGTGATTTAGGTCAAGTGAGCGTGGGGTCCTTGTGGCCATGGCACATATTGATGTGGAGGAGTTGGACTGCCTGTGTAACCTGTAGGGTCCAGCAGTGACACTGACCCGAGCCAAATGCAAAACAGCCAGAAAAGACGAGGAGGGAAAGATGTGAGTGTCCTCCATGGATTCAACCATTCCTTTTTGGGGGGGGGTGTCTCATTGTTGCACCTGTTGTTAATTTCATGAACACCAAAGCGGCTGAATCTGATTAGCAGCCCCCGCTGCTACTTACCTGACCACATCAGTATGCTAGAAGCTTAATTGTCTCGACTCTGATTTAAAAAGTGTTCCTTTAATTCCGTTCTAATTCGTTCAAATGGGAGGCGATCACGGTTTGTCCACAGTAATGTTTCTGCAAGACAAACACATTTTAGTGCTTCATCAAAGAAGATGCCGTGTGCCTCGACTGTGTGGTGATACCAGAGAACATAAAGATTCACTGAGTAGAAACAACATTTAGTTAGTCAAACTGTGGTTAAGTTGGGCTTCGGGCTTCACGCCCTCTGTTTCACCTCCCTTGACAGTTAACACAGCAGAATGCCACACACTCTAGCTGTATGTTACTGCTTCGCACATGTCTCGGTACAGCTGACCACATGTGTCCAATTAGACTTCCAGTAAACTGACCTGGCGCACACATCCTACATTATTTGGGTTGCTGAAATTCAGCCTATGGGTTTCCTATGATGTCTAATTACATTGTAAGACACGAGTAATTGCAATAATAAGTAATGTGTTTAGATTATGCAGAAGTCAGTCCAGATGTAAAACATCTGTTTTGATCCTGCAGTTGTTGTTTTTTTTCTTTTTTGCTTTACATGGAATTATAAGAGCTGCTGTCGAGCTCGTTCGGATCTCTTAGGTAAATTCTGGGCTGTGTGAGTGCATGCGTGTGCTGACAGCCACATCGCTCATCTGCCTACCATACAAATTATAAATTCAAAGTGAAATCAATTGCATCGTGTATGTAAAGCAGTGAGTGCTTTTGGCATGTTGGCAGGAGGGAGTCACACAGAAGCATTATTGTGCTGTGAAGCCTTTCGATCTCTTCCTGAGTTAGCGTACTATCAAGGAATTTTTGCTTTGCATGCCTGGCACATGCAGCATATAGTCGAGGGAATGCCTGCCCACTCAAGCACAACATCAGGGGGATAATGGAATGATTCTCATGATCAACAGTGGGATGAACAGAGCAATGAAAATAAGAGATAGAGATTCAGGAATTCAACAGCAGGAAAGACAAACGAGGGTAAAGAGATCGAACTAGAGGGAATCTTTCAGTGTCTGTTCCTTCAGCTGACCCACTTGGTTTCAGTCAGTGCTGTTAAGTCTTTATATTAACATTATTCTGAAGGTGAGCGGTAGCCTGCCTAATATAGGCAATGACCTCTAATCGAAGAAATCATATTTTCATGTAGCACTAAAAAAAATTGGAATTGGAATGAAGCATCAAAAAGTCCCCGGGATAAAGTTACAGACAAATCTGGCTGGTTAAGCAACACCTTTGCGAACTTTAATGAGTTTATTCTGCTGCTGTGCACAA
Source organism: Cichlasoma orientale (assembly GCA_034780415.1). Classification (NCBI taxonomy): domain Eukaryota; kingdom Metazoa; phylum Chordata; class Actinopteri; order Cichliformes; family Cichlidae; genus Cichlasoma; species Cichlasoma orientale. The sequence continues at coordinate 560,520 of JAVDPK010000448.1, read as the reverse complement.
AATGGTTTTAAGATGTCATCATGAATTCTTGGAGCGGAATCTGTCTAATACTTTGGCGGATTTGTGACATGGCTTAAAGGGATTGAGTTCATGAGACGTAATCCGCGAGGCTTTCTACCGCTTTAACCATTCATCGAGAGCTCAACGTTCCCCGGCCTTCGCGTTCATACCTGTGCAGGCCGTTCACTCCCGCGTTTGCTTTAACTTCAAAGGCTCAGCTGTGGAATAATGTTCCTGTAAATATGTGCCGTAGATGACAGAATCCCGTTCAGTTTAGGAAACAAATCGCTTGAGCCTGCGGAGTTTATATGAAAAGATCAATACAGTCAGCCCCATTTACTCTCCAATCACATTAACACAGAACACATGGCATTTGTCTGAAGACTTCATATGTTTGTGAATAAATCTGAACTTGTTTTTGTTATCAGGGTCCAACCGCTGATCATCACAAGCCACGGCGCATAAACCTGAGGGCCTGAAACGCGGCCCGTGCAGCTGGCGAGCGGCGACGTCAAAATCTCTTTCACCATCAGTGTTGTTAGTATTTTTCATAAATTATTCCAGATATGTGGAATATTTCAGTTATAACTACAAAATGAAATCTTTCTTGTAATCATCCCAAACAGAGTTATGACAATAAACGTCATTACTAGACTCCACAGTTGACACTGAGAATTGCTCTCTAATCGCTTTTCTACACAACGGTTTTATTTCTGCTGCAGAACTTTGGCTTGCTCAGATGCAACTGTTCTGCTTGTAATCTAATCTCACCGACTAAATTGCTCTGCACTACTGTTGTTAGAACGAGCTGCTTCTTCCCATTAAGGGAATCTTGTCACGGGCCCTCGGTCTTTTTTTTACATTAATATTTGGATTCCTGTGTTTGTGGTGTTCTGAGTTCTTCTTGAGTTTTGTCTCCTCTTTGTGCAGCAGAAACTTCCAGTCGGTTTCTTTCTGATTAGCTTCTCAATTTAGTCGTTAGGTTTCCAACTTTTAGTTTTGCTACATTTTGCAGCCTAGTTAATGTTTGTGGTTACAGTCATAGTTGATATTTAACTCACTGGTTTTCAGTTGATCCTGCCTCCCTGTGTCCCTTTGTATCCTGTTAATACTCTCTCTGTTGTCCTGTTACTTTGTGTTTTATTGTTGCCTTCTTAGTCTTGTTCCTGGTTTTACGTCCTTGATTAATTTCAGCTGTGTTTAGTCCCGCCCCACCTCACTTCCTCTTCCTTTGAAATGGTTGCTTTGAAAATGGGGACCGGGTCTGCAAGTTGCCGTCTTCACAGCAACTTTGTTGCGAGTGATCGCAGTCGGCCTGAGTCAGAGCGCGATTGTTTGGAGGCAGGTTGCCTCCCACCAGAAATACTACAAATACTTATCTATGGAACAATTGGGGAACTAGTTATGACAACAAAGTAGCAGATGAACTAAAAACAATCAGCAAACAGAAACACATCAGACTCTCCTACACTGCCAGCTGACAGCCGAACAGTGGCTGGCTGTGGGGTCGCAATACTGTACTGTTTGATTTTAATATCTGTATTTTTACTGCAGGTAAAAATCACATGACTCATAGAAATTGCATTAATTATTAAAAAGAAAAAAAAAATGACACACATCAACATGCTAAGTTGTGAAATGTTTCCGCTGCTCTCAGAACAGATGTGTCCCTCTAATCAAACAGTATTTCCTTTAAAACGTGTCTGTTGCTCCTCGCACTGACTTTGAAATCAGCAGACAGTGACGCCGTCTTAAAAGTGACTAAAAGCATATTTGGCATAATGATTGAACAGCAACCACTTTGCTTTTTTCTCAACATAAGAGCAGATCGATGTGATGATATAGGCTTTCCACTCTAATGCACTTCTACTCGTGCTCGTGTTTAAAATTTGCCGTCACTGGAATGCACCCAACCATCTGGCCACGGTTAAATGGCCTACAATGATGACTATCACCTATGCTTGAGAAACATATGCACTGTTTACAGCAGGATGTGGTGTTTATAGAATGGGTTTTGATTGGATATAGCAAGTTCACCTGAGAGCAATCCTCGATCTCACTGATCAGATTCAGAGTTTCTCTGAGCAGATATGGACGAGCTATTTTCTGCAACCTTTTCGTTGTTTTGTTTCTGACTTGGCAGAACCGAGCTCGCTGCACCTGATCGGACCTCGGGTGTTGTAACGCAACCTTTCCCGAGGAATGCACTGATCTCACACATCAAGCAGATGTTCTCAATCAATATTTGTTGATATGAAAACCCATTAGCTTGTTAATTACATTTGCATAAACATTTCACCATGTCATATTTACTATACGAAATTGGTTTTCATACAGAGTTTACATACAGTGGCCCTCAAGTGCTTACACATGTTTGGTCCAAATACTGTTTGGCCGTAGTAAAAACAGGGACACAGTGCATATACAGCCAATCACATACTGTATTTGTAGCCACACACACACACACACATAAATGCAAACAAAATATCAGCACCATCCCACCCTAAACAGCTTGCATTCCCCACCAATGACTTACCCCGAGTAAACAAACATTTATCTGCTTGTCTGGCGACCCGACAGCGTGGTGTTGCTGTTTGCTGGCAGATATCCTGGCCTAATGTAAGCAGGCTATTGAACTTTGTTTAATGAGAGATGTAATTTGGACATGTTAGAAGAATTTCTTTTTCCTTCTTGTAGCGCTGTGTAGTTACAGGTTAGATCATCTAAATCACTGTGATGGCCAATTAAAACGGAATAATTAATTATCTTCATAAAAGTCATCCAATAAGGCACCCTGTGGTGACAATATTGGAATTTGTCAGCTTTTAAAGCCCAGTGGTTACGAGCGGTTTTGTACCTATTTAACAAAATGCTGAATAGAGAAGCTGTTTCTGTGCTTTTATTGATAGGAAATAAATCATTTTAGCAAGTAAATGTGATCTGCAAAATAAATGCATCATATACAGTACCAGCCAAAAGTTTGGACACACGGGTGTGTGAGAGCAGGTTCATCCTGAGCATGTGACAGACCTGAAAGGGTCCGGAGAAGCCGTGGAGAACGTTACGCTGCCTGTAACATGACCGGTTTGGTGGTGGGTCAGTGATGGTCTGGGGAGGCATATCCATGGAGGGACACACAGACCGCTACAGGCAACGACTCCCTGACTGCCATCAGGTATCGGGAGGAAAGCCTTGGACTCATTGTCAGACCCTACGCTGGTGCAGTGGGTCCTGGTTCCTCCTGGTGCACGACAATGCCCGGCCTCATGTGGAGAGAGTATGCAGGCAGTTCCTGGAGGATAAAGGAATTGAGACCATTGGCTGGCCCCCAAGCACACCTGACCTAAATCACCTCTAGAACACCTCTGGGACGTTATTTTTTGGTCCATCTGATGCCACCAGGTCGCACCTCAGACTGTCCAGGAGCTCAGTGATGCCCTGGTCCAGATCTGGGAGGAGATCCATGATCTCATTAGGAGCATGCCCCGACATTATCAGGTATGCATGCAAGCAGGTGAGGGACACACAAACTACTGACAATATATTAGTATATATTAGTATATATTAGTATATATTAGTATATATTAGTATAGATACTCTGCATGTTTTTCCCCCATTGAGATCTGATGTTTTTTTCAAAGTTTCCATTTAATAGCAGTATAGTTTTTAGGCGAGCATCGGGGTGGACGCCCAGCTTTGTGAACACAATAACTCGACAACAAGGCGACATAGGATTTTCAAACTGATACCACAGACGGGTGTACTAAAAATCTCAGGTGAACTCGAGAACGAGGTCATGTAAGATTTTTTGTTTTTTAAAGTCATGCCACAGGTGGATTTACTCAGGAAGGATGTGATGTAGGCTTCTCACACTGATAGCTGAATTCATGCAGTGTTTATCACTGGTGAAGTATAATATGTAGCTATACCAGCGCCACTGTTTCAGTCTTTTGACAAAATGACATTCAAAGCCGTTTCCCAATCTGCATTTAGTGAGTTTTCGTAATGATAATGACCCTTCTGCTGTAACTGTACAGATTTTCAAGCCAGTGCAGAAGTGTTAAAAGATGTTCCGTGCTTATTGTTTCAGTTTTGTCTCTTATATAAACATGGCCTCGAATGTTTAATCGATATTGCCGCAGTTTGTAGCCAAAATAACGATGAGGTTCGAAGGAGGGACTCAAATGGTGCAAAGATTTAAGTGCTTCATTTTTTAGCATCGAAAAGGTGTTTCCCTTACAAACAAGCAGGCCTTTGGGGCGGACAGAATGGGTCTGAGTATTTGCTGGATCGAACAGCTGTCCTGTCATTATATGTCACATACAATGAAATTACAGATGTGTCTGTAATAACTCGTCTGATTATTGACTCTAATAACTCAGCTGTCAGTGTTGTTGAGTATGCATCATTGAGGCGGCTGTTAACCTTCCAGCTGCATTTGTTAATGACTACAATGTTTAGTGTGCTATGGTTTGAACAGAGGAGCACTGCGTACTGAAGTTTGCAGCCGCCACGTGTCCTCGTGCTTGTTTGTGGGGCCATGAGATCTGTCCACAGTAAAAATCATTGTAGCTCAGTGAATTTGCAACCAATGTTTAAGTGAGTTGGTTTGGAGTCTCACGGCACCCCCGCTCACCGGTTCTCGATCTCCTGTGCGCCACACCAGGCCTCCAGACAGCTCGCTGCACATGCAGAAAGGATGAACGTACAGGCTGATTAGGTCAGACAAAGTGTGACAAGTCTAGAGGTTATCAGTATGTTTCCTTAAATATATGAATCTGATTTTGAAAAGGGTTCATCTGTACTTGTACTTAAGTGAGGCATCACTGGTTCTTTTTGGGTCACATTTTAATATTATTTTAAATGATTGCTTTCACTAAATAAGGCCTTGTAATCAGAGAGCTGAATGTAAAGTATGCCTTCACAACTTCTTTCACTTTAATAGTTCATCTTTTTGTCAGACACTTGCTATCTTTGTGCAACTGCTCCCACCCACCAGTGACCTTTAGTTGGCTTAATCACAGAAAAACAAACCAAACCAAACAAATAAGACCACATTGCTTTGTAAGCAGAAAAAGCAGCATAAGCAGTTTTTTTTTTAATTTCTTTGTTGTAAATAAATCTTATGCTGCTGGAAAGCATGTTTATGTGCCCTTGAATGGAGCCACACCTGTAAATGCATGTGTGGGTCGAGCAGCAGAGTTGAGTATGTAGGTTGGAAAACATTCTGCTGCCGACTCTTGTTTGCTCTCGTTTATTGGATTGGATGATTGAAGTCTGAAGAAACTAAACATTCTGCTGCAGTGTAACAGTTTATTCATTAATAAACAGGGCCAACACAACCACACTGGCTCACTTGTGACAAATGCTGGTTGAAGAGTGGGATGCCGTCCCACAGGAGTGTGTGACCAAGGTGGTGGCCAGCATGAGGAGGAGGTGCCAGGCTGTCGTGGCTGTGTGTGGTTCTTCCACATGCTGCTGAGGCCTTTCCGGCGGTATAAGATTTGTTGCCAAGCAGCATTGTTACCACCCAAACAGTTTTTGTGCTCAGTTTAATTGTTTAAAGGGAGTGTTCTGTTAAAGTGTATTTATTGATTTTGTAAATATTACTGACAGTACTGATGTTTGACATGAATGCCATTAATGTCAAAGTCACACACCTTCCAAAGTGGGAAATTAAAGTGACGTATATAATGTAAACATGCTAATGTTTACCAGTTAGCATTAAAAAGTAGTGCCGGAGCTGATGGGAACATCACCGGTTTGACTGTTTGGTCACAAATCAAGAATAAATAGAACTTTTGACTCGATGGAGTTAGATGAAGATTCATGGGCTCAACCACTCATGCTGAGGTATTTCAGTCTGACTAAAAATAGATCAACTGATTTACAAAAATGTAGCAGACTTTATTTATGAAGCTCAGAACAGCAAGCTTGTGTAGGAGAGCTTTCCAGTCTTACAGCATACCACACCCTCTATTTTTAGACCTTGGATTTGAAAAATGGCAAAGTTAAATAAACAGTTTCCAAACTGAGACCCATAGGTTTTAGGTCTTAGTCACACGTCTTAGCAGGAAGGGCCCAGGTGCATCTTATAACACGAAGCAGTGACTGCTAAATTTCACCAAGGTGAGTTGGCTCCAGGGCCCTGAACACGTACGTGGAAGAGAGCCATTGTTAATGGTAGTAGTTACACCTGTGCTGCTATGACTGTGCTTTTTCTAAAGCACTAATGAATACAGTGTGTATTTCTCTACTTGACAGGACAGCAAAGAAAAAAGAAATTCAGTTCAACTGCAGTACAACTTCAGTGAGCACCAAGACGCTACGTAATTTGAAGCAACCTCTGGATGACCGGTCGGTCACTGCAGCTCCTTGTAGTAGGTCTGCAATAGCCAAAAAATCAGTGCAATCACTGGACAGTCATCAAATCTTCTTCTTTTTATTTTTTTTCCGGTCGCCAGCTGGTTGGCATCTTATTTGTACTCCAGTGTGACTGAACCATAGGGGGAAAAATTCAGCAGATATGTGTTAAGTAATGGAGAGTCAGGAGTAGATATAAATTCACCAGGTTACCACACACACGAGTACTCTGGGATCTATTGTGTTCCATCTGCTGGATGTGTGTTTGCTATAAATTCTATTTTTCAGGGTAGAATGTTCGCCAACTCATCTTGTCAAATGCACTCTAATGTCACCTTGTTTTATGGTTTTATTTATACTTTATATATGTCAGTAATTTTGTATATATAATGCATGCAGAATGTGCCTTTATATTCAGTAGGAATATAAAGAAAAGCAGCAGACGTGTTGCTGTACCGGTACCAGTCAAAAGTTTGGACACCCATTCATATGTATGACTCGCATACAAGCATACATTAAAGTTGTGATACTAAATCTGCAACATACATTTGACTGTCGCCTTCTAAGCCACAAACATAGTTGATTCATTGGTCTGGATGTTACGTATTTATGTACCTCTGCTGCTCAGCCAGTTCTCCAGTTGACCTCTGGGATGACAGGACACGTGGCTCCCGGGAGATTTGTGACACAACTGATGATTTTTTTTTTTGTTTTCACTGAAGTGTGGAGAGAGTCTGGTTTCACTTGTGTAGACGGTTCATTTTTATGTTTGAGCCTTCACAGTTTATCATCTTACACATACCTTTAGAAGCTTTGCCATAACGGGCCATACGTGCAACTGTTTTGTAGTCTTTGGGTCTTAATAGGAATAAAATATGAGGAATGATTCCAGGTGGAATGTTCTGGGAAATCAAATTGAAGTAGAAAACAAATTTCATCAATTCCAGATTCTGGAAAAGTTGTAAATCTGTAAAATTCTGAATAATTTTCTCCTCTTATATTTTTGCTGTAAGGCAGATAAGTGGCACAGCAGCCAGTGATAAATGATTGATTCATCAGTTTCCATAGAGCACACTTTAAAATGACTCCCAGGATGAGAGCCTTGGTGTCTTGGTGGAGGGTTTGGAAGCTGCACTAGACCCCCGTGTGTTCACCGCTGGGATTAATGGTTGTTTTGGCAACATGTGAGCTCATGGGTAATTAGCCGAGGTGACGTTTCCTGCTGAATGCTACCTGCTTCTATTGTGGCCGCCTCCACGCTTGGTTGCTTGCACTGCCGTTAAGACCTGTAATTGAGCAGCACTTTTGTGACACTGTTCATGAACCGTGATGAGGAAATTATGGGTTTCCTCAAAGTGTCATTGGATAGAATGACAGTGAGAAATTATTTCCTAGATGTGTGTGTGTGTGTGTGTGTGTGTGTGTGTGTGTGTGTGTGTGTGTGTGTGTGTGTGTGTGTGTGTGTGTGTGTTTGCTACTATCATTAATCTGCTCATTCAGATAAACAGATACGATCTGATATTCCCAGCAGATGTTCCCTCAGATGTATATTTCATAAGAACCTTTCCGTGTCTCATCATTCTCCACCAAGACCCTGAAAGTTTGCCTTTTTTCCTGTCACCTGATCCTTCTCCTTCCTGCACACCTTTACCTTGCTTTATAAAGCATCTGTGCATTAAAAGCTGCAGAGTCCTTCCTTCCTTACTTAATAATGGTGATGGAATAAACATCCAAGAAGACACTCAAACTTAAGAATGGGACACACCAGTCACTTTCATAGGTAAACATTTATCTGGGCTGTGTGATTGTACACTACAGAATCTACAGACACACAGAACAGAGAGGATGAACTGGAAACAGGTCGGTAGCTGCGGTTGCCAGTTTCCATTAAAATTGAAGAAGAGGAGTTGGGCCAGATTGTCTCATGGTCCTTATTTGCTTGTGTGTTGTCTGTTCCACCTGCTATCAATTACCTGTGATTAGATCTGCTGCTAGTGTGACCTGACCTCTTAAGGCCAGACTGTCTTTTAGCTGCTAAACTGTAACTGACTATTCATTACAGTAACGTTCCTTTAATTCCACCTGCTTTGTCTCAGTGCTTGCAGCTGTTATCAGCCACTATCAAGCAAAGCACTGAAAACTCCCCAAAGCGGATGAAGCCTGTTACATGTACAGATCACAGCTAACCTTGGTCTCACACACACACACACACACACACACACACACACACACACACACACACACACACACACACACACACACACA
>JAVDPK010000448.1:537868-551514 GCA_034780415.1 Cichlasoma orientale | reverse complement strand
CACACACACACACACACACACACACACACACACACACACACACACACACACACACACACATACACACACACACACAGCGGTGAATGGTTAGAGAACAGAAGTTGATAGATTTTTATTGAGCAACTCAAAGCAAAGCTCACCAGGATTTCTGAGGCACTGGACCAATGGGCAATATTCCTCATGGATTTGAACCCCAATATAAATTATATCTAATCTTATATTTACCTTTAAACGTTTTTTTTTATATATATATGGTATATATATATATATACTGTAGGTAGGTAGACTCACTCTAAAGCTTACCCTACTTAATCATTCTCTATGACTCAAATAAAAACCATAATTTACAAAATGAACTTGACATTGCATTCAATCAAACTCGCAGCTCTGATCCAAACCGTGGCCATTAGAACAGAATGCAGGTAAGGCTTCACTTACCTGCATGGAAGCTGTGCCCACCTTTGATTTGGAACTGGATTTGGTTAAAAAAAAATAGAGATGTGTGTAGAACAGGCCTCCCGGTGCTGTCGAGATGATCGCCGTGTTGTACTTGATGTGAAGGAAACATGCACTGATTGTGGTGAATCTTTACAGGAGACCCAAGAAAAGGTTATATGCTATTCTACAGTAGTGATACAGATCTATGCATCACACTAAATCTTAGAGAATAATTCTAGCAGTACACTCATATATGCATATGAGAAGCAGAACATTCAAGGATCCCCCCAGTACCACCATGTGATTGTTTTAATGGGAAGCTTGTTATATGTGGGTACAGGAGGCGTCTGTAATAGCAATCTAAGCAGGAAGAACTCTTTGGTTCTTCTAGTTTGAATTGTCTCAGTCGAGCTTTGCCTTAAGCAGCAGGCATACATAGATCAAAATAACAGGGCTGAAAAAGACCAAAGTAAAACTGTCCAGCGTGGGCATCGGTCTGGATGAATGGGCATGGGCATGGCTGGGAATTCTTCCACAGGGTTACGGCCTCGTTGTTAGTATTCCAAAACAGATGTTACACTAAATCCATCACTCAGGGGAAGAGGATGTGTATGATTCCAAAAGGACCCACAAATAACGCGAATTCCGTGTCAGCATTCTGTCTTGTGCGCACTGATAATGAAGCAGAGGATCAATGTGCTCCTGGCCCTGAAGGTTAGACAAGGTGCTCTCAGATCTTACACTTGGAGCCTCTAAAGAGATAATCGATATCAAAGGTTATTGCTGCTGCTGCTGTTGTTGTTGGCTGCTTCGTCCACTAAAATTCTCGATGCTGTCATTAGAGTAGCTGAGAGAAACAGCATGACTTCATGCTGGCGTCATTTCCTTGGAAAGGTTTTGTAGTTCTCTTATCTCATGGGAAAGAATTATGTTTACTGGATCTATTAAACCACAAAGATTGGATTTTTTTTTCCTCACTGGTTTAGCAACTTAGTGAAGTGTACTTTATGAGACACAGGTTATTATTGTGCCATTCAGTCAGGGTGATTTGACATGAAACCTGAACACAGCTGATTAAAAATACTAGCTCATCTCAGTCTCTTGGTTTATTGAAAGATTGATATCTCCTGACCTCTGCTTCTTTCTTCCAAGATGCATAAAAGAGCATGCTTGCTGAGAGTTTGTCCGCCTTTAGTCTGTTTTTTTTTTGTGTGTTTGCTTGTGCAAGATAGTGAAATCAGATGGCTTGCAAAGCCCTCAGGCAATTAAGTTCACGCCTCTGCAAATAAGCTAGACTCTAGCTGGTGGGACCCTCCTGTGTTTCCTCGCTTTAATTGTCTCATATCACTCCGCGCAACCTCTAAACGTTGGATCCACATAGTTGTGTAATAAGCTCTGACTTTTGGCTTTAAGTGCAGAAATCAAGTCTTCTTCAATTAACTGGAATGTGGCCATTTTGCCGTTGCACCCTCTCCCAGATTCCCGCTGGGATTGGCACAAGTTGTTGGCGCTTTGTGGGATCCACATTAACTGTGTGAACATTCTTGCCATGCTATTCTGGTGTATGTATTGGCTTCCTGATCGCATGCGCGTTTGCTTGGCAGCTTGTTGCCCCGCCGGACAGATAAAGGAGTGTTTGTCGTAATCCGCATTGATCGTCGGAGCTTTCGAAGGTTTGTGCTTGAATGCTTTGATATGCTGTCAGTCAAAGGCAGAAGCTAAACACATGGAGTCTGTTTTTAGACACTGTTCACCTCAGACACCATTCATTTCACATACTGCTGCACAGAGCAATGATGCTGAGGGAAGAAGATGAAGTTGTTGATTGTGTTGGTCATGGATCAACGACAATTTTCTAAACAAAAAAGGAAAACAAACAAAAAAGAACTGGTGCCCCGTTAGGACGATCACAGAAAGGTGGCAGTGCCGTGAGCAGTACCTTCAGTGCCACAAGGGCGCCAATCCATTTCAGTGGATGGCGTTGCATTGCACGGATGTGCCAATGAGTTTATCGTTATCATTTTGTCTCTTGAACAGGCGGAGGACGCTAGGCTTTGGCTTGACGGGGGAATGATGCGTGCTAGCCAGTGAATAGGTAGGACTGCTTTTCTTTATTAACAGGAGCTGTTGGCCACAGTGTTATCCTGCTATCTTCCTATCATCACAATAACCTTTACACAGCTGTGCTGGGTTAATACACATATTATTATTTGCATTGTGTTTGATTAGTCACGAGCTAAAAGTTGGTCTTGTATTTAAATTTAAAGGATGTATTACAGACCATGGTTACATCTCAGCTTAAGACTCCTCGTGTGCACAGATCTTAATTGTTGCGTATTTTAACCATTTGACCTCCTCGTACTGTATAGGTAATTGTTCTAAAGAAGAATCATGTGTGATGTGTTTTAGCCCACATTGTCTGAAAAAAGCTGTTTAAATTAAAGCCACACGTTCCTTATTGATTGATTAGAATTTGGAAATCAGACCTGGATATAACCTACATATCTGATATCATCTTCATAACCGAGGAAAAAGTATCTTTTAATCCAACTTGTGTTGCGACCACTACAGAGAACATAAGGTGTCAGGAAGATGTGGCATTTCTCCATCGTGTACTCAAAGAGAAAATTCTGCTTTAAAAAGCCCTGTGTCGATAAAAAGAAGTAATTCATTCAATAATATATTAACTCCATAAATGTCTGTGTGGCATTTAGTGGCCTTTTGAAAGCACTGCACAAATGTTGCTGCCACCTGCTCTATCTCAGGAGCTCCATCTCCCGAGGACGTCTGTGCAGTTCATGCAGTTCTTGTCTTTTTCTTTTTCTCTGCTCTGTACACACATGTATATTTTTGGGGCTATATGATTGATTGATGTTGTTAAATTTCTTGTTTACCACCAGAATTAGTTTGTAAAAATCAGAACCATCTTCAGTGTTTGCTTCTGGGTCCGTTAATACTTATTCTTCTCTGAGGTTAAACCCTCGATTGAAATCACAGCTTTGTCATCCACAGATTGTTTTTTCCCGTGTCCACTGTTATAGCTACCATTTTTACCTTTAGTGCCATTCATCACTATAATACAGAATAGTCTGTACTCGTGTCTTTGAATGATATCTTTGGGGATTTTAGCATTACTGGCCTTCATGAAAGGTGAGTTTTTTCCACCCCATAAATGTTCCAGCTTCCAAAAATACCATAGTACATATCAGTCTGCAGGAGCTGTTTAGTTTAATTCTCAGGAGCAATTTTGCAGGCCTACTGTGTGTGTTAATTGTGTGTGCTAACGGTGTGCCTTTTGTCTGTGTGAGGCAGAGTTCACAGTTGTGACATTTATTACAGCGCGTCACAGGGGAGCTCACGGGCCGTTTTTACTGTTGGGCCTCAGCGGCAGAGGGCTTATGTCCAAACGGCGTGTGTCAGGAGACCTGCAACATCAAACGAGTGTCACTCAAACATCCCTCTGCTTAGTGTACGTCTATTTTATGTTGCCATTTTTCAATTCATTTTCCTGGAAATATGCCTTGCAGATAAGAAGTATGCATAAGAAACCTCAGAGTGTGACACGCACATTCACACACGCACACACACACCCACACACACACACACATACACACACACAGTGTACACATTACTGCTCCACCACCCGGTCTTCTCATGGCACCCCAACGCTGTCAGTTTAGAGGCACTTTGTATCTCGTGCCAGCATCGTTTCATGATCTCTACACAGTTTCAACCTTTTACTAACAGCAGATTGCTCCTTTCACAACTTCCTCTGGGTCAAAGGTCAACCCAGTGCTGCTATGCCCCAAGCCATCCAGCCACGTTGTGAAAAGGGTCGCTCATTTGACGATATCACTGCTTTCTGTAATTCCCATGCTTGACCAGGAGGCAAGAGCTTTGTGGTCAGTGATGCCCGTGTGTGCGGCGCTTTATGGCAGGATCAAATGGTGCTGAAAGGCCCAGGAATGAGCGAAAGGTGCAGGCAGTGAGATTTAGTGTTTGACCTCAAATCTTTACTGATTCTTTTCTGCTTAAAATTTGTCTACATCCAGTAGCTCCATATATGGACTTATACAGTGTCAGTAGAAGGACAGTATGACAGGTACACATGCCATTTATTAATTTATTGTTAGCATGTCTGTGCAGGTTCTCAGTCATCCAGGTCATAGAAACGTCTTCAAGAAACAAAAACAGGTCCAGTCGCCTTTTTTTCAAGCGCCAGATATTTTTGGTACAGTAGCATAATTAGCAGACGAGGCAAATGGCAGAAAACAGGATTAGTCTGCCAAGCTGGCATTGTTTACATATTATAAAAGTCATAAATCATAATTTAGCTTCATGTGTGATTATTTAAAATCCTTTCAAGACACTGTGCAGACATTGATTTGGCTACATTCAAACTCTAAACGGTTGCAATTCTATAGTTGGATGGTCTGTTAGAATTCTATGTATATGTATGTGTGTATATATATATATATATATATATATATATATATATATATATGGCCATGAAAAAGTATTTGGCCCTTTCCTGATTTCTTAGTTTTTTGCATATTTGTCATACTCAACTGTGTCAGATCTGCAGACAAATTCAAATATTAGACAATATTAGAGTAAATGCAAAATGTAGTTTTCAATTGATTAATTCACTTACTTACCTGGCCCTATGTGGAAAAAGTTACCCACCTTCTTAAATCATGATTTCACTGTGATTGAGCACTTTTTCTTTTTTTTTGGAAAGCTGAGTTCAATTTCTCTGGCCACACATCATGACATGATCTAAAGAAACAACTGGAAACAAAGTCATTGATGTCTGTCAGTCTGGAAAGGGTTACAAACCAGTTTCTGAGGCTTTGGGACTCCAGCGAGCCACAGTGAGCGCCGTTATTCACCAATGATGAAAACAGTGGTGAACGGGAGCAGCCAACCGACCAAAAGTACTCCAAGCGCATATCGGTGACTCATCCAGGAGGTCGCAAAAGAAGCCCAAACAACATCTAAAGAACTGCAGGCCTCACTCGCCTCAGTTAAGGTCAGAGGTCATGATTCAACAGAATGAGAAAGAGTCTGAGCATCTTGGGAGAGTTCCAAGGAGAAAACCACTGCTGACCAAAAAGAACACAAAGTCTCGTCTCACATTTGCCAGAAACTTTTGGGAAAATATTCTGTGGACTGACGAGGCTAAAGTTGAACTTTTTTGGAAGATTTGCATCCCATTACATCTGGCATAAAACTAACGCAGCATTTCATAAAATAACGTCATACCAACAGTCAAATGTGGTGGTCTGATGGTCTGGGGTTGTTGAGCTGCTTCAGGACGACTTGCCGTAATTGATGGAACCATGAATTCTGCTCTGTGCTAGAAAATCCTGAATGAGAATGCCCGGCCATCAGTCCATGCCCTGCAGCTCAAGTGCACTTAGATTATGCAGGAGGACAAAAAACATCAGCAGGTCCACCTCTGATTGGCTCAACACAAAAGCAAAGAGAGAAAAAAAGGTTTTTGAGGGGCCTCATCAAAGTCTGGACTTAACTCAGATTGAGATGCTTTGGCAGAACCATAAACGGGGCGTTCATGCTCGGAACCCCTCCGATGTGGTTAAATTAAAACTATTCTGCAAAGAAGAACGGTCCAGAACTTCTCCACATTGATGTGAAAGACTCGTTGCCAGTTACTGTAAACACTTGATTGCAGTTCTTGCTGCCAGTGGTGGCAGAACCAGTTATTAGGTTTAGGGGGCAAATACTTTTTTAGATACCCCCCCCCCCAAATAAATTATATGAACATTTGAGAACTGCATCTTGTATTTACTTGGGTTATCTTTGTGTATTATTAAAATGTGTCTGATGATCTGAAGCCTTCAATTGTGACAAATATGCAAAAAGTAAGAAATCAGGAAGGGCAACTATTTTTTTATGGTACTGTACCTGCTGTAAACACGTGGAGGACCAAATTTACTGTGACAACTTCAGCAAACCATGAAATAAGGTTCAAATTTGATGACTTTTCACTTTCAGTTGGAACAAATAAAATGTGTTTTTTTGTTGTATGCATGATTATTTCCAGGGATGCTCATATGGAGTTATTTTTTCAGTTTTATGATAAGCAAAACACAGTAACTTCAAGTGCCAGTCAAAATCATGGGTGAATCACAGGTTCAAGCCTGACGCTGTGACCCATGAATTATTTCAAAAGAACAGACAAAACACAAGATGTACCCAGTCATAAAGGAGCAGAGTAATGAAGTTCAGGTGGCAGGATAAAGCCCTGCTTCTTGTACTGCCCCAAGGCTGTGGGAGAGAACAGAGAAGGGAGGCCGAGTGCAGAACAAAGTGTTTCAGCTTCATGCCCATAAATTCCCTGGTGGAAAAAAAAAAAGTCAGGCAGAACTTCAGCTCAGTCCGAGCGAGGTTGTGCCTGGAGATAAGACGCTGTACTGGCAGGTGATCCTCAAACGTCTCCAATCAACGTGCGATTTTAGTGTTAGTGTTGTTTTTCTCTTTTTTGGATTTTGGTGACAGAGTCAGAGAGCACATGTGATTGCAGGTAATATAAGCTGAGGTAAGACTGCAGTCATGCCGATGCAGCCCAAAAACTGCCATAAGGCAGCAAAAGGTTTTTAGCTGAGAAAATCTAAATTCTGCACTCTTCTTTGTAAGCTAAGAAGAAAGACATGAGATAAGTTGTTAGTGTTAGTTTACATTAATGAAGCGATGTTAGGAAGACGATTGCACTGGTAGCCTTGGTTGCAGACCACTAGATGTGACCATGAATGTTGGGCTGCCGTTGCTTTTTGTAGATATGAGTGATGTTTCCTTTGCTGCAGATCTTCAATCTTCTTGTTTTATATTTAACACTGTAATATGTATTGTCTTTTTTTTTTTTACTTACTTATATGTATCGGAACTTCCCTTTTTTCTTCCCCTGAAAACTTTTTGCCTTTCCCAGGCCACAGCTGTAAATAAGAATATGTTCTTAATCTGTCTGCCTGGTTAAATAAAGGTTTAAATAAATAAATAAAAATGCTAATTAGAAGCAAAATGCCTGAATCATTTTATGAGGAGGAGAATCCTCAATGCAGCCAAAGAACATCTGAAACTAGAAACATATCAGGTGGTATATGGCATTATGCTGTATTCATAGCATGAATTAGCATGGCGTTTGTTCTTGTGGGATGAGCAGAAATGTTTCTGCTAATCTTAGTAAAATAAAGATGGACATGTTCACTGTGATGTCATGTTAGTGACGTCACATTAGTGAAGTTGTGAAGCCTTCGCTGAGCATTTTTACGGTCGCCATCTTGTTTTTTGCTTTTTTTTAAACCAGAAATGACTAGCGAGTGGTGGATCTGGAAGAAGTGCTATTCTACCTCACTGGCTAACATACCGAGCGTATGCAGTTAGCTAATAAGCCCAGATGATGACCCTTTCAGTCTTAGAATTCGCTAACTGACAAAGTAAACTTCATGTTTTATTCAATATATGACCTGAAACTAGCAATAACGTTTTCAGGAAAGTGTTTACTCAAAGGAATGGGAAGTATGTTTCTCTATATGAGCAAGTCTTTTGGAACCAGAGAAGTCGCCATTAAAAAGACTCCAGGTTGGCACAGTCTTCACAGAGCTGGAAGATAAGTTCATCTTTTATACTGTTTTATACTGTCATGTGGGTAGTAGGTTATGCATAAAGAAAACTTTATAAGCCTTATTTTGTGGGAAAGCTGCCAAAGTTTGGGGGTCTGTGGGGGATTTGTCCTGCTGACTGCTGAATATGAAGGTGTGGTCCTTTTTTAGTTCATTTGTATTGGAAATTCTAAATAGTCGCCCAAAATCATCCAAATAT
Source organism: Cichlasoma orientale (assembly GCA_034780415.1). Classification (NCBI taxonomy): domain Eukaryota; kingdom Metazoa; phylum Chordata; class Actinopteri; order Cichliformes; family Cichlidae; genus Cichlasoma; species Cichlasoma orientale. The sequence goes on along the minus strand of JAVDPK010000448.1, from coordinate 543,234 downwards.
TACTTTTAAATTGTGAGATTAATTTCTACAAAGATTTGGATGAGCTAACTTTGTTAGCATTGGCTTAATGTTAGACGAACTGATACACTAACACATCAGTAAAAAAAATCAATCAGTTTAACTTTTGTTGGAGGCAAACAGGAATATCTAACACATTAATAAAGTTTATTTTAATGTTTTTTCTTTTTTTGTAATTATTATTATTTAGCTCTTTTTAGGTAGCTAGCTCAGTGTGTTTAGCTAGTATTAGCTAACGGGTGGGGGGGTCTGATCTTTCTTGTTGTGTTTCACTTTTTTATCAATCAATCAATCAATCAATCAATCTTTATTTCGAACATGTACGTTAATACACATAGAAAAAAATGAAATCAATCAGTGATATTTTTTTGTTCGAAAAGGAGTAGGAGGAAGGAAATGCTTATTCCTACCCCTAACTAGCTCTACACGAATACATATATATATATATATATATATATAGTCATACATATTCACATATACATATACACACATACACACGTAACATACACACACATCCATACACACTTCAGTTTCAGTAATATTTGTCACTGTTGTTGACCCTCAGCCCATTTTGGACACTCAGGTTTTTTTAAGCACTAACTGCTGGCTATCATGTGTCAACAGCTCCCTCCTTGTACCCATAAATCCTTGTGTGAAGCGACCGCTCCTTGTGGCTGATAGCGATGCCTTCCTCACTCTGTAAAGGCAGCACTTCAAGGCTTCTGAGGTGCATGTTATCTTTGGCCGTCCACATTTCAGTGAAACTTACATTCACATGGCTCAAAATGAGGACATTGTAACACTGTAGAGAAATAACAAAGTGTCCCCTCAAAGAGCAGAACAAAGACCAAACTAAAGGGCCGCCCTGTGACAGTTCATGTCATCTGCCATCCAAAGCATTCTCTCTTAAATGATCTAGTCCAGGATTTCCTCCTGCTTGATTATTGATGGCTTAAAGTTTTTGATTACTTTTAAGCCACAGAGGCTGAGAGCAATACAAGCTCTGAGGTTGCCTCTTGTTACCCCTCAGATCAGTTTGTGGCTCCACCTCCAGCTTTTGGCTTTGTGTTCTTGACCTGCACCCTAAAGTTCCCCCAAACTGCACAGATTGAAGAAGATTGAAGAACCTTTTGTTTCTCTTTTGTAGCTATTCTGAGAATATTGTAATTTTTCACCTTTTGCCTTTAAAGTCCAGAAAGTGCAGTTGAGAGGAGAGCTGTGCCATAAAATAAAATCTGTTAACTCCTCTAAGAGTTGTATTCATCTTGTGTGTCTCGGGGATGATCTTGGAGCATCAGCGGGTGAACCGCTGCCCACCCACAGAGGCCTATCTTGTGGGAACAAAGCCAGAAGTGTTGTCTCCTCTCTGGATCTCTGAGATGTCCCCCATGTAAACAGCCTCCCTGTAGTGAGAGGAGGCAGAGCAGCAAGCTGTATTACTCCAGCTGACAAAGTCATTCACCTCTGAAGAATGCAAATTTAGATTGCGAGCGCTGTCTTTGCTTTATCACATTGGACAAACAGTGTTGAGTTATTGGGAGGATTATGAATAACTTTTTTCTGCAGTGGAAAAAAGGAGATGTGGCCAAGACAGAGTCATCGGAGGTCCCTAAAATAGCAGCGCAGTCTGAGAATGAAGCAGAGAAAGGTGAACACTGCTGCTTGGTGTGCTTCAGTTAAGCCGATTCTGCTTCAGCGCCCCCAAAAAACCTGATTAATTTCAGAGGAATCCTCACTTTTCTTTGGATATGAGCAGTTTGGGTTTTCAGAGGTGCTTCAGCTTTGTAAGTCGTGAAGCATTATTGTTTTCTTTTAATAAATGGTCTTTTGTGTGCCGTTTAATGTAAATGTTTTTGTTGAAGTGTGCTGCGCGCACGTGTTTACTTTGGCAGTAGTGGCTAGCATGCCCTTTTTTGTTTACAGGTCTTATTGGCTCTTCACTCTCACACTTCTGATGTGATTTGCTTATTCCTCTTCTCACTGATCGCATCTTAGGCGGGTCAGCGAGGCACCTACGCAAGCAGCAGCACGTGTCCACCCTGCGTGCAAGCACTGGTACACATGGAAGCACGCGCAGAAGCGGCTCCTGTTCTCCTGCGTAGTTATTTGCTGAAGATAAACGAGCATTTGCATTAGCGATGTAAATCGAGATACTCTGGGGCGACTTTCATTTATTTCAGCTCAAATCTCCACAGACAGTTCAGCATGGTTCCCATGACAGGGTTACACTAGTGCAGTGGGTGGCTCCTGCCAGCTCCCTTTATTTTATTTTGGACCGGAGGCTCATGGGAAAGCTATTTCGAGACCTTTTCCTGTCAGCTTCAGAAAACAGTGCCAGTGGTTTGTTAACAGGTGCAGTGTGGCCAAAAGCATTTTTAAAATAGCTGTATTTGTACCCAACAGCTTAATATATGCTTTTGTTTGTTTGGCTTTCATTTCTGCGTGTAGGACAGAGGATGAGGGTTTCATGGTGTTCTCTATGAAACCATTAATCAAATGCAGCTTAAATGCATATCAGGGGAATTACTGCTGCAACACAAACATTATTATATTTACATCTGCCCGCTCTTCCTGTTTTATCAGCTGTGCAGTATCACTTTCTAATGAAATAATTGACTCACTAAATGTTTAAAAACCTATTTACCTTTTCTTTGTCACAGTACCTTCAGGAATAGAGCGACAGTCAATAAATGTAACAAATTAAACATTTACAGCTGGATGACTGAACATGATCTAATATTTGTATCTGCATTCTTGATGGCTAATTGTCATGACGGTCAAAAACAGATGAGCTAAACACTTATCTTGTAACAACTATATAACCCATAAGTACGTGAACGTTGTTATTAAACAGAGTGCTTTGGCAAAGCTCTATTTCCTTTTTCCCCATTACTTGATGTATTTAATAACGTGGTCTAATAAATAAAGATTAAGAAACAGTGAAGTTCATGAAATTTCTTCCCCCCTGGATATGATCAACTGTAAGCAGTATTACTGCGGGAGCATTTAAGAACCACAGCAACTTAGCCACAAAGATCCCGACCTCCTCTGGTATTAACATCAGGACGAGGCCCGTGTGTCTGGAGCTTCACGGCTTCCATGGCCTAGCAGATCTTATTGGTGCAACGCTTAGGTGACCCACTACTTCTGTCCATGTAGTGTATATACCATAATCCTTTTCCACAGCGTTGTTACAAATCTAAAGTAATAGCAATAAATAATAAGATGACACCGTGCAGCAGCACGTAAACACATAATATTAGCATGTTTTTTTGTTTGTTTGTTTTTTGAGACAGAAGTGACCATATAAGTTATCAGCTAAGGCTAGCTTTCTTAGTTAGCAATCAAAGCAGTCCAGCCCTAACTTTTAATCCTTACGTGTCCAAATGGATGAGTTCTTAAAAAAAAAAAAGTATCCATAGAGGCCAGAAACATTGTTTTTTGCATCAGGCTGCACACTTGGGGGATTGACTTGGTTTTAGAGCCAGCTTCAAGCTTCACCATTACAGGAAGTGCAGTTTTTGGTACTTGGGCCTTAGCTTAGCCTTGGCTTTATTTTTGCGGTCCCAGAAGAAGCAGAGATAGGTGCTTGCTGCTTGTATATATAGAACTATAATTTAATAATGCAATAAACAAACCAAACGTAAACAGGCATGCCCATACAAACACAGAACATTAACGTACCCCTGCACGTGCACCTGCTGTACTTACAAGCACACATTTCATTATACAGCCACATGCAGTACTCCTTAATAACTTCTGCATGTGCATGGCAGCATACAACACCATTATATAGACAGAGAAATCAATTATACCCAAATGTACTCACCAATATATTCCTGGTATATACAGTAGAGAGAGTACTAAATGTAAACATATTTGAAAGAGAAAAATGAAAAACAAGAAAGGCACTCGCATAAAGGGAATAAAGCATAAATAGAGAACGTAATGGAGGTGCGTGTGTGTGTGTGTGTGTATGTGTGAGAGAGAGAGAGAGATATTTAAGAGTGGGCCTGCCAGTAAAAGAAGGGATGAGTGAAAGATTGAAGAACAGAGAGAGGAGGAGAGAGAGTCCTGTCTTTGGGAGCGGGACGACCCATGTGACTCGGCCTGGCCCTCTTTGTGTTTCCCACACAGTCTGACATGACCGGAGCTATATCCACACCATCACATTCACATTCACAAGGGCCTCTGTCTGCAAACTTCCTCTGCTTATGATTCATACTGTGGCTTCGTGAAGGGCATCATGTTTGCTTATGGTACCATGAGCTGCACATGACACCGCCATGAAGCTTTGCTTTCTGATTAGGGCTGCTCAAAATTCATGGGTCACTCCCTCTCGCTCAAACTTACCGAGCATCGAAGAGATCGTGTTGATATTTAACATTCTTAGGATGAGACCTTTAATTTTTCATGATGTGCTTTTGTATATTAGGGTCAGACGTGCTTTCCATCATTTTGCCCGTCATGCATGTTAATGTTTATTGCACTTGCAATGCACTCTTGTGTCTGTAGCCTGTACATGACGGACTGTGGGAATTATCAGATAATGTCTCAGAATATGAAAAATTACCTATTCTAGATGCCGTTGCCATGGGAACAGGTGTACTTGGCATGCATGTGTAGGAGCTCGGACCCAGCGTAGCCCATGCTAAACAAAAATAGCGAATGCAATCAGGCCTTAAATTGAGCCTATTTTTATTTGTTATGATGTGATATGATGTGGTTCCGTGTAGTCACTTCTCTAATTGAATGCTTAATTGAAAATTGAGTAGAATATTTAAAAAAAAACACCACAAGGGCTTAAGAAATGGCTTCTGTATTATAATCCATTTCTTAAAGAAGAGCCTGCAAAAATTTAATAGTTCTGTAATTATACTTTCTGCATGCATTCCTAAAGCTTAATACATATTGCTTCATTGAGTCCCTATAGAGCCTACGCCATAGTGGGCAATATTGCATTTATACTTGTGCACTGGCAAGTCTGCTTTTCTCTGCCATAATTAAATCTGAGCTATTCATGTTGGAGTTATTACATTTTGAACAAGTGTTATTTTACTGGAACTCTGGAAGGTGAGAACACGTCTGAGTCTATGCATGAACTGATCGTGCTACGGAAAGGAGAAACTGCATATGTCTACACTGGCAGAATATTGCTTATTGCATTAGTATAATAAGTAAGTTAGATACAATTAAAAAATTTTAACAGAGGTACCATCTTTGTACTAATCATATATATATATGTAAATATATATGTAAAGAAGTAAGTTGTAAGCCTAATCTTAAAAATAGAGAGGGTGTCTGTCTCCTGAATCCAAACTGGGAGCTGGTTCCACAGAAGAGGGGCC
>JAVDPK010000448.1:508922-531557 GCA_034780415.1 Cichlasoma orientale | reverse complement strand
CTGAGCCTGGTTCTGCTGGAGGTTTCTTCCTGTTAAAAGGGAGTTTTTCCTTTCCACTGTCGCCAAGTGCTGCTCATAGGGGGTCGTTTTGACTGCTGGGTTTTCTCTGTATTATTGTAGGGTCTTTACCTACAATACAAAGCACCTTGAGGCGACTGTTTATTGATTTGGTGCTATATAAATTGAATTGAATTGAATTGAAGGGCTTGGCATGTTGCAAATACTGTTTCATGATAACAAACTATCCTGTAACTTTTTGTGGAAAACAGCTGAAAAAGAGAGAAAGTTTGAAAGTGTGCTGTCCTCATCTGAGCTATAGCGCCTGCCAGCATACATATAGCTGTGTATCATCTGCATAACAGTGGAAATTAACACTGTAAATGTTTTTTTGGATTATCTAACTCAATGGAAGCATTATGGCAGAGAATAAAATGGGACCCAGACCTGAAGGGGGGCTGAGATTACAACAGAAGAGGATCTGTCTGAGTTCATGGCAGGTTTTTTTTTTCTGCGTATCTGCTCATAAGTGCTCCTAGCTTTAGCTTTGTACTTGTGTAACCCAGTTTGGTTCAAAAAGATCCTAAAGATCCTTTAAGCTGTGAAGTTACCAACCTACTCAAAGCTAACAATAACAGTAATCAGTAGCAGACAAACACAGCAACACTTGTTTAATCAAACTTTCTTCTAGACAACATAAAAGTGAGTTGTAAATATATTATCTAAACTGTTGGCTATGTAAACTTTCAGTTTACACACTGACTTCTCTGGTTCCACTTTGACTTTGTCTGTCATACTTGCTATAACTGTGCTCGCCCACAGTATTCTTGTGCAGCGAGGGCTTTCGGGTGCATTTGCTTTTGGCTGACGCGCCAAATAAAATGGTTTAGATAATCTGGCTGATCTGTTTACAGCCTCTCACGTGTCTGACTCTGTCTTTCTTGCCCTGTCTGACTTTGTTGCTGTATTCTTTGTACTCACCGCTTGATTTGGTGAAGACAGTGTTTTCATAACATCTTTAAGTTATGCTGAAAAAGTACCTTTTTTTTGCTGCTTTGATTCACTTCTACTGTGTGTATATACAGTATCAGTACAACACAAATGCTACTGCAAAGGGTAGCCAGGACAGCAGGTTAGAGGGTGGGGATTGGGTACCAAGCCCCAAGAACAACTGGTACCTTGAATGACAGAGCAAAGATAAGATCAAGGTTAAGGTGATTACCAAGAAAGTCTACTAGAAGATGCAAATCCAGCACTACAGACAATCCCTACTGTGACCATCACTGAAACCAATGAGTAGATATATACTGTGGCAACAGTCATCCTTGAGATGCTTTATAGCACTTCATGTTGTAGAAGGAGCTGAATGGAAGCACCGTAGTTAGAATATGTCATATTAATGCAATTTAATAGAATTCAGTAATCTACACAGAGGAGGGGAACTTTTATTGTCATATAACCTCAGCTGTTACCATGGCGTTTAATGAGGGTTTCACTTAGGTGAGTTCCTAAGTCAGACTACAGCTAAAATAGAGCAAGTTGTTACATTATATCTGGGATTTCACAATTTTTCTTTCCAGATTCCGAATCTATATTTGTAATGCATCACTGTGCTGTCAGTCAAAATGTTTTGAGCCCAAACTAGTGGGGAAGTAGACTTGACTCTTGTCTGTTAACACAGTTTGTGTTTATGGTTGTGTGTACAAGTAGTGAGGTTACATAATTAAGGAGTGTGTGCAAAGACTTTTCACGTAAAGATCTGTGCAGTCATGTCTCTCCTACAGCCTCGGCTGTTTTCCTGTGACGACAAAGCTGCTGCGCGCATTAGCCAGCCTACTTTTGATTTCCAAGCACCAAGTGTAATGTAAATATTGCTGCTGAGAGATGTGGCTTCCTAGAACTGACATCATGGAGGCATTTTATTGTTAGCAATATCTGCAAGAAGTTAAAATAACAGATCGATGAAGTGCTATCTTCTCTTTCAACCTCTCACACTCGCTCTGCGACTGTGTCTGCATATCACTCGGTGCCTGCAGAACATCTGGGGGGGTTAGCAAATCCATCATAATTCAAATGAAGCGATGCACTGAAGCTTCTTTACATACCAAAATCTTGCTTTTGCAAATATGACAGTGCTGCAAATATCAGATGGAATATTAGATATATGAAAGTTTTGCAGCATGGAACAATGAACAGGTATACAAACCGAATTCCAAAAGTAAAGTTTAAATAAAAACAGAATGCAATGATTTGCAGAGCTCATAAAGCAACAGTTTATTCACAATAGATAATAGAAACCATATCAAATGTTTAAAGTGAGACAATTTACTATTTCAATTAAAAAAAAACAATAGTCCATAAACGTCTGTGAACTCAGGAGAGCAGTTGCTGGCCCGTTGGTACAGAGCGATCGCTAATGCTAATGGCGGCGGCATGTAGCAGACCGTGGTTACAGCGATCTTTAGCTAACAACCGGAAAGCACAACACACACAGACGGGTGCAGCGAGCAGCGGAGGCGTGGAAAAACGTGTCGGTGTTAAAGGGTCATTTTTCAACATGAAGGAACTCTGGCGCAGCGACGGAGAACTTTAACGCTGCTGATGTGGGTGAAACGCTGCGCTTACACGGAGACACCTGAGCTGCAGTTTAAATGACGCATCAAATAGACAAATATGTGTCGAGGATTTTCTATAATGGAATTATTGGAGTTACTCGAGGAATCATTGCAGCCCTGCATTATTCAGAAATTGTTCTATAATTTTGTAGACATTTTTGTGAGAGAAATTCTGCCTCTCTAAGATGCTCTTTTTACACCCAATCGTGTTACTGACCTGTTGCAAATTAACCTAATTAGTTGCAAAATGTTCCTCCAGCTGTTTAGCTTTTTAGTTCCACTTACTTTTCCAGCCTTTTTTTGCCCCATCCCAACTTTTCTGAGATGCATTATTACTATCAAATTCAAAATGAGCTAAAAATGTTTCAGGTCAAACATTTGATGTGCTTTCTATGTTCTATTGTGAATAAAATGTAGGTTTATGAGATCTTAAAGTCACTGCATTCTGTTTTTATTTTTAAAGGAAGGAATGCAAACAAATTAAACTGACTGGCAGCCAGTCTGAAGATGCTGGAATCAAAAGGGAAATATTTTCTTTCTTGGCATCAGTTAAAATCCTGCTGGGTGCATTTTGTAGTAGCTGCAGTTTCAAAAACACTTTTCATTCTTTTTCTTTTTTTTTTTTGCCTCAGCTGACAAAAATTAGTTGTAATAATGAAGGTGAGATTAAATGAAGAAATAAGTCAGAAATCCTCGATTCATACCAAATCTCTTGATGTTGGTTTTCATCCTAATTTATGGAGAGAAGTTTCACTATTTCTATTGGAGGCCATGAGTGAGATGTACAGATTTGTCAGCTTCACTCAAATTCTGGGAATTCAAGTCAAATCATGAGTGGCTGTATGAAGCGTTAATTCGGGCTGGAGGTCTAAATCACCCACAGGCATTATCTTTGACCCTCTACACCACACCAAAGTAAGAGCGTATAACCAAACAGTAGTTTCAATGCATTTCTTGAATTTGAGTTCTAAAAATGGAGAGAGTTTATTAACAGTCTGCAGAGTGCAAAACCCTCTTTTGCTGTTAAAAAGCTGTTGCCAGGAGTTACTAAACAGGCACAGGATCAGTTTTTGCGACTGAAAGACGAGAAGAGTATGTAAAAGAATAATACAAACGTGATTGTAGTGCACACATTTCTGCAAATTGTAAATGTTAATGTGGAATGCCGAGAGAGATCAAAACGAGTGCATAACTGGTGCTGATGGAAGGCTCAAAGCTTTGGCCGTGTCCTGAAGCTTTTCACTGAGTCCTTACCTGAAATGTTTTTATATTTCTGATCCTCAGTAATTGATATTTTGGTGAAACAAAGCAGAAGCTAACTGAACTGAATATGGAGCATCAGAGGGAGCGAGGAGACGAATCCCAGGATCTTCTTTTACAGGCAGCTAAGTTTTACATTAAGCGATGAGTTTAGTGTCGTTCGTGTTTGGTCACATTTCCGCACAGACATCAGCACACAGTGAAAATATCTGTGTGCACACAGAGCACTGCAATGTAAACCTATCAGTTTCCTAGAAAGAAGCATGTTATCAATGTTATCAAGTGCCATAAGGAAGGAGAAAGACATAAGAAGGGAGACTTCTACCTTTGTTTGAGCTTTTTATTACAAATATGTATTGCAGTGTACTCACAGGTCATATTAAGGTCATTCTAAGACTGAACTACGGACTGTTCACTTCTTTCCTCAGCTGAGCCCAACCTTTAAAACCTAGTTCACTACTTCAGTCAGTATGTGAACGCGATGATGGTCAGAATCTGTTGGGTGAACTGATTGAAGAATGAATGGAGGCCACTGGGTGCCCTGAGGGAGGGAAAACAATCGTGGCTAAATCTGGTGATTATGTCCTCTGAGTGAGCAAATGTTTGGCTTTTGGCTTGATAATCGTCCTTAACAATCAATTACCAAAATTGTTCCAATTTAATATATTGTTAGCAATCCATCATTATAATCATTACAGCTGGTAACTGGCAAACTTGATATTGTGTATATAACATAAAAGCCTTTCTCAAAAAACAGTTCTTTCAGTTTTTAGTGTCAGACTTTATCGACTTTGTGCTTCACTTCCTAAAAATAAATAGTTCATGCCATATTATCATGGACATTTGGGAATCCTGCACTGTCACACTGACTTTTCTTTTTTAATATAACGGAGGCCTGAGCTAACTGCTGCATCCAAAATTGTTTTCTTTCCCGCCCTGGATTAACGTATTGTGCACGATGACGCATGGCAGGACGAAAGCGAAGTAAACGCACAGTAGCCTCTCAGCATGCAGGCTGACAAACAAAAGCACTATTAATTGTCAACATGGGTTTGCAGAGACTGGGCACTAAAGGAAGCTGTGAAATGCATGGAAATGTATGAATGGAAAGTGGCAAAGTGGATTCCAGGGAGGTCTGCGGCTGTTTTGCTGCTGATGGGTATGGTGCGTTAAAGCTTGTCACACAAAGCCCAGCAGAAGTACACTCTCTGTAAACTTTCTGGGAGCTTTTTAAACACAGAGAGTGCCAGCCTACCCAACCAGAGAAGGAGCGGGAGGCACAGCCAAGATGTCACAGCCTGCACATACTCCGGGTCCGCTACTCCAGCGTGTGAGATTATATGGTTCTTTTGTATTTATATTACCTTATGTATTTAGATTACATGGCTTCTTTGTATTGAGCAAGTTAAACACACAGGCCATTATTCATGTTGCCTGCAGGGAGCCTGTTTAGCAGCATGGAGGCTGCAGGGCTGTGGGGCAATGATGTCACAGCGGTTATTCGAGGACAGGTAAAGCGTTCCCAGAATTATCAGTGAGCATCACTAACATCACCTCTGTGATTAGTGCTGCAACGATAACAAGCTTTAATGTGAGCAGGACAAACGGATAAATAATTAAACCTGATTTATTCTGCTTTCAGCAGCAAAATATAATCACAAAGGTTTGGAGCGTTTCCACCACCGCAGAGCGGCTTCCGTTACGCTTTCAGACCTCAGTTTGATGGCACTGCGTTTAAAAGTGAAAATTAGTCCTGCTGAGAAAAAACATGTGACGTACAATCTGCATCAACCAATGTAGCTCATATGAACTGAAGTAAATATGAGTTCTTCACATCTGATGAAGTCTGATGTGCACACGTGGATTGTTGGTAAAGATCAAACTGTGGGGACAGCGCTGACGTCCAGAGGAAACATGAGAGTACAAATGGGTGAAAGTCATCCGAACATATTAGCTGTGCTGCTTTCTGAGTCTAACGTGCTCCAGACATGAGATAGATGATGTGGTAGGAGCTGATGATACTGCACGTACCTGCATAAGAGGTGTGATCTCAGAACCCTGTCGGCTATAATTCTCTTTACCTCTTCATTGAATCACATTGTATACAGTTCTTAAAGGAAATACTAGAGGTGGTGCAGCGTAGAGAAAACCCAGTGGAAGGATTGATTAGCCCATGGAAATGGTTAGCTTGATATCTGTAGTTGTTCCACAGAACTTGTAATATAACTGAGAACTTCAGCTTTCTGGATTTCAGAATGAACTGGCCACAAAAAGTCTATTTATTGTTTGTTCACAGGTCCAGACAACAGATATAGATTTTTTAAAATTGTACTGCTTTTGACAGTAGTAAAATGCCTCTCTATAAAAACCTGAAGCATACCTTTAGTGATCCGCTTCAGTTCATCTGCTATTCAAGCACGAAGCAAGCAGCAGAGAATTTGCAGCCTCCTGATAGCAATAAATTCCAGCCATCAAACGAGCTTTTTTGTGTACACACAAAGTTTCTGTTGGGATTTAACTGCACTTCCAATATCTAGTTATTCTTTATAAACTGGTGACATCAATGGAGTCTTGTCCTGTCATAAATCCAAATGCGCCAGCTTAATGCTCCAAGACTCACTGTACCGCAGTAACAAATGATGTTGGTTCAATATCCGGGAGTTCCCTAAAAAGTCAGGTGAAGCTGTCAGAGGAATGAGGACACGGATCTTTCACTTCTCTTCTCAAACGTCCTCTTTTATTACAAAGACTTAAAAGCATTAAATAAAGGGACAAATGTTCTCTTGCACAACCATTTCTCTTTGTTTGCTTAATGTGCTTCATGTCAACTCGTACTCAGCTGTAAATGTAGAAATCAAATCAAACAAAAATATTCAGGCAGCCGGGCCGCCAGAAAAATTCCTTTAAAAAAAGGAAATTTACTGTTCTGTAAAAAATAAAATAAAATATTTTAAATCCTGATGACTGATGCAGCTACGGCTCGATTTACCAACCAGCAGGGGACATGCTGTACCCCCAGAGAAACAGTCAGGCCGAACGGCGCCTGTTGTCCCCCATTGGTCGCCCATCCAGTGCTATCCAAGCCCAACTCTGCTTAGCCCCCCAGCTCAGACATGATCAGACTGTAAACCATTTTGGCAGGTTACTAGGAGGTGGGTCACATGGCCGAATGTTTCCATGATTTAATGACACAGAAAATTGCAGCCTTTATAAGTTTAAGGGGTTTTTTTGCGCCCCAGCTGCCGGAATATTTTAGTGATTTGAAGAGTAGCGTCGCTGCTCCTCCATATCAAGAGGACCCAGTTGAGGTGGTTTGGACGTCTGATGAGGATGCCTCCTGGGCGCCTCTCGGGTGAGGTGTTACCGGGAGGACACGCCTCAGTGTTCCCCCAGAGGAGCTGGAGGTGGCTGGGGAAAGGGAGGTCTGGGCTTCTCTGTTTTTGGAAGAAAATTATACATTTTTTTCCCACAATTTTTCTGGTGAAAACTTCCATGATTGTATCGTTTATTTAATGAATAAATCCGTGTGAAATTACAGGCTTTTTTTGTTTGTGTCATTATGCACTTAATGCTTCAGATTTCAGATATTTATTTGCATTAATAATTTAGAATTTAATAGTTTTATCTTTAAAGTGAACATGACATATTTGTGAAATTATCTTACTCGTGATATATTTTTACAGTCCTTTTATGTGGAAAAATACTGGCTTTCCTATGAAAAAATCACTTTTGTTCAGAGGTCTTTTTTTCATATTATTTTACATTAGACATGCTAATTCACTCTATTGATATTTCACATATTTCAAAACAACACGGAAATTCTGTAAAATTTATAGAATAAATTCTGTTAAATTAGGTTTTTTTTACAGTGTACAATCACACTGTAAAATTCCACCAGTTGGAAAGTTCAGTTATATCACGCCATAAATAATTACAACCTTTCAAATATGAGTTATTTTTAATAAACTGTGGCTGCTCTCATTTGAGAATATTCAGCATGTCACTGAGGGAATGTTTATAAGGTCAGAATATCAAGTAAATAAGAAACTAAAAAACCTTTAAACTGTAACTCGGTGCATTTCCAGCATTAACCTTTTAAACATTTGTTTTAGCAGCCTGTCAACAGAAAAAACAACTTAAAACACATATGTCCAGTGCTCGGGGTCTACTGTGCAAAAGTCTTGAGTGACCCCTCATCTCTTTATATTTTGCTAAAATGGAAGCAGATGCAGTGATTTATTCAAATGTGCAAATAAATGATAATACAGTATAAGGCAAAAACAGAGTTTGTACAGTTCTAACAAGCTTGAAAGTCAGTGTTTGGTATGACCGCCTATGACAGGCTGAACTCTCTGAGGCAGCTTTCTTGTAATTAGGAGTCTTCGGGAACGGTTCTCCGGGATCCTTAAAGGATGGTCAAAGCTCTTCTTTGGCTGCCTTTTGTTCTGTTCCAAGATGATCCAACACAGCTTCAACAATGTTGAGATCCGGGCTCTGGGGAGGCCAGTCCATGACTGATATTAAAGCAAACACAATGGAACACCATCAGGTAGGCTCTTATTGCATTGGCAGTGTGTTTGGAATCATCGTTGTGCTGAAAAATGAAGCTGTTGCCAATCTGACACTTTCTGGACGGTTTTACACGGTGGATCAAAAGCCCCAACACCACTGGCTGAAATGTAGCCCCCAAACAAATCCCAGCTGGGATGTGTTCCAGCCCAACTGAGACCCTGAATTGGGTAAGTGGAAGATGATGGCTGGATGGAGCTCCATCACTGGAGACTATCTGCTGCTGCCTCGCTGAATTGCAGCCAGATTTTCTACACTGGGACTATTAGGAAGTGAAATGGTTCACCGACTCAGTTAGCAGCTAACAGGCAGAGACGAGAGTAAGGGAGATTGAGCCACTGGGCGTGTGACATCATCAAACGTGTCCCCGACTGATAACCAGTGTTGGCCATCTTTGTTCAGCTGCTGAACGCTGTCAAACGTGCGTTGTTTATAATTAGCGCAAGCCTGCACACTCCAGAGCTCACACTCTCAACGACCTAAATGATTCATTCGGAACATATTTTTTCCTTTTCTCAGTTATCTGCTCTGGCCAACAAAGCCGGCAGCACCTCTGCTTCCATCACAAGCTGAGAAGGGTGAGAGCTCCAGCACCCACCATGGATACTTATTACAGGGGCATTGTTGAGAGGGTCCTAACCAGCTGCATCACCGCGTGGTTCCGACGCTGCACGGCCTCCGAATTGAAAACCCTGCAGCTACCCAGAACACTGCCCCTCAAACACACACACACACACACACACACACACACACACACACACACACACACACACACACACACACACACACACACACTTGTTTTGCACACAGTCGGCAGCAGTTGACAGTAAGGTTGAGTTGAGTTGAATAGGCAGACCACCGTACATGAATGGCTGATATATTTTATTGATGTCAGGTTGCAGTTTTCGGGAGATAAGTCCATTGCCTTGAGTATTAACACCGTTTGGCAAAGAAGCCTCAGTTCGTTCATGAGCTTATTTCCTGCAAAGACCCGAAGCGCTGTATATGGGTGCTCACTGTTCCTGTTAGTTGGATCAGTTTGAGCCCAGTTCAGAAGAAGTCACGGTCACATACTTTTATCCCCTCTCTGCATTTTCTAATCTTCTGGATTCGTTTTTATTGTCTCTCAGTTTGAACGTGATTTTAATCTTCTGAGTTATCCTTTATGGTGGCAAAGAATTGTTTATACTCGCTTCAAGTTTGGTTGTAAATCTTCCCTCGACTCGTGGAGTGGATGACGTACAGGATGAGGCCTGATGCTCTCAGGTTGTGTAAATCATGCACATTACATTGTGCTGGAGCTGTGACAAAACATTTGAACACAGGCTATTTAACTCTTCTGGATGTCTGTACTGGCATTTGGTATATTTAGACCTTTGACCTCCTCGGCTTACCTTCCACTGCGCTGTCGAGGGTGCTGTAATGCTGCGATGGGCGGGAACCTACTTAAAGCTCTTAATGCCTAAGTAATAGTTCCTTATCCACCACGTGCCATTGCCTTTGAAGTATTTGGTAGGTTCTGAGGACTGGACAGGGTTGGAAGATGATAAATTCATCGAAGGCGTGTTTTTCATAACACGCTGGACACATCTGGTGAACTGTAAAATATTATCGGATCCTTTTCTCTGGAATATCTTAATGTCTCTTGGCATGAGCAACCAGACAAGACACAACGCAAGCTCTGCTGCTGCTTACTGTTCAAGTTCATTTCTGCTATGTGTGTGCGTAAGTGGGTCTGCGGCATCTTTCACTGTTTTCACTTTGAAAGTGTTGATAAAACGCACACGAGTCGATTCCTCACGTGACTTATGCAGATAAAGGCCGGCAGAGCTAAACAGTTTGAAGGAGGGGAGCACTGGAAGCTACAGGGACAGTAGTAGACACATGCTGGGCTCGCCTCTCATACACATCAGGTTTGACTGAGGGTTGGAGGATGTGCTGGGGGTTCTAATGAATACATTATCAGTATGAATTTCACAGTAGCAATGCAGTGTAGGAATGGATGTTCTGCGTCTCTATAAATATGTTCCTGGAGTCTGATAAAGTCTCCTCATAAAGAGACTAAATAAAAGAAAAAGAAAAACTCAGACTATCATCCAGCCGGAATACACAACAAGAACATGTGTGTCGTTCACTAATATTAACTATAATTTGTCATTATTTATAAACAAGCAGTTAACTAAAGGTTATGAAAAATATCAAGAGGCTCTCTGGTGGGTCCATTAAAAGGGCTAATATAAGTTGGTTTTTACATGAATCATTTCAAACACTTGCCTCTAAATCTAACTGAAAGTAAACACAAATTTGGCCACTAACTGCATAACGAATGTCCAACAAATGAACGTCCAGCCTCCAGGGCCAAAAAATAAAGCCAGCGCAGAAGTGCTTTCCTTTAACGGCCGCTTGAGGCCGGCTTCAAACGCGAGTCAAGCCCCAGAGTCCCACTTTGAAATGCTGGAACAGAAAAAGTGCTATTCTCCCCTTCATAATGACTGTGCTGTGCCTTAATTAGCCAGTCATAGGCATGTTTTAAGCCACGCTGGTCTGTCTGTTAGCAGCATAGCTCGGAAAATGATGAACAAATTTCAGTGAAAATTGCTGGGGGTGGTACAAGGAACAATTGATTCAATTTTGGTATTGTAGTATCCATACATGGACAATTTGGGGTGGCCGAGGTGTGCGCTCTAATGAGTGACCTCCTAGTTAGTTTTTATAACTCATCCATTTGGATTTCTTAAGGCTTAAAGTTGAGGTTTTAGCAGGGTGGCTGTTTCTGATAGCTGACCCAACTCGGTGTGCTACAGACTGTCCAAGACGCTGGTGCTTTAGCTTTGGGGACTGTTTTAGTTTGTCTTTACTTAGAACTAATTGGCAGGTGTGTGTGAACACAAACATGTTGTCCAAAGCTCTTTGAGTGCGCGTGTACAAAAGCACTATATAAGAACTAGTCCATTTAGCACGGTGGCTACGTAAATTTTTATACACACTCTGTCATACAGTTTGACGCTTTGTTCATTAAAACAGTATTTGTGATGCATCTACAACATTCCTGCTCATGGAGTTTGGTTTTTAGCTCAGGACCGATGAGGTCATGCCGTGGTGAAACACCCGTCGTCCATTCATCGGTCTGTCCACAAAGAATCACCACTTTTCCTACATTATTATCAAACTTAACATGATCTCATTGGTCATGGGCATGGAGGGAGTGGTTCCGTTGGTTGACGCCCACATTAGGAAGGACTGGTCGAGGCCCTCCTATCACCATTATGCTAACATAAGGGATCTGACTGTTTGACTTCTCACAGGACTTTGATTCTCATTGGTTTGTGCAAATATAGCCAACCAATGAGAGAAAAACTTACTGCCTTTGAACTGTGATGGATTGTGAGCTGGGTGAGCTACTACGCCATTGATGCTCTGGGATTGGAACAGAACTGATCCTTTCCTCCCCCAAATTATTTTGTATAGTGGATTTAAAATTTTAATATTTAATATCATACAATAATCAGTAATCTACAAAAAGAAACAGTCTGTACTTTTCTAAAGGAAAAACAAAAATACGGAGCCCATTTCATGCCCTAGTACACTGTATTGGCACTGATGTGCTTCCGTATTATTACAACTGTGGGCAAACACATGAAGCCAAACTCTTTACCTGCCAATATTCTTTCATCTCACCTTTCTTTCAGCAAAAACAGTTATAGTAGCTCGTTCTTGTTTATTTGAAACATCTGACCTTTCAACTTTCTCCAACGCTCTGTCTGCCATAACTTACAGCAGCTCTGTGTATGCATCGACTGTCACGCACTGCTTTTAGGGGCCTTCTAGACTAAACCACATTGGTCATAAAATAGGTAAAAGTAACAAAAAATTCTTGGTTTGTTTAATGCAGTTTCAAATGAATAAGCTTAATAATCCTGTGTCCTATAATAAATTCAACAATGAGCTGAGGCTGAAAAGGTGCAGTAATAGTTTATAGTCCAATTTATCTCCATGTCCATCATGACTTATTGTTTTGTTTACATTCTTAAGGATGGCTGAGCAGCTGATTTATTTATTTACTTACCTTCTCTTCATTGGTATATTGGTTCTGCGAATGTGACCGCTAACTCTTTCGGTTCTTCTGTATTTGAACTTCCAAGTTTGCACAGCACTTTAGCACCATCATCATTTATAAATGCTGTAAAGCGGGGATGACATAAAGGCCACTGGGTTTTTTTGGATGGTTCTTCAAAAGCCAGGGTCTGTGTTTACAGGTTGGGAAAGGGCTGGGCTCAGGGACGTGGAGCCTGTAGTCTTTTACAACGCTGTCTTGTCTGTCACTTGACAGTTGACTGCTGTGAAGCTATCCCCCCAGCTTAGCAAACAGCCTTGTTATATTTTCCATTTGCAAAAATCCTCAGGGGTCACCAGCGTGTCTGACTGTGTTTCGCTGAAACCAGATGGGGGTTTTCCTATAAACAAGTGTACAGGGAATATTTATACAGACTGTGGCACCTGACGCCATAACACTTATGACACTCTGTTTAGTGGCCAAAGTTGCCATAAGTCACTTTAGGGAATTAAGTAAATATTTTCATTGTGGCCATGCCATTGTTTATTATAGAATGGCAAAAGGTCTAAATCTTGCCAAATCCTCTGTTAAAAAAATCATTTAATAACAACTTGTCTGAAGTGAAGCATGATGAACATGGAGCTGATTCCTTTTTCATTATTCGCAAGTCTACTTTCAAACAAATCTAGAAACACCACCTGTTTCCACAGCGGTGTGTGTGTGTGTGAAGGCTCAGGTTAGAGCGGCGCGTTAAACAAACCGCCGACGTCTGCCGCTGACTGCGATCGTTGCTGCAGTCGTGCGAGGATAAAAGCATACTTCTGCCCAGAAGCGCTTTGTCTCAGCTAAATACAGCATGTCACCCGTCACAGATACGGCCTCAGATTCCACTCGGCTAAGTATTATCATGCTGCTGGATTAAAGCAGCGCGAGATGTGAGGATAAACTGTACGGTATTGGATGCTGATAACTGTATGAGGAAGAGTTCAGTCTTGGAAAAAAAGTCTTTCAGATTGCAGTGAAGTGTGCTGGTCATTCAGGTGGAAGCCATAAATAAGTGGACCTGTATTGTAACAGGACTGAGCTGGAAGCAGCCGGTTATGGTGCTCCCATCAAAATGTGCAAAGCAAATGTTATTAAGCAGAACTCTAAAAGGAATTATCATAATGAGCTCAGCTGGAGGATCCCCCATATTGATTGCATAAATTCACAATCATCTGTTGGAAATCCTGGACTAACACCAAAGTAAATATCGCAGGCCCTAAAAGCCTCCCGTACGTCTGGCTCGGCTTCAGCTCGGCTGGTGGTCGCCTGCAAACCCTGGAAGCTGTGAGTGCAGCAGGAAAGACACAAAAGGAAGGAAAAAATATGAGACGTGACCGCTCGAATGAATCATTTATCAGCGAAAGCGACCGGACCGATGAAGAGATTCGGTAATGCGCAAGGGTGAATCTTTGGCTCGGAACCGAAAAAGAAACAGAAAGCACTTTATAATTCACTGTGAAATACTGCACGCTGTAGTTTTAGTCCAAGTTAAATAAAACAAATGCTAGATCGCCGTAAAGCTGCTCACGAATGCCACAAAAAATTCTGTAATAGGAAGTAGACTACAATCAACAGCCCACCTTTGGTCCCCGGTCATTTATAAGCAGTTTGGATATTTTTCCAAACTTTGTCACTGTCAAACGAGTGAGATGAGATCACCGCAGCACTTTACCGTCCCCAAAATACTTCTGTAATGAGATAGCACTTATAGTCTAACTTTATCGCTGCTGACAGGAGCATGTCATATAGATGATGATCATTTATAGGAGACAGGCCTGAGATCAGTCTGTGACCCTGCGTCTTCCATACAAACTGCTGGTGACTGCAGCAAGGAGGTTTTCAGTGCAGCAACCGGTTTCACCCTCGCAACCTCCAGCAACCACTTGCCAACTGTTTGCAGACCACCCTTTGCCTAGCCAGCCTGTGTGACTGTGTTACAGCCAGTGACAGAAAAAAACTATGAAGAAGCCCCAAACAGAGGTCAGGGACATCAACGTCCCCAGGGTGTTAGCTGCTGCTGACGTGGCCCATTTGTGCACAGGATGGGCTCTTTTTTCTGTGCCGCTCCCAACTCTCATTCTCTGTGTACAAGCAGGATTATTGCTGTAAATTGTGGGTTGTTGTTTTTTTTGTTTAGTTTAAAAACAAACAAAGTTTAAAACACAGCAGGATAAGAAAAGAGTGAACGTGTGCAAAGAGTGCAGCTGTATCCCAACTTTACTTTTTGAAGAATCAGATTAGCGAGGCTACGCTGCAAGATGCAGAACTCTTACTGGCAACAAGTATCCAATGACCGGACCCTAATGCACTCGGAGGTTTCCCGGGCAGATGATAACGAAATGAACTAAAGTGATAGAACGCACAGGAAGTGACCGCGAGGTTATGTCAGAGCCTCTGCATGTGTGGCTGCTTCTATATTAATCTGACTCATCTTGATTGATGGGGGAACAGATAATGACAGCAGGCTGAGTGCACAGACACGTCTTCTCTGGATATGCAAAACAAACAAATCCCTAATCTCACCAGCTACAGTAAAGCTTTAACAATTTTATAATGTAATCCATAAATGTATATTGTAACCAAATTGTACAACTTTGTTTATGGCTAGACTGGCAGATGGCTCTGAGTTTTACCTAAGAACCTCCAATCCTGTGGAAACCAGTCAGTGATGCAAAATTAAAAGCGCTTCATCAGTGCAGTTTAACCAGATATTGTGTTCATTTCCTCAACAACATCTTTAGGTCACGCCAGCAGAACAAAACTTGATCTTTCGTGCCGAAATGCTCCGTGAGAGTCATAGCTAACATTCGCCATCATTTTTCACAGGCTTGCACCCCTTTTATTTTTAATGAACTTGTTTATGTTTTGCACTGATGATTCAGCCGGGACTGCTTCATTCTTACCCGTTTAATAGAAGTGCTCTGACTGGGAAAAATAAATGGAATATTTACAGTTATTATCAGGGGCATTCAAGATGTGCTGGCAGTCCATAAATCTGTGCCTCCCTGGAGAACAGCAGTGATATAGAGGAGAAGAAGCTATGTTTCTTGTTTTTATTTGACCGTGTAAACAATTTGAGCACTGAAAGATAAAAGGATAAATCATTTGTGCAAGCTGTTTTTACCATTTATTTAAAGTTCAGTGCAAATATGGACGGGTGTCTTCACCTTCAAATAGAGCCATGAAAAGACATAGTGTAGCTACTGGGTATGAAAACTAAAGCCAGTTCCTTAAATCTGTATTCTTTCTAATGGGTAAAACGGGCCGAGTCTGGTGTGGAAGTCATTGGAAAAGTTAACCTTTTGTTAACTTTCTTAGTCTTAGTCTTAGTCTCCAGTTTCTTGTCTTCAAATACATCATGATCATTTAAGAATGGACATACTGTGCAGAAGAAAGTCACCCTTCCCCTTGGTTTCTCAGTCAGGTTGTTGTTCAGCAAACACCAAAATGACTTCACTACCTGATGGGTGACACCGTGATGGCTGCATCCATGTTGTATATACAACCTACAGGTATGCTAAAAACACAAAGAGAGTGGAGCTGCCAAAAATGTGGTCGATGTTCTACAGAAGTGTGTATTTAACCCACAGCACGATCTTTTCCTAACTCCAGCAAGGCTGAGCCTACCCAGCCTATGAATGAATACAACAGGAATCAGTGGGGTAACTTTGTCTAGGACAGCCATCTCAAACCCGCGGCTCCAGAGGTGCGTGCGGCTCTTTTACCCGTCCGCAGTGGCTCAATGCAGCTTTAACAAAAAACGAATGAATGTGGGAATGAGCAGTGGTGGCTGGCATGGATGCAGACACATAAAAAGCTAGTCTTGAGTCTCCTCAGCTCATTCATTTCCTTCCACTCATCCAGTTCAGCGTCACTGGGGGGGTGGGAGTTGTCACATTGCGAAGGCCAGAGTACCCCCTGGACGGGGCTAACGCAGAGAGAAAGATGATCACACCGGAGTACCCGGACAGAACCAATGCAAGCCCGGGGAGAGCATGCAGACTTCACACAGCAAGGCCCCTGCTGGCCAGTGGATTCTGACCCAGGACCTTCTTCCTGTGAGGCAGCTTCACCCCCGTGCTTCCCTTCATACAGTAACAGTCCAAACCACTGGCTGACACTAGGCTGGACTTTCAGTAAAATTAAATTGAAACTGGCCTTTTTAAATAAAACCATTTTTAAAGTTATTAATTTGCTTTATTGCTTTCATTCATTATCAGAGTAGGAGACTTTAATTTGTTTAATAAGGTTATGTTTTTGGTAGCATTTGTGTGCATACTGATTTTAAATATGAGGTTACTTTGGACCTCTGACCTCCTCTTCAAGATCAAATAAGGTCAAACTTTCAAAAAATGTCTTTTATTTTGAAACTATGCTTAAAATTCTACTGTCTTTGTTTGTATTGGCAACATTTAGGAAATGATGCCGGTAGATGGGGATTCTAAATATCACATTATAGTTTGCATCATGTCACATTTGACCTCTGACCTCACTTTTATATTTCACATCTGCAGTTCTTTCAAGTTGACCCCAAAATCTGTTTTTATCTTTAAAGACAAAGAGAATGAATCCACGTAATTAAAAAATAATAAACTTGTTAAAGTGAAGAACAAAGAAAACAAAATACAAAACTGTTGCCTTTAAAGTAAATACTGCCCAGAGAGGGAGGTCTGTGCTCTCGGAGTGCTTCTTGTTTCGTAAATGCAACAAAGGTGTGTTATATCATTGCAGAGAAATGCAAACGCATATTTTTATCTCACTCTCATCGCTGGCAAAATCTACGACACGGCGTCTTCAACTGGGACATCACACAGGCAGATTCTGTGACCAATAAGCTAAACACTGCCTGGTAATAAAGATTTCCATCTGAGCGAGGAGCAGACAGAGAAGCCCTCGCGGTCCCTCCTCAGTCTGCGGATCGTTAGGGAGAAGGGCAGATAATACCTACAACAAGTATTTGGTCTGAAGGAACTGAAACGAGTGCGACCTGCTATCAGCTCATCTTAATGGAGCTCCGAGTGCCACGTGTCTCGGCTCGTGTTGCGTTCACACAGAGATACGGGCCACATTTGCCAGATAGCATCAGATTATAACCTCGCTCTTTTGAAGACCTGTTTTCCTTTGTTTCGTCCACGCGTTTCCAAAAAGCCGTTTTTCTTCAGATATTCTTTACAAACTAGATTCACTGATAACTTGTCGCAGTACGTGGTGACATCAGTCACAGAGGTGAACGTGATCGTCATTGTTGTCCGCTCTTTGTCTTTTATTTTCCTTTGCCTATCTCTGCCTGTTCCCAGCAGGGGTTGTCACTGTGGTATAAATTGTCAGAGGGGACCCTATCTGTGTCTGGGTGGGCTTTTAAGCCAAGCCCATCAGTTAAGGCTTCATTAAAGAGGTTCCTCCTGATGCTGCACGGAGGAGTCCCAGCCTTTTAACAGACTATGATTTACCGTTAACTGTTGCCTTGTTTCTGAGGTAAATGCACGGGTTTGTTATTGTTTTCTCTGGATGATGTTTATGTACAGTACAGCGTGCAACCCTTTTTGTTCCTTTAAGCACACCACATGTAATCTCTATGTCAAGATATGGTCTGAGGAGACGCAGTGTCTTTAAAGCTATTTCCTTTAAGAGGTGAGCCGAGCCCCAGAACACCACCCGGGGCATCCTTTATATAAAAAACACGGCTGAAAGTATCACGTCCCGAGGAGCTCACTGATAACATCGAGAGGAAAACATTGAAGACGATCGATCGTTTGGCCTCGCGGTGGTTTTAATGTTGTGGCTGAGTTGTTAAAGATGAGGTTCAGCATTCCTGAATTAGTTTGAGGAGCAGCTCATAAACTGAATTTTTAACAGCTGAATGGAAAAAAGAAGCCGATGCGCCACAAAATAAATAAATAAAGTTTTATCTAATCTGATCTAATTAAAGCTGCATCAAGAGTGAATCCTGTGATTGGAGTCGGACTGTTTAGGAGCGTGCAGGAACACGAGCTCTAATATTTGACTGCATGTTCAGCTTCTTTAAGGAAGGCATGGATAAAACAGGAAACCGTGCATATGAATATAATTCATAGGAGACGGGCACCGTGGGTTTAGGGTTGGGCTTGGGTTAATTGGTGATTCTGGATTGGCCGTAGGTGTGAATGATTGTGTGTCTGTCTGCAGCAGCCCTGCGACAGGCTGGCGACCTGCCCGGGGTTTTATTGTCCTATAAGCGTAGACGCAGCTCTGGAAAAAGATCTTATTAAAGAAAACAGAGATGCGTGTTTGCAGTACCCTGTGGTGGAGCCTCAGGAGACCATGCAGAGCGCAGACAGGCTGCACACACGACTTGGCTTGTCTGAGATCTGAGTAAGAGGCTCATTTTTCACATCAACACTTTGTGGGGGCTCTCTAAGCTACTGAATCCACAGTGTAGATGTGTTTAATATTTGTTCACGAGGTAGGAAGGTCTGCTCTTTGTAAATTGTGTAAATTGATAAGTTGGCAGCAGCAGCTGATGGAGGGCCGCGTTCATGGGCTTGAAAGTGGGCTTAAAGCTCTGTAAACAAACAGGCACGCACTCTGCTGTCTGCCGGAGCCGAAATGGACCTCTGAAAAGAAACAATGCAAAATCTGGAACTGCTGTTGTATTCTGCAAACACTAACATGGCTCCGCTCCAGTTCTCGGCACCACGGAGGAGTTTTCAAACGCAAACATTCAAATGGCTGCTGCGCTTTTCAGGCTCCTTCAAACCCAGTTAACTCGGCCTCTTTCGACTGTCACGGCTGACCGAGGTAGCAGTGAGTGTGTCAAGTGTTGTGCGGTATGAGTTTTCACTGTGTCTTTTTCTCTTCCGAAGGGGGGTGACCCGAGAAGAGATGTCGTCCACTGGAGAATGAAGTGAGAGCCATGAATGCAGCCAAAGGCTCTGAGGTCCACAACGCTCCGGGAGACAGACGGTGTCCTGGGCTGCTGCAGCGGGCCGCACGGCCTCACGGAGACAAAGAGAGGACAAACCATGTGCTGAAGAAACACATCCAATCAAGAGAAAGCAAGAATGGTGAGCTCTGATTCTTCCTCTTCTAATCCAGCCTGCCTTCATGTGATCCAGGCCGATCATCAGACTAACTTGGTTCTTCAAACGCTGCCGCACGCTTGATTTTTCTTTACCTTGGATGACATCATGCATTTTTTTTATTTAATAAAAGTGATATGATTGGCTGAGGGTTGATCACATGATTAGATTCTAGGCTTCATTGCTGCAGTTGCCCAGCAGGCTGGTATGGCCTCCTATGTGAACATGTCATTTTCTGCTGGTTGTCATTTCAAATGAGAGATTTATTTGTGTTTGTTTATGATTTTCAGGCTGAATCGTAGTGGGCGGGGCTCATTTTGAAATCTGTGGGATATAAAGAAATTATAACGTCAAAAAGTGCATTTTGATATGAAACATACAGAATATAATTTTCTGTTTTTTTTTAAGTACATTTTCCAATTTTCCTCCGAGTATAAACTTTTATTTGAATGCATTGTTGTCTCGCTCCAGGATGAAAATCAGAATCCAGCCAAACATGTTTCAGGGGTCGTATTTTCATTCAGTAATGCTGCAACAAAGCTGAGCAGAGATTAGCAAAGGATGTCATGTAGCTATCGTGTACATAGAGGAGAGTAGCTATAAAAATGGATCTATACTGTAGAAGCATCAGTAGGCAAAGTCTGTGAACAGGTCAAACTGTTACAGTGGGTTATGCATGAATAGTCCAAATGTGGTATCTGACAGTAGAAATACTGTCTGTGAAGTAGTTCCCGCCACCGAGGAGGTTACTGTGTGCTTTGGTAGCGTTTGTGTGTCATTCCATCTGAAAGTTTAGGATGAATTCTGATAAAACTTTGTAGGGGTGCAGAGTGAGGTCATGTCAGAGTGAGGTCATGTCAGAGTGAGGTCATGTCAGAGTGGGCTCATGTCAGAGTGGGCTCATGTCAGAGTGGGCTCATGCCAGAGTGGGCTCATGCCAGAGTGGGCTCATGCCACCGACGTCTTCAAGGTCAGCTTAATGATTTATTGGCCGAAAATTAACAAAAAGCCTCAGAACACGACACGTGTGGTGTGTACGTCAAACATGTAGAAAGTACTGTACAAACATTTAAAACATCACGTCACATTTGACCTCTGACCTCTTCTTCAAGGTCACTAGATTGATCTGAAGGTCAAAGTGATAATAGTGCTGTATAACTTCCTAAAGTGTGTTTAAAAGAGCAAAGAAAACAAAATAAATATATAGAAAATAAATTAGATCCCGCCCACAGAGGGAGCTCCTCGTGGAGGTTTGGAATGCTTCCTGTTTAATACATTTTTTTTATTACAGTAATTCCGTTGAATTTTTTCACTCTATTATATTATTATAGCAATTTGTTGTTAGTTTGTTAGTCAGTCACAGTAGCATAAAGTAAGACACAACCGCGCTCACTTCAGTTTAAAGATTTATTGCACTGACATCTTTGGAAACGCTGCACATTATTTATTTATTAGTCAGCTAACCACACATCAGGATAACAATAAGCATGCCAGTCACACACCCCATCGAGACGACCCTCCACCGCAGATACAAACAAGGTTAACGATGAAACTGTTTTCAGTCTTCTCAGCCCGAATCAGCCCGGCGTGTATGCATCACAGGGCCGAAGGTGAGAGCGCCCGAGGAATCCCGTGATTTAAAGCGGTATTTTTAGCCTGAACTATCCCTGCCATCTCTCAAAATAGTGAGAGCAGCGCAGCATTTCCCTTCAAACTGCTAGACCCTGCAAAGTTTTCCATGATGTCATGGGTGCTGTGGGAGTGAAGTAAGAGGGAGATGAACATGCGCTGGAATCTCCTCAAATTCAGCCATTCATTTTATCCTCTTCTCCTTCGAGTCAGCCGGTAGACAGGAGCAACGAGAGAAACAGAAGAAGCGAGGAGCTGCGGCTCCTCGTGGTCCTGCCAAAGACCAGACGATGGACTCCCGACGCGATGAATAAGACTTCATTTAGAAACAGCGTCCTATTTAAGCCGTATGACCGGCTCAGTGAGTCTGTGTAATGCTGTCATTTTAACACTGTGACTGAAAGCAGGGCCTTTAGGCCAATAACAATGTTTAAGTCACACAATCTGCATTTTTAAGCATTTACAGAAAGAACATTATTAAGAGGAGAGGATCAGAGTCTGAAAACAAAAGAAAAACATGTTCCATAGTCCTCTGGTGGGAGCAAAACAAAAGTAATTAGAGTTAAAAATGACACCAGAAACAGCAGATATCACTTCACTGAATGAATGAATAAATAAAGTAGAAGCACACGCCACACACCCCCCAAATTTTCTATGTGCTGATAATACGCTGCAATAGAGACCATCCAGTGTGGTCACACTCCATAAATTAGATCAGAAAGATGACACATTTATTTTAATGTCTGTTTAAACACTAAAATATGTTTTATGTTTTTATTTTAAACATGAGATCCACACGAACAGATAATGGCAAATATAGTGTGGATATATTTTATCCAGTTTATGAACCCTGACGGTGTCCTCTAAAAAATAACTGAAAAAAGAAAAACTGAGATATGAACTGTACGTGTGTGTGTGTGTGTGTGTGTGTGTGTGTGTGTTATTTTTGTGTAGGGTTTGTAGTTCAATTTGCATTATTGAATATTTTAATAGAAAATAGAAAAAAAAACAATGAATTATCAGCAGTTTATTCCTGAGCACCAGATTTCATCACAATAGATGAAAAGTTCACTGAGATATGAATTTTAAACTTTCACAACTGATGAAATGGAGATTTATTTTTTTTTAAATTATGGTTACCTTGACCTTTGACCTTGAAAATCAGCGGGAGGGGTAATGATCTAAATATTTAAATTGTGGGGACCAAGACTCATCAGCCTGATTTTTCTATGGACCTGTGAACAGTTTGCATTCGAGCACTGAAGTATCCCGCAGTGTCTTAACTTACTTTGTGAGTAAAACCATCTCACCTCTGTGTGTGTGTGTGTGTGTGTGTGTGTGTGTGTCTGTGTGTCTGTGTGTCTGTGTGTGTGTGTGTGTGTGTGTGTGTGTGTGTGTGTGTGTGTGT
>JAVDPK010000448.1:473494-497141 GCA_034780415.1 Cichlasoma orientale | reverse complement strand
AACAAACCTGGGCTTGTTCTTATTGTCTTCAATTAGTGATGAATAGTAAGATGTCCTAGCTTTACGGAGGGATTTTTTATAGAGCAGCAAACTCTTTTTCCAGGCTAATTGAGCATCTTCTAATTTAGTGAGACGCCATTCCCTCTCCAGCTTACGGGTTCTCTGCTTTAAGCTGAGTTATACCAGTGATGGAAGGATGGGGAGAATATAAAAGGATAAAGGAGATAAGTTTTCCTCTCAAGTCATGTCATATAACAGCTGCTACATGCTCTACAGGGCAGCCCACACAATGTCTAGCACATGTTCCATTCACACTGGACAGTGCATTCTAGTACACTTCCTCCTGTGACATTGTGTCAGGCAAATGGCTGCAGGACAGCTGGATTCCACAGATGGCATTTGACAGGAGATATTCCAAGCACTTAAAATACGACACGACTGTTCCTATCAGCGGCGAGGGCTCCTACATACCACTGATTCATCATTTACTGGAACTGATGGAAAAGACAATGTGATGATGTTGTTAAAAACTATCCAGACACATTGTATGTAATAACTGTTTGTACTGGACATAATTTTTTATTATATTTTCTCCAGTTTGGCCATTTTTGCGGGTCCCATCTGCTTTATCTAAAACACAAGAAATCACCCAAAACACTAACAGTCATTTTTTTGATCTAGATGTCTGCACAGTTGGCCAATAAACACATTCCCTTGCTTTATGGTCCAGGCAGAGATATTTGAGTAATTGCATCAGAGAAGCGTAGCTGAAATATTCATCACGGCAAAGAGAAAACGTAGTGCGACCATCAGCAGACACTCTGTTGCGTGCTTATTGTATATAATGTGCGAAATGTGCACTCAGAACTGTCTAATGGGTATCTGAGTGTGATCATCTGCTGCTTTAGTTTTTTTTTTTCTTTCTTTTAAATCGCACACACTCACACACACACGTGCAGTTCCAGACAGTTCAGATGAGACTTGTCACATCCGCTGACATAGGGCCCAATTAAAGGGGAGGATTAAGCCAGGGCTGGGTGACCTCCTCAGGAATCTGTCTGAGACACTGTGTGTACACTGTCAAACCCTCTGACAGAACTTCCCTTTAAGCACTTTCACCTGCTAATTAAGACAGGACCGGTTTGCGTGTGCGTGTCGGCGTGTGTGTGCACCTGCGTTCGCCGGTCGCACACACAAGACGAATGTACCTGCGAACGTCGGGGACAGATTTACAGCCTGTGGAGCTTCTATGTAAATATTTGACTTGAGAACTGTATGGGCTTTGGGAGCTCGCTCCAGCACACGTCAGGCACATGGGCTAACAGCAAACAGATAGAGCGTATCATTTGTTACATTAAATTATTGCATGTTTTGGTGTGCGCATCTCGCTGGTGTGTGCAGAGGCTGTTCGGCAACAAAAACCAAGCAGTGTTTATGGTGTGGAGAGATTAAAATGGATAGTGGCGAGGCAGAAGCAGTGAGCTGTTGCTGGAAAAAGCTTTCAGTGACTGATTAGCGCTCTTTCGCTGCGGCTTTTGCACAGTGTGGAGAAAAGGCCTGTAGTAATCACACACTTCTCTTTGGTATTCTTTGTATTTAGCAAACTGAAAAGTGGCAGGGTGGGAAATTAGTGGAAAAATAACTTCCAAGCCAAAGTTTAGGTGGTGACAGGGCTATAAATAGGAAAATACAAGTTAGAAAAGGTCAAAGGGGGAGAGCTCGAAAGAATCTCATTCTTTCACGTTTCGCAGTAGAGATTGACTTTCTAGTATTAAACCAAATAATATGGCAACAGGATAATGAGCCGTTACAAAGATGGCAAACATAAATCCAGTGAAAGTTTCTGTTGGACGTGACAGGATCATTTTCTGTAGGCTCATTATGAGTGACACTTCTCACTGTGTAATGTTTCCATTGATTATGTTAGACATCGATTGGTGCAGAATAGCTCGCTCTCAGTCAGCGTGAGACAGCCGAGCGTCCTGCAGATCAGACGTAATGTCTAGCTGCTGTTGGATATTTTTATAAATGTTTTACAATAGCAGCTCTGTTAGGAAATGAAAGGTTATCTTAAAGCGTCACAGTTTTCTGGACCCTTGCACGCTGTCATATCAGGAGCCCAAACTCTTCTGGGGACACATAATGAATTTCACTGCTTCCTTCATTCTCAGCTGTAACCACTGAACTGGGTTCAGTGAGACAGCAGTGGGCATCACAGAGCGTGACCCTTGCTGTGCATTCCCACACAGTTTTTCACTGCGTCACGCTCTCAGGCTGCTCCTGGTGTTTTTCTTTTCACGCTTTGCCTCACGTTCCCTATAACTTTTAAATCTAACCTGAGGATAAACGGCGACAGTGGAAACCTGGACGTGTGCAGCTGAAGTCCGGTGTTGACGGAGCTTTAGGAGGCTCTGCGTGTCATAGCTGCCCTCAGAGGAGAGCAGGCAGAGAGCTCAGCTCCGACAAATGTACGGTATGTGGTGGGGATCCCGTGTTGAGTACAGGAGAATAATATAAACTGCCCACTTTCAACTGACTGAGCAAACTCAGTAATCACTGATTGTACACAAATCTACAGAGACGGGTAGCTGCCAGAGGTTTATTTAAAATGCTGGAGAGTTTCAGTAGTCAGAAGCAAACATCTTATAAGGTTAAACTAATTATGTATTTGTATTGTGTTTGGGGTTTTTTTACTGGTTGTGTTCTTTCAGTCACTTTGGCTTTTTGCAGGCTGTGGTACACCAGCTTTTAAAATAGTCCAGAAAATATAATTATTATTTTTTTTCTGAGAATCTTTCTCAGGCAGTGTTTATTGCATTATATAATGGTCATATTAGAAAATAATTAAGAAATCTGTTATATCTCATAGTGCTGGGTTTGTCCTTTTCTTCAAAGGATGGCAAACAGTGACAAAGATGAAGACGAAGATTAGCGTTCATTTGGAGACATCGCCTTTTTGGTTTTTATTAACTCCTGAGCAGAAATATCATCATCTGCTAAATGCGCTGCTATCTACACTAGCGCTTCAGGTGGTGTTAAGTCAGAAAATTAGCCCAAATATAAAGTTATACGAATGATGTTAGTCAAAACATGTTTAAATGCTGTACAAACACAAAGAGAACTTCTGCCTTTTGTCGCTATAAATGACACATTTCTCATTACAGTGATAATTTAAAAATATATTAGTTAGTGCAGTGTGGTACTTTTGCCTCCCCCTTTTGGCAATATGAATAAATGCACAATTTGGAGCCATACTTGTGACATACAGTATGATGAAGCCACACCATTGTTAATCCTTGTAAGTCCACAGTGTGTCTTTTGTCCTCTCTCTCTCCCCTCAGCCCCAACCGGTCCCAGCAGATGGCTGCCCCTCCTTGAGCCTGGTTCTGCTGGAGGTTTCTTCCTGTTAAAAGGGAGTTTTTCCTTCCCACTGTCACCAAGTGCTGCTCATAGGGGGGTTCTTTTGACTGTTGGGATTTCTCTGTAACTATTGTTGGGTCTTTACCTTACTTTTTTTGTCCTATGTTGATATAAAAGATAAGTTAAACTGCACCGCTCCAGACGCCCTCTAGCAGGGACAAAAAGCTCGTCGTCCATTTCTGATTTTCAGCGGCATCAGGACAGTTCAGCCTCTGGGAGAGTCTCAGCTGAGGGGCTTTTGTGACCCAGGATTAAGCCGATTTTTCACAGAAGTTGAAATATATTCAACTCATGCAAAATCAAATTTGCTTCAGTGAGTTTGCATATTTGTGTGACTTTTTATGTAACTGCACTGTGCTTTGAGTTTGGTGTAAACACACTAAACTGTCATCCTCCCTCTGAGGAACAAACATAAGGAACTTTTCTTGAACTCGGCAAAGATTTTTCACCACACTTTTTAGCTGCCATTCACTGTTCAGTTCCTCCCTCTGGCAAATCAGTCACCACTGCTGGGCATGAAATGTGTTGCTACTGCTCCATCTGTACTTGATTAAGCTAATTAGCACGGTGTGAACTCGTTTGGTAAGGGCCTGGATGTGAGTTGGATGTATTCAGTTGAGCGCCAGGATCTCTGATATACAGTTGTGATCAAAGGCTTACATACACTCATCATGGGCATGAAATGAGGTGAGGCGATTGTTGCTCCATTATCTTCCATTCATTTGTGTTTTATTTACCTTCATGTTAGCTGAGTGAGGCTGTGACACCACGTGTGCAGTGGGTATCTGCTGCGCATTAACTCCAAATGAAGTTCAGTGAGGCTCGGTACAAGAACGTTACAGTTTGCTCTGATCAAACATGGAGACGGCCTCTAACAAACCTATCTCAGCGTCCTACTTTCTGCAGTTGAGGTAAATAAGAGAGTTTGATCACTGTGAGGAAATAAGTGATTATGCTATCAGGAAATATCAGTTCAAAGTAAACAAGTGGCATCCATTAATAGTTAACATTAATGCTACATTACCACTGTGTGTGTGTGTGTAACACCCACTCTATCTTCTAGTGGACTGTGCGTTTCCAGTCTGATTGTACTACAGTACTACATTCGTATCACAAGTGAATATTGTTTTTATGCATTCTATTTATTACATCAGGAGTTCACTACAGAGGCGAGATGTGAAACTTGTTGCCAGTCCTGCTTTTTTTCTGCTTTCTTCCTCCTGGCTGTACTGCTGCTCCACTATCTGCTTCTCTATCTTGATATTTCCCTCCCCGTCCAACTCCCCCTCTCTCCCCTCTTAATGACAGCCAGCCAGGCTGATAGGCCGATATATTTACACTGGTGGCAAGGGAGGAAGAAATCATCAGCCAAACCCTGTCCTGCCCCTGGGCTCTGACGGGCGGGGCTTGGAGGAAACCCTGGCCGGTTAGCCACTCCCAGAGCAGGGCATATCTCACTGTGCTGTCCCTAGCCCTGCTCAGATCTCGCAGCTAGATGGGACCAAAGCCTCATCGGGCCCGCAGACTCTCAGACACACTCCCACATCAGCTACTGGGGGGAGAGAGAGCAGAGAAGAGAAAGCAGCAGACAGAGTGGAGGGCTGCACGCTGGCTCAGAGACTTGCAGGAAAGCCAGTGTTTGTGGGGTTTTTGTTTCGGTTTTTCTGTGCCACCTTTCTTCTAGAGCTGTTGATGAGGCAGGCTGGGTTAGCTCCCTCTCATCTCACTGTGGGGTTCAGAGGTCGGGGTCAAAGTGTTACTGCTCCCTGAGTGCGCGTGGCTGTTTTGCAACTTTTGAACACTGGAACTGTACTGTAAGCATTATGACTCTTCTGGGCTCTGAACACTCCATACTAATACGAAGCAAGTTTAGATCCGGTAAGTCCAGCAACGACTGACACACACCTTCTCTTTCACAGTGTGTGAACACTTTCTGCCTACAGCTGTGTTTACTCTGAAGTTTGACAGCTGGCATTGAGGGACAGTCCTCTGTATTCATTCATCTGTCCTCAAGGATGAGTCGTGTTGATGCTCAATGTGCTCCTCAGTAACAGCAGCCAAATGACAGGTGTGTGTAATATAAAGTACTTCTGGTATGTGATGGCACGAGGAGTAGCAGAGGGGGGTCAGCGTGTGTCATCCTGTCGCGGTGTGATGGATTTACGGGTGGGGCGTGCACTTTGATGTCCGTCCACCTCCCTGTGAAAGCCCTGTGAGGGTGATGTTTCAGGCAGGTTAGTGCACTTGTTCTGTGCCAGCCGTTAACCCTCTGCTGCCGCTGAGGGAAGCCAGTCGGGCTCTGTCGTTCTCAGGCTCTGATAAAGACAGATTGCACGCTGAAGAGAGGTCAAAGGTTATCTAAATATGGCTATATTGGACGCTGTGTGTGTACCTGGGCATATCAAAGTGGGAGGAAGGGTATGGACTACAGCACTGACTTAAACCCCCTTTAATGCACGTCAGATGTTGGGGATTTGTATCCATCTGTCTCCTTCACGTTCACGCGCTCCTTAATTCCGTCACGTTCTCATTCACACACACACACTTTCTTTAGTTTGAAGATACTTTGTGTACGCTGGCACGTGTGTGTTTTCAGTGTGTGTGTAGTCTGAGCAACACTGCCACCTCCCTGAGGAAAATGTAACTGATGGTGGCTGTGAAGCTGCTCCTGCGCTCACATCAGACCGGTGGCGGGAGCGGCTCTGCTTCTTGCTTCCAGTTTGCCTGTGAGCTGTAATTGCGTTCCAGAAATGGCCGGCTAAATGATGCTTTTCCTTTGATTTGTTTAGAGCACATCAGCAGGGTGGGAAATGACCCCCGGTGCTCTGGGGAGCACGAGAGGCTGGATTTACTGCGTTCAAAAGCGTCGTGAGGCTCTTTCACGAAGGTGGCTTAGGGCGTGTGTTGCTCTAACCCTCCTGCTGCAGCTGCTTAATGTGGCACAGATGTAGAGATATTGTCCTCGTGTTGAAGTTTGCTTGATATCACAGTCGCAGGGGTTAATGCCGGGCGATGCGAGTTGCTGCTGCAGCTAATTTATGAGCGCATGAGTGAAATGTTGTGCGTAAGCGAAGTAAAATTGCCAGTAAATGTCTCCGTGATAACTGCTGATGACGGTCGGAGTCAAAGACGATCTGCTGTCCGGGATTTACAGTTTCTCTGAGCCAAAGCGGCTCGAGTTACATGTAGTGAAAACCAGTGATTGTCACTCCTGTGCACCACGCTTAGACTGCAGGGAAACTAATGAAAGCCATGGGAACTTCTGCCGCATGGTTGAAGCTAAAAGGAAAGATAAAGATCTCATTTAAGTGCTCCCCACGGAGCACCGAATCCGTCTGAGTGTGTGAGGTACTGACTAGTTCTCATGCTGATTTGATTTAGAGCTCAGATGTTCACGGTCCGTGCTCTTAGGCTCACTGCTCTTACATAATAATATGACAGACATGTCTAATATGATACCAAATATGACCACATGATCCCAAATGTGTAGATCATAATCATGCTGGATGTTTCCACCTGAAACTTATTTAGATTCTTCGTAATGTTGAGGCATCAATAAAAAAAAGTTGGTTAATGAACATTTAGCACTGCGTTGGTCACGTCACAAACATGATCTGTGACTTTATCATTTATACGTATGCAGTAGCAAAAACGAGCCTTTCGCTCCACCGTCGCCGTCTGATCCTCAGCAAAAACAGCAAAGAGCTGTTATTAACTTTGCTAAAGCAAAACATGAGAAACTAGCAGCCCGCGCTAAATGGATAAACATACCAAGCAGGCAGTCATATGAGAAAATGTGGGGGGTTTTCTAACAGCCGCTTTCCTAAACAGAGTCCGCTGTTTAGGAAAGCGGCTGTTAGAAAGGTCCTTACTGAAGAATGTACTGCTGCCATCTTGGAACTCCTCTGGGTATTTATTCCAGCAGTTATTTTGAAGCATTATTAAAAATAACTTTCATTTTGGCGACCGCGTGTAAAGAATCGCCATCAAATGTTAGAAAAGCACTTAAAGTTTCTGACATGACCCCAAAACAATGTTTTAAAATCCTCTTTTACCTCATTCAGGACTTCAGTGCCATGTTTCTCTATTATAATGTTATGGTAATGCAGTACATCATTGCATTTATAATGCTGTGCTCGCTATAATTTAATGAATAACAAAGCTTTTGAGAGCAGGGAAGTTATGGCAGGTTCCATATCTCTAATAATAATTCTGACAATATAATGAGACGTACCCCCGACACCCTCCACTGACAATCAATTGCATTCTGGCAACACATAAAAAAGCACTTAGCTGTGTTTTTGAACTCGAGTGAGATTTTTTATTTTTTTCTTGAACTCATCAAATCAGCCTAAAATCCCTGTAACTGTTCACTATAACTGCCTGTCAGTGGAGCGGCTCCAGAAACTCTGCCTTAACCCCACGACGCTAACGCCGGGGGATTTTCACCCGTGCGATTGCAGTCACGTGATTGTCACCGTGTTGCTGCTGTGTGAGGGGCTGCATGTGGTCAGCTGGTCATTTTCCTCCTCTCAGAAAAGCCATTTATGTGGTGCTCTCTCTCCCGCAGTTATGAGTGCTGCAGGGAGACTGTGCCTCCACTGAACAAGGCTCACGGGTCCCAGGAATGGGTGGACCAAGGAACAAGTTTCCAGCTCCATTATTATTTTATTTTTGGAATTTTTTCATTAACAATGATCGTTTTAGAGCTTTTTTATAAGGTCCCCCCCCCTCATGAAGTTTTTTTTCATTTCAGGGGGAAATAAAAGAAGAGTACATCAGTATTGTTGTACTTTGATATATTTTGATAGGAAGTATGTTTTATTGGGTGTATTATGTCAGGTGAAATCTACCCGTGTTAGTGACAGTGTTACAGAGCTGCACGTTAGTGTTCGGGGTTAATGGTGCCGCGCTGGCTCTCCTCCACATCGGTTCTGGCTCATATTCACAAATCTGAGTCTAACTGTCCAAGACCATAGAAATGAAATATGTGAGTTGTGTTTTAAGGTGGATTTTTACTTTGTGCAGAGGTATTAGACTAAAATAAACCTAATACTTCATTTAGGAATACCTGTTTATTACAAGTTATACAGTTACACCCATACATCTGTCGCAAACACATTCCTGGTTGCATCAAGGGAAAGTTCAGGAGAATTCATGGAACAAATGGAACCAGTTGTTGGAGTGTAAAAGTAAGGTATAATTACCTTTTCTCTTTTTTTCCCTGTGAATGTGTGAGGCGCAGGACAATAAATCACAGTATCACTCCACTGGCTGTGCAATTGTCAGCACTTCACTGGTGCAAACCAAGCCAAATGACAATTTATTTACACTATAAATCTGAAAACATTGGTTTGTGTGTCCTTTATTGTCAAGAAAGCCCAAGTTAAAACAAGTGTCTTCAGTTTCAAAGTCAACACTGAGAGAGGCAGAGTGTGGTTCAGTGATCTGTGATTACATAGCTTGGCTCTGGACCATTTTCTATAACATATATACTCTGCAATCAGGAGACGCAAGCCTTTGGTCTTAGCAAAGCTTTTGGGGAGAAAGAGCAGATTACATGGCAGCCGCGGAGCTTTTCCAAGCACAGTTATTGATAACCTGTCAGTAAACGTAATATAGAGCAGCTGATATTTCACCTGGCTTTTTCCAAGAAAATTAAAGGCTAAATTTGCATGTATGGCCAGATTGAGGCCATCGCTGGTTGTCACGTTGCCTGTAGAGCCTGGTATCATGAAATGGTGTGTGGATAACACACTTTTGGGACACCTAATTGTGTTGTGCGTCAGTGCTGTAAAATGAAACAAGTCTGGCTCATCGTGTGCGGCACCTGGGCAGGGCAATCAGCTGAAAAGCATATCCACAAGATGTGATCAGTGCACTGATTGATTGATGTGTGCCATGGACCGAATAATCAGGAGCCTACTACACACAGTGTGTTTCTCCCCCCTCAGCCCCAACCGGTCACAGCAGATGGCTGCCCCTCCCTGAGCCTGGTTCTGCTGGAGGTTTCTTCCTGTTAAAAGGGAGTTTTTCCTTCCCACTGTCACCAAGTGCTTGCTTGACTGTTGGGTGTTCTCTGTAGTTATTGTACCTACAGTATAAAGCTCCATGAGGCGACTGTTTGTTGTGATTTGGCGCTATATAAATAAAATTGAATTAAATTGAATTAGGAAGACATGATATAGTTTTTGGTTGTGGTGTAATGCACATATAATTACCTATTATGTTGCCAACTGGGTGAGTGTACTTGGAGAAAAAGAGCCTTAATCCAGTATAACTGGGATAAAGCACACCTTTAAAATTGCCTAAAATAGTGCATCTGGACATAACTGCCATCCAAGTGTGGCGCTCGCTCTCTACACCCGACTTGACGGAGACCTCAAATTAGCTAAAAATAAACTAACAACAATCCACCAATGTCTTATTCTGTACTTGGATAAGATGGCGCTGCACATGCTCTAAAAACAGTAATTTTTAAACTCCATCCATCCTGCTCAGGGTCATGGGGGGGCTGGAACCTGTCCCAGCCTTCATAGGGCGAGAGGTGGGGTACACCTGGACAGGTCGCCAGCCTGCATTAACTCTGTGACAGTCTTTTTAGAGCCGGGCTCCATGGTGTTAATTAGGCTTAATACTCGTAGTGCTTCATGTCCACTTTAGACGTCACTGTTGCGTTAGCTTGTCACATTGGCTTCCTGGCAGCGCTGATTTTTAATAGAACAATATTGCTCGGGATTCTGATATGCGGGTACTGTTCAAATTAAAGTGTTACCTGAGTATTTTTTCAGTAAACAGCAGCAAGGAGTCGCCACTTAAGTTAAAATCACCTCTGCTCTACAGAATTAACTGACAGTCACATTCCATTTGTCACCTGCTCCTTTCCAGAAATGAAGAGGCAGCATTTGCATGCAGGAAGGTGCTCATTTCTCCTTGTCACAACTTGTATCGGTTACATGTTTTGGTAAGCTTCCAGTCGGCAACTAATGCCTGCATTTGCTCTCCGGGATGTTGCGGCCAGCAGGTCACGACCCGCTCACTGTAAACTAAAGCAGATGTCAGATGAAGGGAAGGGCCTGGTGTTACATAATGGAGGTGCTCTCCCATGAGGGAGCTGTGATGTGGCGCCGGAGCTCGCAGACATGCAGTCGAACTGTTAAGTTGTTGCATCGAAGCTGGACGATTGGAAGAAATTCATAAAATGTATGATTGCAGCCAGAGCCGCGCGAACATAAGCCACCTGAGTGAGATAACTAACAATAGGGGAGACGAGCAGAACGTGATTCGGGAAAAAAGGAACATTTCATACTTGTGTGTCAGATCCAGGATCTGACCAGGAGACCTTCAGATAACGGGAGGAAAAACACACGGAGACAAAGGAAGAGAAAGAAAGCACAGAGTCACAGATGCAGTCGACCAACAGACACTGAGGAGGCTCTATGTTTATGACCTTAAACTCCCACCTAGACCGCTTCTCCCAACACACACACACACACACACACACACACACACACGCTGTGGACCACACACTGCTGAGCAGATCTGTTTAAAGGCCAGGAGCTATGTTTATCATTCCCTACATCCTGCTCACAGAAATATTTGCGAACAAGCTGCGCCGCTTTGTGTGTATTTTCTGCATGCATATGTGTACGCAGGTATGTGTGCGTCTGCTGAATCGCTACAAGTTGACGTCCGCAGACTTTTTTCATTCCAGCGAAGTAAAACTGTGCTAATGCAAACTTCAAGTTAGGATTCTGAAACAGCTTTTTAAAGTATTCTCAGCCTCTTCCTGCTTTTTCTCTGTCCCTCTCCTGTCTCTCCATCTTTCTCATCTTCACCCTTTTTGTTACTCATCTGTCCTGCCCCCCCCCCCCGCAGGTACCGTCAGCTGAAGCAGCAGTATGAACTGAAAGTGGAGGAAGAACAGATTCTGCAGGCCAAGGTGCAGCAGAGCTCCTTCCACCAACAGCAAGAGGAGCTGGAGAGGCTGCGCAAGGCAATAGGTCAGAGCAATTAAAACACCGGAATTTTTAAAATCCCCAGAAAAAAACTCTCCAGTTTGCGTTTTTTTTTCCCCTTTTCTAACTTGATTTAAATGTGCTGTGTTTGTTAAACCAGAGGAGAGTGAGGAGACGTTGCGTGTTACTAAGGAGGTGCAAAAGCGGGCTGAAGAGAAGTACAAGGTGCTGGAGAACAAGATGAAGAATGCTGAAGCTGAGAGGGAGAAGGAGCTGAAAGCTGCCCAGCAGAAACTCAATACAGCCAAGGCCAAAGCTGACGCCTTCAACAAGAAGTTAAAGCAGAAGCAGCAGGTTAATTGAACTTTTGTAGTTGATTTTTAGAATCAGAATCTTCTGACGTATTTATTTTTTAACTCGTTCCCTTTTTCGGTCCTTGTTCGTGTTTGCAGGAGGCTGATGCTGTGGCCCTGGAGCTGGAGGAGTTGCAGAGGGAGCAGGCCGGCTACGAGCAGCAGATTCAGGCTGTAGACGAGGCGATGAAGGCCATCCAGGAGCAGATAGACAGCATGGCTTGCACTGTATCCCAAAACAAGGTATTTGGGCCATTTTGAATGTGCAAAGTGTCCTCCAGAAGTATTTAGACAAATAAACTTTGATGAGGTTATTAAGGCCCTAAATGGCAAAATGCATTCGAACAGGTCCTGATTGGAAAACAGGGTGGAACTTGTCCATGTGAACTTAAAATGCATCACGATTGATCCCAGTGGATTCTTTTCTTACTCACTGTTGCATTTTATATGAAAGAGTGGGGTAATCCTCCCTAATGAGCCGAAGCAATATTGTATGATTATTTCCAAGGCTCCACTGTAAAGACCTGCATGCTTACCTCTGCTCCTTGATAGGATTTAAACATGGTACTTACAATGTCAGGTCATAGGACACTTTAATATTAGCTGTACCTCACTGGACTGCGCAAAACTGGTTTTAAATGCATTACTGATAAAAAAGGAGGCAGAGCTAGAGGTGACAGTTTAAGATGTTAAGATCTTCATTGGGAGTGAGCAGAATGGGCAGGATTAGAAACGAGTATATCGGGGCACCTGGGTGGCTCAGGGGTGGAGCAGGTGACCACGTGTATATGCTACTTTGCGGTGTGGGCGGCGCAAGCTCGAATCCCGGCTTGTCACTGATTTGCCCAGGTGTCCTCCCCAGTATCTTTCCCCCATTTCCTGTCTCTCTATACTGCCAATAAAGCTGCTGTGGCAAAAAAACAAAAACAAAAAATGAGTATATCAGAGGGACAGCTCAGAACGGAGACAAAGTTACAAAAAGTGTTGAAGCCAAGCAAGAGGAAAAGAAGGAGACCTCAGAGGAGATTCATGGATGTAGCGAAGGAGGATATGCAGAGGGCTGATGTGACAGATGAGGATGCTAGGGACAGGATGAGATGGAAGAGGATCCGCTGTGGTAACCTTGTAAAGGGAGCAGCCGGAAGAAGAAGAAATACTTTGCTCCCTATAAGGAGCTGCAAAAAAAGACTATGAAGCTACACTCTCTGATTTAACTGGAGCATATTAAAAGGTTATTTTTATTTATCTGCAACTACTCTTGCACATGTTTATCTTAATTTGTGATCATGGATAATGGGTAAGTTTTATTATGTGGCTCTGTCTCAATATGTTTTTTGTACACAGTTCTCTCTTGAAAAATATTTTGATCTCAATGAGACTACATGTTTAAATAAAGGAAGGAATGCTAATAATAATAATAAACCGATTCCATGCCCCAGCAGTGCTGCAAGCTAAATACAAGCATTTTGCCGGTTTAATTAGGCAGTAACAGGGCGTCCATATCGTATTTTGGTCCTTGTGAATTGTATTGTTTACTCTTCTTCTTGTGGATTATTTTTGACATCTGCTTGTCTCATCTTTCTTTTAAAAATAACAATACATTTTGCCATCTTATGTAATGATGTTTATAAATTTAAATCTCCAAATACTTTCCTCTTTTTTTTCTTTTTTCCTCTGTTGTAATGTAGGAGGCGGTGCGCAAAGCCCAGGAGGAGCTCGCCAAACAGAAGGAAGTGATCATGGCACAAGACAAAGAGCTTAGGGTAAAAACACGTTTGTACAGTTTTGCCTTTAATGCTTTCGTTTTTTTAAACAGCCTCTTGAGGAAGGAGAGTAGTTAATTTAAGTATTATTAGAACTGGCTTTTTAAGTTGTATTCAGTAGTATTTAATGTTACAAACTGTCCTCAGGAGGATCCTTGATGTGTAGTTGATCTGTACCTGCAACAGTTTCAGTTTAACTGTAACATTTTAAAGCATTTCACACTCAGTACTGAGAGCTTAATATCTTCACTGCTTACAATTTAAAAATAAGAGTGATTTATCCATCTGAATGCTCCAGACGAAGAACACAGAGGCCAATAAACTCAGGGAACAAAACAATGAGGTCCAGCTGAAGATCAAGGAGCTGGAACATAACATCAATAAACACCGCAAAGACAGCCAGGACGCTGCTGACAAGGTACGCACAAGCATTCATTAGCCTCTACTCCTCCCACTGTAGCAACACAGTGTTTTCTTAATCCACGAAGTTTGTGCGAGTTTCATCTCATCCAGTACGACTTGCTTCCATCTCTCAGGTGACTCGGATGCTGGAGGAACACGACTGGATCAATTCAGAGCGTCACTTGTTCGGTCAGGCGAACACTTCTTATGATTTCAAGACCAACAACCCGCGTGAAGCAGGCCAGCGGCTGAAGAAGCTGGAGGAGACCACCAGCAAGCTGGAGAGGAATGTTAACAAGAGGGCCATGAACATGTTGAATGAGGCAGAGGAAAGGGTGAGGAGGGAAAAACAAAACTACGTTTTTAACTCAAATTCCTCAGTTCCTATCTGTTCCTTTCATTTCCATTTCATTCCTTTCTGCAGTACAACGACCTGATGAAGAAGAAGAGGATTGTGGAGAACGACAAAGCAAAAATCTTGCAGACCATTGAGGAGCTGGACCAGAAGAAGAATGAAGCTCTTAACTTGGCGTGGCAGAAGGTATGCAGCTGAGCACCTACCCACACCCCCCACTCTCGTTATTTTACTGTCATCTTTCTCTGGGCGCAGTGAAGATGTGTCCTTTGGGACAATGTAAATTTTAAACAGGATTTTCCATACATTTACACGAGGCTAGCGGCACTGTAACCTCTGTGGACAGTAAACGCGGTAAACAGGACTTATTTTATGCTTTAGCCACTTCTGCTGCTTTTTTTATTTATTGAAAAAAGGTTCAGCCACAATTATTATGAATATAAAATATGTTATGACCGTAGGTGGTATAAAAAGATGTATGCAGCTACCGTGACATCACCCGTTGGCTTGTGAAGTTCCATTCTGAAACCGGTATTTTCACCATCCCATTCCTTAAAACCAGCTGGGGCCAATGAGGACAGGATCTAACTGTGCACATGCTGGATAATCCTCAGTTCTTCAACTTAGGATGACTAAAATGTACGACTTGTACTAAACCTTTAATTTAGTATGATCCAAAACTGGTGACTGATCCATAAGCTTAAGCTAAGGGCCGTTTTCTTGTAGGCTTCTGTAGGACTGAAAAGCTGTTTGAAACCTCAGGTTTCGCCCCCTGGTGGCCATTAAGAAGAAAAGAGTTCAACACCTGTGTTTGCTTTACTTCTCAGACCTGGAAGCCAGGTCTATCTTTTATACTGCCTATGGTTATGATGGAGTAGTCCCAGCTGTACTCATTAGTTTCTCTTTTCTGGCCTCCATATGATATATAAATCATACCTCCTCCCTGTTGTTTTTTTTATAAAGTACTTGTGCTTAAGTTGTTCTATGTCAGATACTGGATGTTGATTGTATTCCTTATTCTTAATTTAGAATAATTGATTTGATCAAAATAACCAACGTATTGCTGCTGTTGTTGAGCTGTGGCATCTATTTAAATCTTTAATTCTCTCTGCATTGTTGAACTCATGACATCCTGCAAACATTACCATTACTCCATGGTATTGACCAATAGTAATGGTCAATACCATTACTATTGACCTTTTTCTCTCTCTGTAGGTAAACAAGGACTTTGGCTCGATTTTCTCCACCCTGCTACCAGGAGCCACAGCAAAGCTGGCTCCTCCACAGGGCTGTGGTGTCCTGGAGGGCCTCGAGTTCAAAGTGGCCTTGGGTAACACCTGGAAGGAGAACCTCACTGAGCTTAGTGGTGGTCAAAGGTGAGTAACATTCAGTATGGCCTTTTAGTGTCACTTAAATTGTACCTAAACAATACTGCAAATATGTTTGTGTCTGTTTTCAGATCACTGGTGGCCTTGTCTCTTATCCTGGCCATGCTGCTTTTCAAACCTGCTCCCATCTACATCTTAGATGAGGTGGATGCTGCTCTGGATCTGTCTCACACACAGAATATTGGACAGATGCTGCGGACACATTTTAGACACTCTCAGGTAAGTTAAAGCATGAGGGTATCACTTCCTGCCATAAAATAAACTTATTCTTGATCCTTGTGGGCATTTTGTATACATTTTAATCTGTAAGGTTTTACCACAACTTATAATTTTTATTCCTTGCAGTTTGTGGTCGTGTCATTAAAGGATGGCATGTTTACAAACGCCAACGTCCTGTTCAAGACAAAGTTTGTCGACGGCATGTCCACAGTGACGCGGACTGCGCTCAGCCAGAGCGATCCCAAGAAAGGCCAGGATAAAGCATCTCAGAAAGACAAGAGGAACAAACAGCTCATCAGCTGATCATTGCACTGAAATTTCATCACATATTATGCTGTCTGAAGACCCTGTGACATAACCTGAGGTGGTGTCGGTTAATAAGTTGTCGAAGCGTTTTGTCTTTCATCCCATGTGTTCTTTCTTTGTTTACATCTTTGCATTTCAAACAATAGCGAGCGTTACTTGTCTGAACTGTCCTTATTTATCCTCACTCTTTTGTGGTCTAAGTTCATGTTCTTCTGCTTCAAGTCAATCACCAGTTTTATGTGCAGTTTATTTTTTAGTAAATAAAGCAATATAAATGTTTTGTTTGGTCTCATTATTTCCTGTTGCTTTCCAGTACGTGTATGTGTGGTTTAAATGTATAAATTATTCCACATTAAGTAAAAAAAAGAAAAAGACATTGGTCCAAATTATCAAGGGAATTTTATTTATTTGGGGACAAATTCAAACAACTATAGCATCTTTGAAGTTAACAGCAGAGGTTTTTTTTTTTTTTTCTCCAAGACTTAACAAAATAGCCTTACATC
The DNA here is from genome assembly GCA_034780415.1 of Cichlasoma orientale. NCBI lineage: Eukaryota > Metazoa > Chordata > Actinopteri > Cichliformes > Cichlidae > Cichlasoma > Cichlasoma orientale. The sequence goes on along the minus strand of JAVDPK010000448.1, from coordinate 480,474 downwards.
TTCTTACATCAGGCAAATAACACCTTCATTTTTTTGTTTTTTAGGTCACGAGTTCTCCAATAATCCCATCCCTACTCAGCAGTGATGGGGTGTCCACACCCCTGAAATCACCCCTCTGTGTTGGCTGAAGTGTGCTACCTGCTGTAGTTTCTAATTTTAGGCAAGCCCCCCCAACAGTGGTAAAACACCCCCAATTGGGGCTAGAGGAATAGTGTCCACAAACCCAACACACTGGTTTATATAGCATTTGTTATCAGCTCACTGTCCATTTAAACGAACCAAATAAATCTTGACACATGATGATGATGATGGCCTCGCCCTTCAACGCGTCACTGAGTGCAGATGTAGAGCCAGTTTTGTTAGTCTCTTCAAGCTTTGCCAGCCACAGATATGAATCAGTCGGCATACATTGGGGAGGAGAGTCTTTTGCACAAGCCAGCATCACAGCTCACGGGTAATATGGATACTTAATGTAATGACAGAAATTTGTGAATCTCCAAGTATCAAAGAGGTCGGAGATGTGTGTTAATGTATGGTTGTGGTGTCGCTGATAAAGGAGGAAAAACGAGATGTTGATGCTGTATTTTCTTGCTGTGCGCTCAAGGTTGGCTTTGGACGTGTCTGCGCAGCTCCTGGGCTTTATCCCGCAGGTCAGGCCTGCTGTCGGACTGCAGCGTCGACAGGGAACGCTGCAGCTGCTCCCGGCTCTTCACAGACACACAATCCCACTGTTCACTCTCTGTTAATATCAGGACGTGCACAAAGACATCAGTAACACAGTCATGAATAATGTTTGTATGTAAAGCACAAATATACATGTAGTCATGGCTTTGCATTTCAATTCAAGAGGGGTTCAAAAGAAAAAAAGGGGGGTGTAGGGACAACATCAGGAGGAAGAAGTCATCTCGTGTCTCTGTGACGTTCCTAAGTGTACGTTTATAGTGGTTTAACTCTGAATCTTAATTCAGAGCAAACATCACTACTGTAGACCTTTATGATCAAATGGAGATGCTAGAAGAAGATTTACCTCCAGTTCTCTTAACGATCAGATCCACAACTGACAAGGCCTCCGTCCTCACAGAGGAGTAACTCTTATTTTCTGGATAAAAAAGCAGCACAGTGTGGGATGAAATGCATAAATATAAACTATACAGTAAAGTACTCTGAGACAGTGAAGGGCTTACCTAAAGGGTAAGTGAGAGCAGCACAGGTCTCTGTGAGGATCTGTGACAATGAATTCAGGTCTGCATTACCCTTCTCTAGCAGCAGTAACCTGCAAGGCAAAACAGCTCAATAACCTTTAACACATTTTACATCAGTGGAACCTCTCTGAGTGAATCACAAAGAATTCATTACAAACATGTTAAAAAGGCTTTCCTCTGACTGCTCCTTACCCCTGGAAGTACGCCTTCATAGAATGTAGAACAGCCAGCTGCACTTTCCAGGTGCTCAGCTTGAGCTTCTCGCACATTAGGCTGCACACCTCCACCTGGAAACGTGCTACAGACACACACACAATGTTGAGAACATTACTTAATGATCAGCCCGTCCACTTTTCTAGCCTATTCTGTTCTGAGCACAGATGAATTCTGTGATAGTTCTGCCAGAGAATTTAACATCCAAGCAACATGAAGAAGTTTGAACCACATCTAAAAAAGTAGACAAAGGGGAACTAAGATGGGCTTTCTGACAAACCACCCAACATGTAACTTCCCAAATACTTCCCACCTTCACATATGCACAGCGGCACCTTTTCCTGACATTACCTGACAGAACTGTATGCTGGATCCTAACCTCATTCTCCTGAAACTGTCCAGAGCTCGTGTGATAACAGGTTCATACTGTCTACAGGTTAAATATACAAAATACACACTAGCTCTGAATGCAAATTTTAAAAGCCCATTTATATTTCATCACTGGCTCCACCATCAATACTGAGTGCTGACAAAGCTATTCAAATACGTCTGGTCTCCAACACAAGCAGCAACTGGAACAGAGTCAAGTAGAGGCTGTTCAACTTGAACTTGAAATGACTTCATAACTTATACCTTCGTGCATAACGTGCGAATGAGAACGTTGATTAGTGTCCAAGAAAGGGCCGCACCCAAATATTTGGATATTCGTTCACTGGGTCTGTATTTGTTTTCCAGTTTAGGGATTAGGATATCGGCTCTTTAAAATCTGGAAATGCAAAGTCCAAACATCCCTCTCACTCAAAGCAGCGATCGCCCCACTTCAGTTTATCTCACTGTTGCAGCAGCTTTTCATACCTCTTTAGCAGATTCAAATATGTTGGCTACCTTCAGAGCTAAGAGCTCAAAAAATGGTGTGCGTTACAGCCCTACTCCTATTCCGATCTCACTGCCTGCCATATACAACACGTTAAAACAAATTTGTGGTTCACTTTCGTCTCTTCTGAGAATAAACTTACTCTGAGTCTCGGGCTTTGTGGGCCAACTCTTTCCCAGAGTCTCAAAAGCACAAATAATAGCTTCGGTCTGCAGCGCTTTCTCCTTCACATCTTTATCATCATCGTCATCTTCCTCCAGTGACCTTGGGGATGCAGCACCACTCTCTGGACAGCTCTGTTGTGAAATTAGGAAGATGGGTTGAGTGTCATTAAGAGACTTTTGAAAATATGGCATTCATATTTTCATACTCATAATCGATAGGCAATAGGCAGGTTTTAACCTTCTTGATTAGAGGGAAAAGGATCTCTGCCATGTTGGTGAAATGGTCCTCCTGGCTGCTGTGGAGCACGTCTCCAGCACAACGCAGAGCAGCCATTTTGTACACAAGACTCTCCTTACGACACTCCTTCATCACAACCTCCAACACCCCAGAGATGGTTGGCTGGCCGCTGCAGGGCTTCTGCAGCTCCGCGCTGAAAAGGAAGGTGTAGAAAGAAATGTGATGCTGTACAGAAAACCTAAAAGGAAAAGGCTGTGAAAGTCCTTCTACCTGCATTTAGACACTACAGATCCAATGGCCTTCAAAAGCTCCTCCTAGAACAAACAGAAATATAATCATATGAAATTAAATTTTTTTTTTTTTTTTTTTAGCAACATGTTTTTGGGGCGGGGGCGGGGGGTTCAGTTATATTACCTTGCCAGCCCATGTGCGTCCAGACAGACCCTGCATTAAAGCTGTCAGCACCAAGCCAAGGTGTGGTGCCACCAGTGAGCCTGTCTGTTCCTTGGCAACAGTTGCCATGGCAGCTGCACCCTGAGCCTTCATCTTCCAGGACTGGGACTGCAGCGCTTTCTGTGTGATGGCGATCAGCTCGGTCATGTAGAGTCTGATGCCTCCAAAGCTTCCTGATTAAAAAAAGTTTAAAGAATTTGGAACAGAATGAAATCTTTATGTTATAAGACGGTGTGAATACATTTGAAACACTTGCTGATTCCACCTTGTCAAATATGAGGATTTTCTTTGTCCCATATATTGCTGCAGATTAATCAGTAATGCATCGTTTTCATTAATGCTGTGCTGGTTCTCTTCACCTGGAACGTTCTCCTGCCACACTTCACTCCACAGTGTGGCATCATGGCTCTCTCCTTTCTCCTCATCGGGACCTGGTGCCTGATGCATTCCCAGGAAGGCCAGTGGCAGGGCCACTCCCGCATGGCCTTTCAGCACATCTGGACTGTAGTGGCTGATGGCATGTACTGTCAGTGCACACGATGACTTGTACACAGGCTCTGGGAGAAAGAGAGAGAAAACAAAGAGCAGAGTCTGAACGTTAGCATTTAGTTTAGTAGACGAACTATTTTAAATCTAGGGTTGGGCTAGAAGAAACAGGAATATTTTGCACATTCTCACCCTCTTTCTCCAAGTACCAGGTGTTGAGTTTCAGTAGTAGTTTTTCTACACTGCTGTCTTTTGCAGTCTGATGGGGGAAAACAAATATCTTTATGATTCCTGAAGACTTTAATAAACCATTGTTTCTGCGTCATTGAGAACAGGCTGTGATGCATTTACTGCTAGAAGATTACTTATCATAATTGCTGCTCACCCTGACTAGGTGTCCCAAAGCAAAGGCATAAGCTTTCTGTACTACACTGCTTCTGTCATGGATGCCATTTAGCAGGGCACTCATCAGTTTACCTGGAGATACAAAAAATATATATCATCACAGTCATTATCACACTTGAACCATCCAGGGGGAAAAAAACCCCTAAATGAATGGATTCAAACATGCTGTACCTGAGTGTGGGGTCAGATCCTGGGGACACTGCACTGTGAGGGAAACAATTACACTAGCACAGCCGCCCTGTAAAGAGAGTCAAAGATCAACAGGCTGACTTGGCACAGCTTGGTTAAAAAAAAAAAAAAAAAAAATTAGAAAAGAAGGAGCCTCTATGTGAAAAACAGGTAAATGGATTTAAGAAAGATTGGTATGCTGATGCAAAGAAAGCTAAAGAACAGGGTTTTACCTTGGTACCCAAACCTACTCCACTCTTAAGCAGCTCACAGAGTCTGGGAACCAGTTCCCCCAAAACAGCAACATCCAGGTGCTGCAGACACTGAACACAAAGACAGCAACACATCCTTATGAAATAGACATCCTATGCTTTTGTAACACTTTATAGAAAGCACCCTTTTTTCTTGTGACACACAAACCTAAAAAAGGTCAAATACATTAGCAATTTTTTTTTTTACCATGTTAACAGTCTCCATCATTGGCGAGGACTTGGCAGCACTCAGTCTGGCAGCATCCATGGCACTCTAGAAAGAGAGTAATAACTCATGACAATGTGAAACTTTTAAAAAACTTAGAGGGTTCAGTTTGGATACAGATGAGCACTTTGGTTACCTTTTCCTGCTCTGTGGCACGGAGACTGAGGTAGTTGAGGACCTGAGGCTCCAGGGTGCTGAGAGCCTCCAAAAGAGCTGGGATTAACCGGGAAGCATGAGGCTTTAGTCTGGCACCAGCAGTCTTACTGATCTTGACCAGAGTCTGGATACTGGTGGGGAAAAGGAGAGTGTTGCGAGAACAGGGCAGACAATTATATAGCAAAAAAAAAAAAATTACGACCTGGTAATGTAATGACTGAAAGATGAACAAGAGTCAACATCAGGTCATGTTAGACAGCTGCAAAGATAAATTTCCTGTTGGCTTAGTGATTTTTATAAGTAAGTGGTTTAATGAGCAAGAAAAAAGAAAAATAAACTAGTATAGTACTGATCTATAACCTAAAGTAATCTTTGCAGAATCATATATTGGTTTACTGCTGCTTAATTTCTGGTTTAATTCAAAGATAAGCTATAAAAAGTGTTATGCAATGAATCTCTTACTACTAAAATATTTTGCTTTTAACTAGAATTAAAGCACAAGCTGCTTCAAGAGCAACTACCACAGAAGAAAAACACTAAGTTGCAGAAGGAGATCATACCTGAGTGAGCGAACCTCTGCAACATTGCTAACGATTCCTTTTTCCAGCAGGGTAGGCAAAATCACCGCCACAGTTTTCTGGGCTCCAGAGCCTGTAGACTCGCACATACGAGTGCACACCTGCACAGAGAGTGAGTGTGCTTTAGTACAAGTACTTAGACAAGCACGCGTACACACAAACATATACACAAAGTTGTGGGAAACAGCTTTACCTTACTGAGTGTTTTCAGTGTTAGGTCTGCAGCCTTCCTCACAGACTCCTAAAAAAACAAAACAAAACAAAAAAGTCCAACTCATGCTAAAAAAATCTTGGGAATAATACATGGTTGTCACAAATTAATAGTTATTCTACTATGAAAACTCAACTGCGTGTAATCTACCTTTGTTTTGTTTTTTTTAATACGTCTCTGTTAGTGTGTCAGAGTAACAGTCACAGTAAACCAAGTCAAACTTTTATGCCACGTGAATGAAAGCAGCAGTGATTTCTGATCATTTCCTTCCTACCTTGATGTCATCAAGGACTCTAAACAGGGTCTCCCACATTTCTGCTAGGTGATCAATAAGGTCATCAGCCTGACGGCCTCGAATCAGGTCATTTAAGGCCAGGCAGCTGAAAGAAAAAGCTATTTTTTACTTTTACACTACAATGTAAGCCTTTAGCTCAAACTGTTATTCTAAATAAACTGCAAACATATTATCAGAGTATTCGAATCATTAACATATCTGTAATAATAGAAGTTAAGTAGCCTCTCACAAAGTGAACGATCAGATAAAATAATCTTATTATTATGATTTTTAATTTAAGTGTGCACACGGTTACTGTACCTGGACTCTCGCACTCTCCAGGTGTTATTGGTCAAATTAGAAATTACATCCTGCAGGATCTCCTTGAGATACTTGTCCACCTGGAATGCATCACAACCAGCAAGCATACACACATTACTTCTAATAATGATGTGCGCCATATTGCCAAAAGTATTCACTCGTCTGCCTTCATACGGATATGAATTTGAGTGACATCCCATTCTTAGTCCATAGGGTTTAATATGTCGTCGGCCCACCCTTTGCAGCTATAACAGCTTCAACTCTTCTGGGAAGGCTTTCCACAAGGTATAGAAGTGTTTATGGGAATTTCTGACCATTCGTCCAGAAGTGCATTTGTGAGATCAGACACTAATTTTGGATGAGTAGGCCTGGCTCACAGTCTCTGCTCTGTTGGGCCATCATCAGACTATCCCCAAACTGTTCCCACAAAGTTGGGAGCACTGGAACTAAGGGACTGAGCCCAAATCCTGAAAAACAACTCCACGCCAATCCCCCCTCCACCAAACTTTACACTTGGCACAATGCAGTCAGACAAGTACTGTTCTCCTGGCAACCATAAATCCAGACACGCATCAGACTGCCAGATAGAGATCCGTGATTGGTCACTCCAGAGAACACGTCTACTGCTCTAGAGTCCAGTGGCGGCATGCTTTTACCCATTGCATCCGACACTTTACATTGCACTTGGTGATGTAAGGCTTGGATGCAGCTGCTCAGCCATGGAAACCCATTCCATGAAGCTCTCTATGCACTGTTCTTG
>JAVDPK010000448.1:444715-465385 GCA_034780415.1 Cichlasoma orientale | reverse complement strand
ACCCACACACACACACACCAGCCTCTACCACCTTCTGCCCTGGCTCTGTCCCTTCAGCTCCATTTGATAGCTGCTCTTAACTACCCCAATCAAAGCTGCGTTTGCTATCGGGCCAGCCAATCAGGAGCACGCTGACGGTGAAGTGGCTGTGTGAGTGTCTTAGCCGCACAGCGTAACACCTCCAAGCTGAGTGTTGTACTAGGTGTGAGTGACAGGCAGTGTGTGAATACCTCTGCTCACAGCACTCAGTATGCATCCAGTCAGCCAAGGAACAAATCCACACACACACACACACACACACACACACACACACACACACACACACACACACACACCAGCGTACCTTGAAAAATTAAAGGCTAACTTGTGTTTATTTCAGCCTTGGAAGGACCAAATAGATCCACTGTGAGGCCCCAGGGTTGTTAAGATGCATCATACAAGCACAACAAAAAGTGATTTAAAATAAAATGTTAAATGATAAAAACAGTCCTGTTGGATAATTACACTCCAAACATGGTCCCCAGTGTCTGAGTGCTGTTGTAAAGGCTGCACAGTTTCATACACGGTGATTGTAAATGTGGATGTTATTGAATCTGTTTTTGTATGCTGGCCCTCAGAGCCATGTCATTGTTAAAGAGGATGGAGGTAAAGTTCATTGAGTTACTCCATGAAACACCAGCAAATACAGCTCATACCAAGAAGTGGCCATCAGTTAAAAAAAGCTCCCTGACATTCAGTCACCAAACCACTGAAACCCTCTGAGCTACAGAGATGGCATTTCCATTATTATTTTAAGGCCTGTCCTGATTCTATTCAGCTTCTTTTGAGAAATCCAAAGATGATTGGTGTTTCTAAAATAATGCTACGTGTTCTCAAGATTAGGCTGTCACCTGCCACTGTCTTTGTGCAATGTAAAAAGTTCCTGTGATCCTGCCCTGCTGGGACTTGCTGCAATGGTGCAGGGTTTTGTTGCAGTTTCTGGGTTGAATTGAATGCTTTCTTGAAATGATGGGCTCTGGAAGAGGTTTGCTCTCGTTTGGTGTGTGAAGCGTTCCCCTGTCAGCAGCACAATAAGTAAAGCTTTCTATATTTAAAAATACGGAGCACAGAACCAATGAACTGTCATAAATTTGGTGCTTTGGTGACATAACGGAGAAAAAACACTTTGCTGCACCTTGTTGACGTTGAACGCCGCTCTGATAATCGAGCCTTGAGTTGTATTCATCTACTGGCTTCTCCCCCCAAAATGTCCTCATAGTATTGTGATTGTCTGGAATTGTTTGAGCATTGTAGTCATGAAGGGCAATACTGCGACAGCCCTCATTTGAATCTTAGTATGCAAATTAGTTACACGGTACAGCCCGGGTCACTCAGTTAGGCGATCTTTCGAGTTTCTGGGTGGAACTCTTCCTTCATGCTGTGGTCACAGTGTGCAGGTTTCTGCTATGATCAGGTCACAGTGCAGACCTGACAGATCCAAGATGATCCTAATGCGTTCTGTGTGCACTTACAGCCTGCATCACATTTGTTTCTAGGTGTAAATGAGGTTATAGATATTACAGCACTGACACTGCACCTGTCTCTGATTTTGTCCTCCTTGCAGTAAACCATGGTAAGCTCCCTAAGCAAGAGGACTCCTATGCATTTGAGGAGGACAGCAGCAGCGAGAGTCTGTCTCCAGAGCAGCACCACAGTGATGAGTCGCAGGGCTCGGCCTGCCCTTCGTCTGAGGCTGTCGGCAGTACGGCCTCCTCCTCATCCTCACCTGCCCTCACCAGCCCACGACAGGTTAAAACACACACACGCACGCACGCACGCACGCACACACACGCACCACCTCGCCGTGCGTTGTTCCATTCATTTCTTTCACTCTCTGTCGCACTGTTATCACTGACTTGCTCCTGCCGCCCTCCTGTGGTAGCAGCGTGAACTGCACCGTCCTCTGTTTTCCACTGTGTGCTGGACCGAGTTGACCTAGGCAAGTGTCACATTCCTGCGTGCTGAGCCATGCTGCCGGCGCAGCTGCCTTTATATCCTCGCTGCTTACCTTTCGCTCACGGTGACCTCATTCCAACGGTCACCAACAGCAACGGTCCCTTGATTGAAATTCATGCCAAAGCACGTTTGTTTATATCTGTGAGACCTGTGCCTCTTAAATGTTCCAACTGAATCATCATCGCTCTCTGCATCTTGTCAGTCTCAAAGGTTTGTTTAAAGCTTTTTGGAATACTTTTGCGGCGGAAACATCAATACATGAGCATTTTTGGGGATAATTATTCTATTTGGATTATAAACTGTCAGGCGGTCTCCCTGCCTCTTCGGTTTACCTTTATAATCATGAAGCAGAAACGAGAAGAAAACAGATACAAAACGCATGAAATCTAAGGTAACAATAGCAAAAAAAAAAAATGCCAGAGACTATAAAATAGTCAAGTAAATACAGTCGTTCACTTTTATTACATCCTGGCATGTGCTCATTTAGTATTGTTTGGAGCCAGATGGCTGTCAGTAGAATGGATCCCATAAAACAGCTCCAAGGCTAAACCTGTCCGAGTGAAACTGAGCTCAACAGACCAGCTTATCGAATCAAGCAAGAACGACGCTGTTCTTTATATCTGACTGAAGCACCGTGCACTTCAGTGAAGCACGAGGCACCAACTAATCTGATACAGCTTCACAAGTCACATGAATCCCACTGACTCTGTGGGTTCCTTCACTTTTGTTTACTCACCAGCTCAGGCTGACAATGTGGGTACATGTCATACCTCACAGAACATCAGACTATCTGTGAAACTGCTTTTAACCCTCTGAGGGCTAACTCATCATCAGTGACAACCCCAACCCTGGCCCTCAATCTTAAATCCTTGAAACTGTGATGATCTTGTGATGATAGTCCATCCAGCAGGACTATAACTGAAGATGCCAGTTTTACTATAGAGGGGCTGGGCAGCGCTCCACGGCTATAAGGCTAAAATGAATAACATTGAGCTCTCTGGATAGAATAAATCCTTTTATCTCAACAGCATTTTTTCCTCGTTTTTGTGTGTTGGTAGGGTGGTGTAAGCAGAGACCCCCCTGATCAAAGCCAGGACGAGGTGCTTTCTGGTTCTAACAACAGCCAGGCTACTCCCCCAATACCTGTTCCTGCTATAATCAAGGTCAGTCTGTCCTGAAGCATACACCATCTGTGCTTCAACAAGACCATCTGAACTCATCTTCTCTGCCCCCAACAGTCTAAATCTTCAGACAAGAACCGTCACAAGAAGCCCAAAGATGTGAAGCCTAAAGTGAAAAAGCTCAAGTACCACCAGTACATTCCTCCAGACCAGAAGGCAGAGAAGTCCCCTCCGCCCATGGACTCGGCCTACGCCCGGCTCCTCCAGCAGCAGCAGCTCTTCCTGCAGCTGCAGATTCTCAGCCAGCAGAAACACACTCACGCGCATTCGCAGACGCAGCCGGCGCAACAGCAGCACGCACACACCCCGCAGATGCAGGCCCAGCCGCAGCCTCAGGCTCAGCAGAGGCAGCCCACCTTCAGCTATCAGCCCCACACCCCAGCTCACACCCAGAAGTAAGTCACACTTGTGGACAAATAATGAGATGAGATGAAATCTCCTTAATCACAGTGTTAACAAGATCTCCATCATAAAGGTCGTATATTAATTATGTTCGTGGTTAATAGTTGATCCAGTAATGCAAAAATGTATCAGCTTTATTAGAAAGTTGGACTCATGACACTTTATCAATAACTAAATAAATCTGTAGTGATGATGGAAGTAAAGGTCCACTTCTGGATTGTTCTGGAGCTTCTGAAAGAATCAAAGACGCTTTATTAAAAGGGGATTTTCCTCATAGAAGAAGTCATCGGGTCTAATTAGGAAGCTATTAATAAAAGATCACTTTCTACTACTACAAGTCTATAGTAGTATGAGCTCCAACTGTCCATCTTACACGTCCCAGACCCTGGCATGTACTGCAGTGAGATAATGAACAATATTTGGTGCGTCTTCCTCTGCAGGTGGTTAGAATGATTTGGCTCGTCTGTGTATATTTTTAGCTCTGCTGTAAGGTACTGATTCTCTTCAATTGCCCCATTCCAGAGGAGTCGGTGAGCAGGTGCCAGCGTGCAGCTCCAGCGCTCCGTCCAGCACAGCCAACAGTAACTCGTCCTCTCCGGTCAAGAACACGTTCCCCAACCAAAGCAGCATCTCGCCAGTCAAACCCGGGCCCCTGCCGTCTAATCTGGATGACCTAAAAGTAGGTGATACTGGAACTGAAAATTCTAACAGTCTTTCCTAATTAGCATACGTGTGTAATCCTAATCCTGCTCTGCCAGGTTTCAGAGCTCAGGCAGCACCTGCGTATTCGTGGCATGCCTGTCTCAGGCACCAAGACTGCCCTCATCGAGCGACTCCGGCCCTTCAAAGACTCCAACACAGGCTCCTCCCCTTCAGGATCCTCTGACATCACCACTGCGACCTTTCCCGTCACACCCACGGGCTCCTTGTCCTCCTACCAGTCCCCGTCCTCCTCCAGCGCTCTGTCCCAGGGAGGCTATTACCCTTACCCCAGCACCTCCTCCACCCCGCCCATCTCGCCGGCCTCCTCTGAGCTGTCCCTCAGCGGCTCGCTCCCCGACAGCTTCAGCGACGTGCCCATGTCTTCGCCGACACAGTTTGCCCTGCAGCCGTCCCCAGCCCAGCTTGGCGTGGAAGATGGCCTTGGGGGAGGAGGAGGGGGCAGCATGGGTGGGGTAGGGCAGCGGATGGGGGAGGCTGGGGGTATGGATGGCCTGGAAGCTGAAAAAGACAAGATGCTGGTGGAAAAACAGAAGGTGATCGAGGAGCTGACGTGGAAGCTGCACCAGGAACAGAGACAGGTGGGGCACTACCTGAGTGTCTGCTCTGATTTCCACTTTTTCATGCACTCAACAGCCACTTTATTAGGTACACGTCGCTAGTGTGGGTTTGGCCCCCTTTGCTTGCCTTAGTTTCTCAGAGATTTTGCTCCGTACTGACATGATGGCCTCATGCAGCTGCTGCAGATTTGTCGGCTGCACTTCCACCTGTTTTATTATTTGTGAGTTATATGTGTCGTAAATTGATTGTTTTGCCTCTGCGATCATGCTTGTTAGGTTGAAGAGCTGAAGATGCAGCTCCACAAGAGAAAACGATGCTATGGAGCAACACAGGATGCCGCCCCTCCTCCATCTCACCCTTCCATGCACCACCAGCAGCACCAGACTCCAGCCATGATGGGGCAGCATTTCTTTGGGGTGACAATCAAGCAGGAGCCCTTGTCTTTGTCCTCCAGCTGCCCTCTGTCCTCCCCTAAACAGCCTAAGTGCCCTCCTGGAAGCTGCATAGAGGACATGGGACACTGCAGTTCCTCCATTGCCAATATGGGGGGCCCGGGTGGGCCCCAGTGTATGGATACAGGTCCTTCCTCTGGCAGCCCCACCACTATGTCCACTTTCCTCAGCCCACAGTGCTCACCACAAGACTCTCCTATCAGAAAATCTTCCAGCAGCCCACAGCCTTCATCTCCTAACATCCCCTACCTGCTGTCGCCCCAACTGGGAAGGGATGGCTGCAGTCACCCCCACACCCAGGGCAGCAACAGAGCATGCAGCATGCAGGTATGATGCTTTTATGTTTAGAACCATTTGTTACTGTCTCAACACCTCTGTGCACTTGTACTGAGTTATTCAGTTGACTACAGTTACAGGTGGGGAACACTCACATTTTCCCACCTCATCTTTTCTGACTGTTCTTCACTAGTTCTGCATGTGGCTAGGGTCAGAGTCACTGCTGGTAACATGAGGTCATACCTGGACCCTACAGAGGCTGCACAGGTAGTCCAACTCCTCCAGGATGGCACATCAATACGTGCCATTGGCAGAAGGTTTGCTGTCTCTCCCAGCACAGTCTCAGAGCATGGAGGAGATTCCAGGAGAGCTGGACAGGGCTCGAGAAGGTCCTTAACCCATCAGCAGGACCGAGATCTGCTGCTTAGTGCAGGGGGAACAGGATGAGCCCTGCAGAGCTACAAAATGACCTCCAGCAGCCACTGGTGTGAATGTCTCTGACCAAACAATCAGAAACAGACTGAACTGAAGGCCCGACGTCCTCTAGTGGGCGCTGTGCTCACTGCCCGGCACCGTGGGGCCTGATTAGCATTTGCCATAAAATACCAGAACTGGCAGGTCCACCACTGGAGCCCTGTGCTTTTCACAGATGAGAGCAGGTTCACCCTGAGCACATGTGACAGACCTGAAAGGGTCTGCAGAAGCCATGGAGAACGTTATGCTGCCTGTAACATCGTTCAGCATGACTGGTTTGGTGGGTCAGTGATGGTCTGGGAAGCATCTCCATGGAGGGGCACACAGACCTCTACAGGCTAGGGACCAACACCCTGACTGCCATCAGGTATCAGTGGGTGGTGCAGAGGGTCCTGGGTTCCTCCTGGTGCACAACAATGCCCGGCCTTATGTGGAGAGAGTATGCAGGCAGGATGAAGGAACTGATAGAACTGACTGGCCCCCACGCTCACCTGACCCAAATCCAGAACACCTCTGGGACATTATGTTTTGGTCCATCCGACACCACCGGGCTGAACCTCAGACTGTGCAGGAGCTCAGTGATGTCCTGCTCCATAACTGGGAGGAGATCCCCCAGGACACCATCTGTTATCTCATTAGGAGCATGGCCTGACATTGTTAGCACGCTGGGGCCGTACAGCCTACTGAGAACCATGCTGGGTTTGTGCAGTGAAACTGTTCTAGCTGCATCATCTTAGAATTCAGCCTCTGTAGGATGATCACTTCCATCCTTTCATTCCTCACAGGTTACCCGCTCCACATCAGTGTAGAGATTCAGCATGAATTTTTCCCATTGAGATCTGATGGGTTTCAAAGTGTTTTTTTTTTGATCAGTGCATGTGTTAAAATAGTTAAACGTAGCAGATAAACGTGTCTGACCAGCATTAGCTTTAACACTTTGTCCTCTTCTACGTCTCTTTAAACATCCATCGTTCTCTTCCACTCATCCTTTTCCAGATGCAGCAAAAGAGCGGCGGCCCGCCGGTCAACTGTTCTTATCCGTCTGACCAGAGAGGCCTTCAGGGAGTCTATCCCAGCCCAGCTGACTGTGGCCTGAGCAGCAGCCACGCCAAGGCCGAGAGCCAGAACATGCAAGCAAAGGTGAATTCTCTATCGGAGGACGAGCATTCGGCAGCGCTGTCACATCAGCATCACGAACTTCACCTCAATCACCTCACGTTACTGTTTTCCTTCCTTCTGTTCATTCGTGGCCTGTCTCTGCGTATTGTTGTCTGTGGTTGTGAACTTCATTGTGTTATGACTCCGTGTCAGTTTTCATCATACGTTCCTTCACCTCAGTGACACTGCCTTCACCACATCACAACGCCAAATCTTTTTTTTTTTAGAGTAAAAATTTCAATGTGATGAGATTATTTAACCATGAGGGCCTGATTTGGGTAAACTCCCCTATAATATACTAATGTAACTTTTCACCTATTTCTCATATAGATGTCAGTATTGCCAAAGTGCCAGGTCTCTTCCCCTGCCTTCAGTAGCTCAGATTCAGATGCATCTGACTTAAGACAGCCCCCATGCTATGAGGATGCAGTCAAACAGGTAACCTCATGCTGAGATTCAGCAGAGATGGCTGGCCAACACCTTTCTCTGATTCCACTTTTCCTCCGTCCTCTTTCTCTTTCTCTTCCTTTTGTATGTGTTGTTCTCTCGTTTTCATCCATCGCTTTGTTCACTGCACTTGTTTCTATGGATACTGTGACAATACCATTATAGTGCTTTTTTTTTTTAAACTGTTGTAATTGTGTGAAAATGTGATATTGTGACTGCAGCTAAAGATTCGTTATAATCTTAATCACTTTGGTAATTATGAGCTGTCCTTGAAGCTGGCAAAAGGCTTGAACTTCATTCCTGTCCCACCTCTTCCTCACCTGAGTCACACACGTTACTCGAATGGACTTCAATTCTGTTACACTCACACGTTTGAATTTTCCACGAGTTAAAAATAAAGAACCGTTAATGTTGCTGATCACTAACGTTAGAAGCTCAGAGAGCTGGAGAGGAGCTCTTTGTACTCAGATGTTGGACCCGTTTAGCCGTCCAACTAGAAATTCAAAAACTTACAACCAAGTGTGCCTAAAAGGAAAAATGTTACTGTAACCACATTTTTAATTCGATTCTTAAATATTTCATATCACATATTTGGTTAATTAAGTGTTAAAATGTTGTTCAGCTGATAAAAAGAAAAACTCTTTGTTACTGTTGCAGCAACTGACCCGAAGTCAGCAGATGGATGAGCTTTTGGATGTGCTCATAGAGAGTGGAGGTAAGCTTTCAGTAACTGGAAGTGTTTGAAAACGTCACCTGTCGATCGCAGTCTTACCTGACATGCTGGGCCCGCTGTGACCCTCCCTCCTCTCCTCTTTCTCTTTAAGAGATGCCAGCTAACGCCAGAGAAGAGAGGGAGAGGTCCTCTGTAACCAAAGTTATGCCTCACATTACTGTCCCCCCAGGGTGTCCCGGCCTCCTCATCCCATGGTTTCACCGACACTACGAACACCTCTCCCCCACCCAGCTCCCCTACGACCACACGGCCAATCACATCACCGAGAGCCACCCAGACACCCTGCTCGGCAGTCCCATCAGCCGCGGAGGGGAGGTGGCGCTTCTTAAAATGGCTGCAGAGGACGGGGGCCAGGAAGATGAAGGGAAGCGGGAGGGTGACCGGTACAGCAGCCTCCAGAACCACCATCACCCTCATCATCCTCAACAGGACAAACTTCTGACCAACAGAGATCTGATGGACACGTCTCTCTCGACTATCGGCAGCAAGGCGACCGCCAACCCCGAGGTGCAGGGGATGGTCAGCATGACCTTTAGCGAGACGCCGTGGGAGACGATGGAGTGGCTGGACCTGACCCCACCCAGTTCTGCCACTGCCTTCAGCATTGCTCCACCCAGTGCACCCAGCATTTTCAATGCAGAGTTCCTGGATGTAACAGACATTAACTTGAACTCTGCCACGGACCTCCACCTGGAGCAGTGGTAAAAACAGCACTGCCCCCCCCCCCCCAAGTGCTGGTTAGCAGCACACCAGCCATCAAACTCAAGACACCAGCTTGCAACTAGCTGCACGGACCTGTGATATTAGCTATGACCATACCAAAGACCTATAGCAGCTTGTGTCACATGTTGCTCTTTGCTATAATACAGTGGAATGTTACATCGAGTAAACCAGTACCAACGACCGAAGGCGAAGCCACAAATTGACCTGTTGACCTTCCCGCTTCACTAAAATGTGGTTCTCATGTTGCTGTCACGCTCCAAAACTAAAGACCTGGTGCTTTCCGGCATGACCTTTGCTCTTTTTGGATAACGATGCGCACAACTCCCAACTGCTTCCAACAGCGGACACACGGAGGAGCGTTTATGTAACTTATAAACGTGATTACAGTACTTCATGCCAACATTAATGCAGTATCAGTGTTACGCCACCTAGACTTGAAGACACAGTTTGACAATCATTGTATACTTTCTGAGTTATATATTTGTACTGGAAAACAACAACAACAACCCTGAGAGGACTCACCAGGTGAATTGGATCGCTCTGTAATGGCCATATTGTAAATATCACAACTGACAGAGACAAGTTGCCGTCTGCATATTTTGTCAGTCGTGTGGGAGAACATACAAACAGCAAATCAAGTGCTTTATGTAATCAGTTCAACTTTTGATGTAAATATGATTTTTTTTTTTTCTTTTTACTCACTGTGCACCTCTAGCTTAATAAACACTTGTCACAGTTTGCTTGAGCTTAGAATATGTGTGTAGGTTAGGTCATACATTTGAAGGAATTTTTTTATACACTAATATCCACAGAATGACACCATAGAAAGAAGTTAACGCCTTTAAAAAGTATCTTATCAGTTTATATCAGCAGCCGAGTCGTGCCTTATTCGCAACAGCTTTTTATCCTCCAATTAGAATATCAGTTTCCCCCTCTGACAATTTTATATCAGATGACTGTTGACTATAATATAGTTTAGAAGGCTCCAACCAAAGTAAGTTATTCTTTAGTTGTAAAAATCTGATACATTCTATTTAAAAACAAAACCCTTTTTTTTTTTTTTTTGTCATTAAAAATGTCAGCATTTCTGCTCCCGGGCCAATCACCTTTATTTATTTTGTGCTTTTGTATTTATGTTTGATCCTGTATTTATACTGACATTCCTTTCAGACAGATTGGGGCTCTTTATGAATTACCAGAATCTATCGACCACTGACATTTCTTCAATATCAGTTCTCTTAAGATACAAAGTGAAGGAACCACTTTGAAAAGCCGTGTTTTCCTAACGTGCCTTTCTTTAAAAAAAAAAAAAAAATTGACAGTTCTTAGCACTTGTGAATAGGATAATGTAATATATTCCAATTTTTACTGTGAATACTGGATATTAATGAAGAATACACTTTCACCAAAGCCAGCGTAGACACACCTGCAGTACACAGCAGTTAGCCAAAGGTGAGCATGACTCAGAAACCTTTAAGGTTTCAGTTTTGATTTGTAATTTTCTGTATTTTTATGCATTTAAAAACAATTAAAAGTTGAGGAAATTAGTTACTTTCTTGCCAAGACTTTCTTGCATACATCTCTCATATCTGCTAAAGCTAGCGGTCTGTTAGCCTGTATTGCATGAAGACAGAGCAGGAGTCACACTTCCTCTGTGTTCCCAGTTAAACCTCTTTACACCCACAGGAAGTTTCATTCAGCATCTTTTTCCAAGTTAACATCTTAGTGGGCTCATTTGTCAAACTTAATAAGTTTAATCCACATAAACTCTTTGTATGCAGGTATTAGACTTCATACAATTTTAATCAAAAAAATACAAAGGAAAGATTTTGTCCTTTCTGAGCATGCTTGAGTAAAGGAAATCCCAGTCAATTGTTTTGTTTTAAAATTGATCTTTTAATTATTTTACAGAAATAATTTCTCATAATTCAACACACCAAAATAACACTGACCACAACCTGCTCTGAGACTTTTGAAGCAGAGGTGCTGGTAGGTGTTAGCTAAACACCTTCTACCTTACTCTGGTTCTTCTGCAGAGGTCACCTTCTAACTGGCTATTTTGTGGACCGATATAAATGGTTTGATCTTAGAAAAGTAGATACGTTATTTCCAGTAATATCAAATTGTGCCTTCAGTGCATTGGCTGATGAATCACTTGCATTTAGTTATGTCTGTAAAAATGGGTCCCATGTTGTTTTGACCAAATTTTGATTTTTTTTTACCTATTTCTTATGAAGTGTTGCACTTGTTGAATGGCGTCTCTGGTTACATGTTAGCCGTTACCCTTTTTGAGTACGTGTCAGGGCTAATACTTTACTTCCTGTCTTCTGTTGTCAGAATAATTACTGTCCTTAATTATTTTGGGTTAATTCTTAAATATTTCTCCCTAATCAAGAAAAAGTAATCTGACAAGATTCCATGTTGCTTGGCCACTGACTTGCTTAAATCGTGTAAAAATAAAAACAAACAAACAGTATTTTGCCTGCATCCCTGTATACTACAAAAAGGCAGCAATAAACTCATCACATCAAAATTATTTTGGCAGTTACTCTTTGTTCATGTCCCAATTACAAGAAACACACGTTTTCACTCTTTTCCATGGAAACTTTATTTGTAACCATCGATAAAGATACAATAGAATATTCATTGCCCTTAATATTATCTTATAATCTAATATGAACATTCTAGTAAATTGCAATTTATACAACATGTACCCTGGAGAGTCACCAGCGTCAAGTTAGCTTCCTGGAAACACATGACAGAATAAACAGATCCAGACGGTTTGCAGCTGAACAGCGCCATCTGCGGGCTTTCTCAGGGGTTTGCACCATTTTGCGTCACAAATAGAAATAAAAGGAGAGAGCTGACTGATCTCTCAATGAGAGAATCGTGTCCATTCTACGACGTTTCGCCACCTACTTTGTTGTAACATGTTGCCCTCCCAAATAGGCCAAAAGTATTTAACTTAACAACCCACCCCAACAATGGTGGCTACTTTCCAATATACGGAACACCTGTAAAGTCTCTACAGTGTCCCAGACTTAAAGGACCACCATCCGTCCAGTTTGGTTAAGTAGCTAACAAGTAGTGTGATATTTGTCCCTCCATTCTGCGGGTAACTGGCCCCGCCTGGCAGACGTGGCTTTCTGAGAAGGAATGACGACGGCTGCATCTCAATAGTCTCAAAATTGTGGCCTCCTGGTGACCTTCTCCTGCTACACTAGTGTGTTAAACTCCAGTATATCAGGACTGATGAAGGAAGACGTGTGACACGCGCACTCTCTATTATGGAGATGCATCCGAGTTTAATACGTGGAAACATTCTGTCATCAGTGCAAGCCAGAAAGATATGCCGAGTCACGGAGAAACATGCTGAGTCCATGGTGAAGGGTCAAAAAGCAGGAGCTGTGAGGAGTGAGCTTCCTCCTCTCCTCAGTTTTGTAGTTCGTATGGAAGTCAATAATTTGTGATTTAGCAGCACTTACATTTTTTATTTGTGTTGGTTTTTTGACAAAACTCCCGAGCCTAGACTTTTAAAAATGTACTTACTGCTACTATATGGCAGCGCGGTGGATCTGTGATCAGTGTGGATGAGAAGTTTAACTGTACAGTGCTATGACAGGCTACCAGGTGGGATTAAAGCTCAAACTGAAACGTTTTTGCACCTGCACCCATCTTGGTGCTTGCTTTGACCATCGGCGTTTAGGAAGGAGCCTTAACTGTCGAGCAGAACCTGCCAGAATCAGCAGATTAGATGTGCCATATACATACACATTTACATAAGCGGACATAACGTCCTAAACTAACTTTACACCAGGCTATAGGACATCTTCCACTACAGGAACTTGTAGCAGAGTGGCCTTTGTGTGTTCCAGCTACACAAACTAATGCTGTAGGAACTGAAACAACGATGCCTACTCTGGGAGACTTCTGGGTGGCCCTGAAAAACTGACCAGAGTGCCTTACTGCAGACTGGTTACATTTAAACTGTGGGTGAAACTGTTTAAAAAAAAAAAAAAAAAAAAAAAAAAAGAATATTTTAAGTCAGATTCTGCAAATAAAAAGAAAAAAAAAAAAACAAAAAAAACCAAAGACAAAGTGCCAACCAGGGGACAGTTACTGTAAATGCTTGGGCTACCTCCCATCTGCCGCCAGGTTCCTGCAGTGGAATAAGCTAATGTAGCATTGGATTAGCTCCACTTGATGCCTCTTGTGTTATCATTTGGCCAAAGTCACAAAGTTAAGCATCCATTTTTTGAGAAGCTATTCTCTGACGATGCCTAACCAAGAGCACCACTGAGCGGATGCCAACGCTCGACTGTCCTGGATTTGTAAAAGGTAAAGTCTGTGAACGAGTGTGTGACGTTTGATGGTCTGGCTTGAACAGCACGCATCTACAGTGTGAATTTGAACATCTTAGGTAAGATTGTTCTCGGGTTATGGCCAACGTGAAAGTTTTTATGGAACAGACGTCAATGATGGCTTTTTCTTCAAAACAGCCGAGCTAAAAACCCTCCATCACCCTCGAACGTCAATGTTTTGAGGGAACTTTTTCAGTGTTCTAACATCTGAATGAAAGATTTTATGTGAAGTACAAAAAAAAAAAAATAGATTTTTAGCTCACCTCAAAGTAGCTCTACAATTAGCTAAAAAGATACAACTTTTATACAATATGAACCAAATGTTTTTACAAGTTTTATTACACAGATACATTCATATTTATACATCACAAAATACATCTTGTTTTTGTGATTTTGTGATGTATAAAATAAATGAAATTCATTGGTCATATTGTAGCTTTGCTTCCTAGTTAGCTAAGCTGTGATGCTAAAAAATGTCTTATCAAATGCTTTATCTTTATCAAAAAAAAAACAAAAAACCAAAAGATACATAAAAATACATTTTGGTAACAGGCTTCTCATTTTTATCTAGTGGTAACTGTTCATCTCAATCAGTACTTTAACTGCACAATGATTTTTACCTTGTTCAGCTGAAAATAAGTATCCCGTTAGCTAGAGGCTGTTTAAACTACATAATGTACAAAAGTTTTAGAATACCATTTTCTCATTTTTATACACATTTACATTCAAGTGAGTTGTACAAAAAGAAGCAATGTTATATATTTTTCTGCTTGTTAGCATATTATATTCTGCAATTCTTTGATGTTAGCATATTTTTTACCCAATACTTTACCCTGTTTTGCTAATATCAAAAATCTAATACCATATATTTAGCTAGCAGTAAATACCAAAAAAAAAATTTAATATACTGTTAGATGTGAATTTAATTAGTATAAATTTTAATATTTTTTTTCATACATTTGACTAGAAAAACAATTTTTTTTAATTAATATACCTTATACCGCTAATCTCTTAACCTTTTTTAAACCTGCCCCCCCCCCTTTTTTTTTCTTAATGAATTACAGAACATACTCCAAATATTCCCATTTTAGCTAACATTTACTACAATGGCAATTTGAGTCGATATGTTAACTGCAGCACAATAAAGACATTTTTGAGGTATTGTAGTTTAGCTATTGCTGACACATTTATTCAATTTATATATTGTGGACCAAAGTTTTAGGAGTTTAATTATTCATCTACATTTTTGTATTGTACAAAACAAATAACCTCTTATCATGTTGGCCTTCTGTGGTTCTACTGCAGTTTAACAAGACTAAAAGAGGGAATTCTCAATCAGAAAACCAGATGCTCAGCTTTGTGACTCAACACAATGATAACAAGAGACAGACAAACTGAGGGCCAGTACGTGAGAAATGCCAGTTGTCCTAATCTTCTATCAAGACAACTTCTCACAGATTGCATATTGGGGGGGAAAGATAAAGCCACACTACCGAATCCATGAGCTTTCCAGAAAGAAACACTCGTGCATACTCAACCATTTACCATGAGTGAAGGTGCTCACAACAAACTGCATGAAAAGAGTGTTTAGACTATCTGCATACATCTGTACATGTCAACAGTTCAGAGATGAAACACATAGGCATACATACAGTCCACAAGTTACAATCCATTGGGTGGCTATTTTTGTTCATACATCATTTTATTTGGTAAATTCTGTATTCGTGTACGAGTTCAAGTATATATATTCCATATATGTATACTCTATTCCTTTTCCCTCACATACACAGATGCATTGCATTTTACTAAGACAATATTCTCTCTTCAAGTTTTTCTGGCTGAAGATGAATGACAATATTTCAGAATGAGGTGATGGGAAAGGTTTGCTTAGGGATATCTGTCTCATTGCACGGAGCAATGTGGACTTAGTTCCTTTGTTCTTTGGAACATGTGAATAAAACAATGATCCTAATAACTCTGAGGGCTAAGATGTCAAACGTCGCATCACAAATCTTAGTGTCCAACCCAGTACACGTCGACCCCTCGCCCCACCCTCCCTCGGCTAACTCTGTCAGTCTACATACATAGGAGAGATGGGAGAGGCAGGGATCTGATCCAGGATGCGACACACGTAACTGGCGACATCCACAAAACGCTCCTCATACATCAGGATGAAGGGGTGTTTCTACGGGAAACAGATCAGCCTGTATGAGCTCGCTAATTTAAAGGTGGCTTAGGCCGAAATATTCCAGGGCTAGGGGTTTGGGTAAAATTTGATTACTAAAAATTATTACACATTAAAAATATTAGTTATAAATGTATTTTAAACTTTACAAAAAAACAACAATAATTGTGGAAAATATCAATTTTAAGATAGTATTGCAACTCACCAGAAGCTCCTTATACTTTGGCCTTTTTGATTCATCCTTTGTAAGGCTGGACAGAAAAAACAAACTAATTATTCAAGTGTGTAATATTCAAACCACAGGCAATGTCCCGAATACAGAAACAGTGCAGAAACGTTCTTAATTGCAATCAGGTGTCACGTGATCTCACCATAGGTTTACAAAGTTGATGAACTTGGGGGAGAACTGCCTCTCCTCAGAGTTGCTGAGCTGGGGCGGCTCGCCTTTCACCACCTGTGTCAGCTGATCGAAAACACTATTCCACTTCGGGTAGGGGAATCTTCCTGTGGCCAGCTCATACTGATAAACAGAAAGGGACTCATGATGCTCTGACAGTGCATTTTTCCATATCACAGCAGCTTAGCTTAAGGAAAACCTCGGACTTACCAAGGTGATTCCCAAACTCCACACATCAGACCGGACATCATAGCCTTGTCTGGAAGCACTGGGGTCTATCCTTTCAGGCTAGAAAACACACACACGGAAATATTCCGTGTTACAGCGATAATTCAATGACCTCTGCAGGACAATACACATCTATTTTAAATCCACCGACGCCTGAAATGAACATGTTAAAGTGCAAGGTTCTGCTGAGAAAAGCTGGATTTATATGGCATTTATATGGAATGACTCTGATGTGCACCATCCAGCTAAATGCCATTAAACACTGTGCATATACTCCCTCCACACTGCAGCGCCCTCCTCCAGCAGGACGAGGCACTGCGCTGAGCAGCAGGAAGATGGCAAACAGCTTAAGGCAGGAGTGAGCAATTCATTTTCCCAAAGGGCCACATGAGACACTGGGACTAGAGGTCTAGAGTTCATGCCCCCACGGGTCAGAGGGTAACCTACGCAATATTAAACAGCTGATTTTAACATTGTGGCTGACTGGGGTGCTCTACAAGGTGTGATAAACTACAGTGTTCAACCCTTTGAACACCTTCACACCCTACTGACTGCATATTTCTTAGTCATGCTGTTGATTACTTACTGCCATGTAAGGCCTGCAGCCTGCATCCCTGGTCTTGGCTATGGAGTCCACCAGCTGACCGCTGATGCCAAAATCACACAGTTTGATATTCCCCTTTCGGTCCATAAGAATGTTGGAAGGTTTGATGTCTGCAAAGACAGTAAAGGACAATGCAATGCAACGGCAGCAAGAATTAATTACTAATAATTAGTAACAAAATAAAAACTTACCTCTGTGAATTATTTTCAAGTTTTCTTTTAAGTGGTTCAGTGCTTTAACGGTCTGTGGGGGAGAAAATAAAACCTTTGGGTCAGTTTTTTGATGCCGTGCGTGCCATTACAGGCAATATATATCATGACAATATGAAATAGTTGCTTACTGCTAATGTTATTTTCCCTAATATTTCCTCTGGAATGACATCATCTAATGCACAATATACATATTTGTAGAATTTGTCTAATGAGGTAGACATTAGTTCCATACAAATCCAACAGTCCCCCTGAAACAAAGAGCAAAAGGTTGGTGAATGAACCGGGTACATTTAGATCCACTTTGTTTCTACAACATTTAAAAAAGGCCAAAAAAACACCAGAGACAGGACGGTGAGTTGGTCAGACCTCTCTGAAGAGGGCGCCGTAGAACTGAACAATGTAGGGACAGTCACTACTCCTCATCACCACGTCAAGATCCATCAGCAGCTGCTTCTGCTCCTTCTCATCCACAGTGGAGCGAATCCTCTGAGGGACACGGCACAAAACAGAGATGCATGTTTCAGTCTCACACGTCCTGACAATGACTCGTTGACCTATAACCTGTGAAACGTGTCAAACTTTCTCATCAATGATATCAGGTCATTTTGAGTGAGAAACAGCATTTCTATCACAGGGTAGAGGCTGCACTCAGTTTTTGGCAAAGTCACTTTTATATATTCGTTTTTTTTTTAAATCATATAATAAACTGTCATTAACATTAAAAATGTCTTTTTAAAACAGAAATGTGGCTCAGAAGGCTGCAGAAATCACAACAAATATAACGTCACAGTTCTATAAAGATATTTTTAAAAGCACTGGATTGATTATAATGTAGGTCCAATAACACAGACTCCTAAAGATTGTTGAAAAACAGCTTATTTCTGCATTTTATATATAAGCCCTTCATAAATCATGCTGACTGCACTCTGTTTACCAACATGAGCAAAGACATTACACAGAACAGCACACAGAAACATCGGGATCACTTTATGGCAGACCGTCAATTTTTTTGGCACAACACCGGCAGCTGTTGAAAGTAACTAATAAAGTAAGTAACTCATAAACTTGTAATTTAACATAGTTACTTCTAAAATATGTCTAAAATTAAGTAATCAGTAAAGTAACTAAGTTACTTTTTAAAGGAGTAATCAGTAATCGGATTACTTTTTCAAGGTAACTATACCATCACTGCACCTGACCCTGAGCAGTGCACAACTGTAGTCCATCCAGGTGTGTGTGGCCTTCCCTGGCTTCACTCAGAGTGTGGCCGTCAGTGATTAGTTCATTTGTGTTTAATCAACAAGGAAATTAGTAGGCAGGCACACCCCAGCATTTTTACGTATACTACAAACATCTGCCATCCTTTGCAGCTCACTGAGCGCCGCTGTCTGTTGACCGGTAGAGACTGGCCTCTGGTGGCATTTTCATGCAGTACACTACAGTACATGACCTCAACACAGCATCTCCACATCAGTTCAATGGAAAGCAGAGTTGCACCGAGAGACCGGCCAGGCACCGGAACTGGTTGATTTCCGCTGGCCAGTCAGCCTCCCATATGTCCAATTATAAGCCGGTCCACTTCATGCATGTGCAGCGCAGGCAAAGAGTCACGTGCACACTCACAGCCACACGCTCACAAAATTGTTTGTAACAGCAAACCTAAACAGACACTTAAATCCCCTGTGCCAGCGGAACCTGGACATTTTAAAGAAGCTAACAAAGGCTAAAGCTAAAGCTATCCAGATCTCAGAGGCAGCAGTCTCAATAAGAGCAGTCAAATGATCAATGTGGTTACAAGGAAAATTATGAGACAAGTGAAAAAGAGAAAAGGTCACTGTCCTTTTATCTGGTGAAATTATAAACATACTGAAAACTCAGTAATTAACTGACATATAAAGTACCATAAAGATAACAATTAAACTCCTCCAGATTAGTATTAGTCCATCAGCGGCCCACCTTGACAGCCATGATCTGGCCCGTGGGCTTGTGGACCATCTTGTTGACGGAGCCGTACGCCCCGCGGCCGATCTCACCGAGGTCTCTCAGGTCCTCCGCAGTGAAGTCACAGTGCTGCTCAGGGGAGATCTTCAGCTTCCCGGACGACTCAATACTGTGCGTCCGTAGGCGCTCTCTGAAGAATGACCGCACAGGAGGAGGAAGATCCAGTGTAGCAAGAGGAGAATATGCATTAGAGATAAATAATTAGTCATATGCAGATCGATTTAATCAGAAATCAAGTCTATGTGAATTGTAAAGTTTCCATGAACGGGATTTAGAATCTGAGCTGCCATGTGTGATTTGACTGGTTGGTAAAATATGGACATAGTATCTGTATTATTTTTGCCATAAAATGATCTCCTGATAATTAACTGTATATAACTGACTGTATATAAAAGAGTGGTGCAGCCACTGGTTGGAGAAGTCCTGTGGTGAAGCTTAAAGCTGAGTACTTTCTCCAGCATCATCATGTGCTTCTTTTACACTAGTATCTACTCAGCGCGGCTCGAATCGGTCTTGTTTTGTTTCCATCACTACTGAGGACCACCTCAGTGTGGGTGCAGGCAGCCATCACTACTGAGGACCACCTCAGTGTCGCTGCAGGCAGCGAGACGCAAAACTCTGGAAAAAAATGGCGCGATTGATTCTTGTGAAGGAGTCGCTCTCATGGCTCAGCTAGTGACGGCACTCCCTAGCCAATCAGCGGTACGCTGTTCTTCGACGTCACATTTTTGGATTGCCTCGGATCGCTTGGAACCCTGGCTGAGTGGGTACTAATAAAGTACCTGGACCTAATGGAAAAGCCTACAAACCGTGCCGAGTCGAGTCAGGCTGTGCTGAGTAGGTACTAGTGGAAACGCAGCATTGGTGTTTTGGAACAAAACATGACGAGCAAGGGGAGAATCTGACTGATTGCTTATTGGCTATAAGCAATTAGTCACAAGGTAAAGTATATGCTGTATTCTCTTTGTGACTAACAGGAACCATAATTTACTAAATGACTTGAAACTTACAGCTAATTGCCCCTTGCTGGCCCTATGAATTCACTTCACTGTGTTTAGGGCCAGAAGCTATGTCCATCTACATACAGGCTGTTATTTAAAGTAAAAACAAAAGGGAAACGGAGTTCCCGTGACATCACGGCCCAACGATCTCTACTCACATGTGAGGATTCTGGAAGGAGGGAGGTGTTGGATTGAGCGGGAGCCGGGACGCCGGTTTCACTGGAGGGTTGGCGAAATTCAGTTTCAGAGCTTTGCGTTTACCTGATAGGACAAAGAGAGAAACAGATCCAGAGTGCTACCACATGCACACCCCACTGTGGGTTCAACCAGCTGGTGCAGACGGAGGACACACCCACACACACACACACACACACACGTGCGATAAAAGGCTTTTTGCTTTTCCTACCTCAGTATCGTCTTTTTACACTTGAGATAAGTCTCATTATGCCACAGCAGCTTTATATGATCCAAGTATAACCACATTATTGTGCGTTATTAAATTCAATTTTACGACTCAGACTACCAGAGAATAGTTGGGCGGGGGGGGGGGGGGGTCAAC
>JAVDPK010000448.1:433346-444705 GCA_034780415.1 Cichlasoma orientale | reverse complement strand
CCCCCCCCCCCCCCCCCCCCCCCCCCCCCCCCCCAACAGCTGTGGCAGGAAGTTTTGGAGTTATCTCAAGCTTCTCTGACTTAGAGAAAGCAAAAACCGTTGAACACAAGGAACCTGCTAACATGTACAGGGGTTCCCAGTGTTCAGACAGGTGTACCGCACAAGCTCTTTAGCTTTATCCTTCTGAACAAATGGCATGCAACATGTGTGCAAGCTATCAAGCTAGTATGCTGTGCACTAAGCAGGGTGCTGACACTGGGAATCCCTGTTCAAACACTTCCATCACTGACCTTTATCAAAATGTGCGTTTCAAATCTGAAACAGTTCCCTTGACGTGTGAAAGTGACCCAACACTCAGACAGCACTTCATTCAGATTGAGGCCCGATTAAGGTGGAATTAACTGTTAGAGCTTAATAGGCTCAGATGCACGTGAGCATATGTGGATGTATGGTCATTTTTAGGTTTAGGCACTGCTGAAGGTGCTGAGTTCAAGTGTTAAGTTGTCTTTGCCATGCCCTGTCCGACCAGCTCCTGAGTGCAAACAGAGCCCTTACCCCTTTAAGCCCCAGTGCAAATGAATCTTTCTTGGCAATAATTGAAGTTGTGACAATTAACAGCGGTGAACAGTGGACAGACTCCCCCACTACCAGAGCACCACACAGGCTGTTTCAGTAGTGTACAGTGGCATCCTCTCACCCGTTTTATCTCATTATACACATGTATGCGTATATAATAGAAATCACAAAGACTGAAGCTCAGTCCCACGAGGCAGGAATGCACCCAGTCTTGACATAAGTTAAATGAACTGAGGGAAGGAAGGCTACTTTACACTACTGAGGTGTACC
Source organism: Cichlasoma orientale (assembly GCA_034780415.1). Taxonomy (NCBI): domain Eukaryota; kingdom Metazoa; phylum Chordata; class Actinopteri; order Cichliformes; family Cichlidae; genus Cichlasoma; species Cichlasoma orientale. The sequence continues at coordinate 443,859 of JAVDPK010000448.1, read as the reverse complement.
CACGAAGAGTAGAGGTCGTGTGCTTTGTGTGCAAGTCTAATGCTTACTTTGGGGTATTCCAGACAGGCTTATCTGAAACCCTGAAGTAAAGAAAAAAAACATTTTACTACATTTTCCTGAAGCTTGATCTTAAGGTTTAAACGGGCCGTGTTTAACAAGCGTCGTCCCGGAAAGATTCACTGCTGAAAATGGAAAACAGGTCGGGTTACTGAGAACGTGCTTTAGCTGGTTAAAGATGGGCTGTATTTTGGTGGGTCTTGCTCGGTACACTGCCACGTAACTGAAAACTTACGTGGTGTTTACTGCATTACTGGCAGAATAGTTCCATTTAAGTACCATTTTACATTTAACACAATCAAGACTGGAAACCAGTGGCCTGCCAGCCTTGTTTTATGTGGAATACTACTACTTTCTACTGTTCCACTGGCAGATACTACCACCAGAGTAATAACATTCCTGATCACCCACAACCCTCCCTGAGCCCGGTTCTGCTGGAGGGTTCTTCCTGTTAAAAAGGGAGTTTTTCCTTCCCACCGTCGCCAAGTGCTGCTCACAGGGGGTCGTCTGATTGTTGGTTTTTTTTCTGTATTATTGTAGCGTCTTTACCTTACAATATAAAGTGCCTTGAGGCGACTTGTTGTGATTTGGTGCTATACAAATAAAATAAGGTTGAACTGAACTGAATTGTGTGTATATCAACTGCTGTTGGCTTTTGCAATACTTCCTATGACCTCAAGTAATAACAGTAACTTATAAGCTAAGTAGCTGGCTGCTAGCTTCTTAGTAGCCTCTATTTATCTAACAAACTTAATGCAAAAAAGCAAATTCTTCCATTTTGCATATTGTCAAAAATTTTCTTCAAGTTGGATAGTATAATCATCTTTTACTACAGATAATATCTTAAAAGTGTGTATTTTGTGAAAAGGAAAAAAAACAGTTAAAAAAAAAAGAGGTTGCATTATGGCTAGTTAAAGTTTAAAAAAAAAAAAATTCTCTTCCCCCCACAGCTTGCATTTACAAGAATATATTTTCATGCTGCCAATTCTTTGTAATAAAGTGAATTGTATGGGAAAATAATGCAACAGGTGAACTGAATCACAATGAGGTGGGATACCAGCTAAAACTAATACTAAAAGCTGTTTATAGGTTTATAGACAGACAGTAGTGACATGCTATAAACCTACATAGAGTACACTAGAGATAACTAGTATATGCCAGTGGAACATATTGTGTTTCTGTAGGCACAGTAGAAAAGCAACAGAGCACCACAGTTTCACAGTGGCCTGATGTGCCACTTAAACAGCCACATTTTGGTACAGCTTTCCTGCAGAGGAAAACACGAACGCTGTCTCATCAAATGGGGTCTGTCTACTGTGTCTACATCAGGTTGTGCTAACATGGAAACTCAACTGGAAACATGCAGAAAAAAAGGATAAAATTTCAGGTGTATAAAAAAAAAAAAAAAAAAATGGGGAAAAAGGAAAAAACAACAACTTTGTACCAGTAACAAAAGGTCAGCAGAGGGAGGCGATGGAGACACTAATAAATTTATTTGCCAATATTTGGCCCAAATAAAAAAAACAAACAAACATTCAACAAATTAAATAAATAAATCTTCAAAAAGCAAACTAAAACCTTATAAAATATGGTTGAATACCTGTTTCATTTTGACATCTCCAGCAGGTGTTGGTTTCTGCAAGGTTTAGATAAAACATTTGATACTGCCACAGAGCAAAATATTACAAGTCAGATATGTTGACCACTGGATACATAGCTGTTGAGCTGATAATTACGTTTTTTATGGTCAGTAAAACACACAGTAAAGCTCTCCCATTATCCAACGACTGCCATGAACACTTCCACTATCAGACACAAGCCTGCCTGACCTGCTCTGCAGGTCCTTGATTACCTTGTAATCAAGGTTTCTGAATAACACTACAAAATACCTTTAATCAGCAAAGACACCCCTCAGTTGTCACTAGATGGCTCCCTGCTTGTCTTACATTTGTGTAACCACAGAACCTGTACTGTAGGTGAGAGCTCCCACTCTCTGTACTTCAGGATTCATAGGGGACACTCACAAGATAGTCCTTGGAAATAAATGGGGTCCGATGAAGCCGTAGCCCCAAAATGTATATTTTTGGATGGATGGATGGATTCTTGTGTATAGTTATCTCCACTTTACTCCTGACACCCTGGACCACCACAACCAGCTGCTTCTTATACACATGGAAGTTTCTGTTGTGATTTAACTTTGCTTCTAACATCTAGTTCTAAATTCGTAAAGAGAAGCAATCAAGACAGTCGCTACTGCATTTCTTCTTTTTTGTCTAGAAGCAGAGTTAATTATTTTATTGTTTCACTCCAGTTCATTGAGGACTATCTTGCGGGTGCCCCCTTCTGCATCCCCAGCTGAATTGGAGCCAATTTCTGTACAATAGGACTATTAGGAAGTGGAACGCCTCTTCTACAGCAGCTTTGGTATTGTGCGTTATGTGTCAGTAGATGTTTTTGCACCTCGTAGCACATTATCGACCCGTGTGACGTCACTAAGCACAGGTTTGGTCACGAGTTTGCCGTCTCGTCCCATTATAGACGTCAATGTGAGCCCAGAGGCTCGAACTAGCTCGAAATGTATACGTTAACAAACCGCATAAAGCAGCCTTTCGGTATATTTTGCAAACCGAGGTGATTTATGCCAACATGTTACGAAACCGAGACAGAGCTACCGTTAGCAGCATAAGCTCAATAACGCTTTGTGCGGTCTGAAGTCAGCGGCATTTAATGCCGACACTGAGTAGAATTATGAGCCCCAGCTTGAACTTTATTAACTGCGTCGTTTCTTTGCCACTAACAACCGCGTACTGTAAGAGTGGCCCGACTGCGGGCAGAAATACACTTCAGTGTAGGCCTCGCAGCTACTTGTAGCAGCCTTGTGCTAACAACAAAGGCGAAAAAGTTCCAAAACACTTATTTGACGCGTCTTTATAACATAACACTTTGAGGGTAAAGTCGAAATGTGCGATTCAAACTTCAGGAATAAAAACACTTGACCGTGCCACTGCAGGCCAGTTGGTACACCAGCTCTGCTGGAGCTTCTGCATCAGGGTTAGCCTGGTAGCAGTGCAGTTTCGTGGAGCTCCATGAAGCTACGCGCAGGACGCGACATTTGGCGGAAACCTCACCGATCAGGTGTTAAAATAAAAGCGCCGTTTGTCAGACAATTACTCCTGAGATCCGCCATCAAAGCTTTTTATTAGTTTGAGCTAATTAACTGTGGGGTGTGAATGTTTTAAAAATTTATTTAACATGTCAGCACTGAAATGTGTGACAGTAGTCTCCAACTACTAAGCTGAGATTCAGATTAATTATGATTAACCGAAGAAGAGCACATAATGACCTTATTCATATAAAAGGCGGCATTCTGCTACAGTCATGGCTAATTTTGGTAAAAGTATGCATTTGCATTCACATAAGCAGAGAATCCAAAAAAAGATACATTAAATTGATCATGTTTCTAGACATGAGACACGTTACATATTTTATTTTGAAAGCTCTGAGCGAAAAAACGTACTTAGTGTGTTTCTCTTGGCTACAGTGTTTCTGCTTTTAGGAAGCTACAAGCTACCTTTTCCTACCAGCTCCAGTATCCCCGGCTGAAACAGAAAACAGTGAACTAGAGGCAGCACTCGCCTACCTTGCATGCTGCTGCTCTGTGTCTGCTGGTGGAGTTGGTGCGACGTGGATCCTACGATGCTGCTGCTGCTGCTGTTGCTGGAGCTAGTGGAGTTGCTGTTAGGACTGGGAGTCGCCATTGTTGTGTTGAATTCCAGCAGCAGCGCTCAGGCTGCAATGCAGAGTGAAACTTCGCCCTCTCTGCCTCCAGACGGGACACTGCGCCACTTGAACGCAACAGCCGCAACGACGGCCACGTCTGTGCCGCTGCTGCCTTTAAGGGCTGTCGGAAACAGCAAATCACGACCTCACAGTTCAACGTTTGACTTACGTTAATAATAAATGCAGGCAACATGTTGTACATATTATACCTTTGTTTCTATATCATCGTATCATTCTTTTATTTTATATTATAAGCGATTTAACAAAGTATAGTGAACAAAAGACCACCTAATTTATTCTTCAGTGCCTGTTTTTTTTTTACATTTTGTGCTGAATCATACGGCTTATTTTATGTTTGTAATACAGTTTACTCATATTTTTATTTGGGTTTACACTGTTATATGTGTCAGCTCAAATATATATGACAACCTTTGAAAGGATACTTGCCAGGCTTAACTCAGGGATTTACCTGGGGTATTTAAAAGTAAAATAGGAGGCAGAGCCTTCAGCTTTCAGGCCCCTCTTCTGTGGAGCCAGCTCCCAGTTTGGATTCAGGAGACAGACACCCTCTCTATTTTTAAGATTAGGCTTAAAACTTTCCTTAATGATCAAGCTTATAGTTAGGGCTTGATCAGGTGACCCTGAACCCTCCCTTAGTTTTGCTGCTATAGGCCTAGGCTGCTGGGGGGCTGGAGTATTTCCTTTTCTCTGTGTTTACACCCCACTCTGTATTTATTCATTAGTTCTTATTCATCTCTGGCTCTCTTCGACAGCATGTCTTTTGTCCTGTCTCCCTCCCCTCAGCCCGTTTCTGTTGGAGGTTTCTTCCTCTTAAAAGGGAGTTTTTCCTTCCCGCTGTCCCCAAGTGCTTGCCCATTTTGAATGTTGGGTTTTCTCTGCAATTATTGTATTGTTGTATTTACCTTACAGTACAAAGTGCCTTGAAGTGACTGTTGTGATTTGGTGCTAAATAAATAAAATTGAATCAAACTGAATTGCATTGAACCCAAATTTCTGTCCAAAACAATGCATCACAGCATGCTGGCAGTCTGGTATATACAGTCTTGGCCAAAAATGCTATATTTTATACATTTAAATACATAACTAAATTCACAACAAAGCCATGGAGACTTTAGTTACACTGAATTGAGTCTTTTTGATAAGACACTGAAACAAGGGCTTGTGGCAGTGATGCAACTGTAGTGATCAAGCCTTTTTTTTCTTTTGTTTTTTACAAATGCATCACTACTTCTGTGTTTCTACATTGTAACCACAATTTAACCATAAATCAGTCATCAGTATGGGGAACTGGCTACCCATTCCTACATATACAGAATATTAAATATTGTGTAGTTAAGTTTGATTTTCTTATTGAACTAATTTTTTAATTTTAGGCATTCTGCATGACAAAATTTATAAAATTTGAAATAACAGATATACCCCCTTTTAAGAAACACTGCTCTATTAGTATCTATTTGTACATGATAACATTTCTAGAGAAATATGAGGGCAAAATACTGAACATATGGGGTGGGGTATCCTGGGTAGGTCTGTGGCAGAGTTAACATTAAAAGAGACAGCTGCTCACATTCATACCTACTACCAATTTAGAATCACCACTTAATCTAACAAGCGTGTCAGAGAGAGCCCACACAAAATCAGGCAAACTCCACACAGAAGGGTCCCAGCGGATCCCTGCTGAGGTGGCAGTGCTAACCACCGTCCCCCATAAATAAAGTTAATTTAACTTTAACGTCAGTGGTCACAGGATATAAAAACTGCATATGTAGAACCAGAAGTGAAATTAAAAAAACACCTAAAAACTTTGCTTTACAATAAAATAATTTTACCACTCTGGAAGTTGTTTTTTTAATTCTCCCATAGGTGGCGCCCTGGTTCCACCATCAGCCTCTTTAGGCTTGTTGCATAAAGAGATGGTTAAATACTACAGATAATGGTTGCTATATATGGTATTCTTATATACAGCATCAGTGCATATGAGAATACCATATATAGCAACCTGCTATCACATCCTCATATTTACATAACTCCACCTGATGATGACTACTTTGTCTACCTTTTTTACCTTTATGGGTGGATTTACCTTTTAGTATGAGTTTTTATCACGATATTACTGTTCATATTGTTTCTATTGTCCATTCAGGTTTTTGTTACTCACATGAAAAAAATATTTCACCACATCATCTGACATTACTGCAGCACTACAGTGACAGTGTTCTGTTATTTACCACTAACCTGAACACATCACACGATGAAAGAAATATGTAATGTATCCACTGGGCATGGACACATTTTTATTGTATTTATTTATCTACAGCATCACTTAAACACTTTCAAGTACATTTTGCTTATGATATCAGCAATTTGCAATATGCAAAAAAGGTGATCATTTTAATATTTGCATATAAATAGGCACACGCTATCATTTAACCAGACTGAAATACAATTGCTGTGATATTCACATTTTTTCATAAATTAAAAAACAGTAAGTTCAATACAGAAGTGCAAAAATATCTGAGGTCCTGTATTTGTAAACTACCGCACTGCTTTAATATGATAACGCCTTAAATAGTTCTCATTTGTGTTTTTCTGGCTGAAATGAACTTGAAAAGCTCAGAGCTTCGGAGTGGAGAGTAGCAATAACTCTTCTTCAGAGAAACATCCTCCAAGTTTCCAGCCTGAAGTACGTCTCTCAGAACCCAAAGCATTACATCACAGCTTCAGGCATCATTGAATCTCAAAGGGCAAATTAAAAACTACTATGTGCTGAATGTTCAGTTATTCCTGCTGGTCATAGTGACCGTTAAATCATCTCTGTCCAGGTGAAAGTGGGGACAAAATCCAATAAGTTCCAAACTTCAGACTTCATTTAATCTCACCTGTTTTCCTCGTGAAAAATCCCCCAAAAGATTTTACGTTTGGCTGACACTGTTGGTGCACGAGGAAAAATATTTCCTTTAGCAGATGTGGTTTAAATTGGATTTTGTCCTCCATTGTTTCCACTGGACTCACACAAGACTGAAACCTGATTGGTCAGTATGGACAGGAAGTAAAAGCTGTTCTAATATTCATCTGGACACATTCTTTTTCGAGATAGGAGTGATCACGCTGCTTCTTTAATCAGAGTATGTGTCATTTTGGCTGCATGGAAACAGAAACACTCGATCTGTGACACTCCCACAGCCGTTCAGCACCATCCTGTCCCTGTAGACAGACACTGTGGCAAAGGCGTTGCTGTCAGGTGGAGTCTCAATCACCCCATCCACTGTCAGGTGATGCACTCCTGTATCTTTGTCCCGGCAGTATCCACCGTCATGGGCGTGTCCCGCCATGTAACACACCACGCTGCTGTGGGAGCGCATGACGGCCAGGAGCTCATCAAAGTTCCACGCGAGGCAAACGTAATCCGCGCAGCCCGGGTGGACAGGGAGGTGACCTGGATGGGAGGGGGAGACATGCTGAAGCAGTGATACTTGGGAGAAAAAGAATAAGACCCGGCACTACCTGAGCAGAAGCTAATATTATAACTGTGATTCACAGATATTTGATAAAAAAAAAGTGGGATCATTTTACCCAGTTAGGTCAATTTCACTACTTTAGATCTACAGTTTTTAGAATGTGTTTGTGTCCAGTTTACACATGGCAGCAACTCACTGCACTGAGGCATGTAGACACGGTCAGGATGACCTGGTGAGGTTCAAACCGAGCAGCAGAATGTGGAAGAAAGGCCCTTTAAGTGACTTTGAACGTGGCATGTTTGTTGGGTTTTTAATGTAACGCATTATATTACTTAATTACTTTCTAGACGAGGTCATTTGTTTCACTACTGGTTACATTACTTTTGCAGTACTCATAACGTGTTCTGAAATGCCCCGTTTAGGTTTGAACCGGAGAAACTGACACCACAAAGCAGAGCTGAAAACCAGCCCACAGAGACTGCTGCTGAGATTCTGCTGCAGAAGCAGGTGGAAGTGGAAGCTACAATGCTACAAAGCCTCACTACTCATCACCGCTTCGGTTACCTGTTGAAGATCAAGCCCTGGTTGCTGGGCTGGGGTCAGCACACGCTCACTTTGGGTTCTTGTGTTAGCATGTTGTCTGTGCAGATGCTTGCAAAGAGCTAGTGTTGTGTTAGCTGCTGTTTCTGTCCTGGATGCAGTTTACACTTTACCATTGCACTACTGTCCTTTGATGCACCAAAAATAAAAGTAATGTCCATCTCTCCACTCCTCAAAAGCTGTAGCCCGCTGCCATCTTCCTCCTCCCTGCACACAAACTGAAATCAACTGACTGTAGCATGAGTGCGCGGGAGGAAAAAGGCATGTTTGATTGTCCAGAAAGATAACGTGCCATATCACAAAGCAACTGTGTGACGCTATCGTGTCAATATGGACTGAAATCTCTCGTTTCCAGCACCTATGCCACGAGGGATTACGGAACTTCTGAGGGCAAAAGCAGGTCCAACCTAGTACTAACAAGATGTACCTAATAAAGTGTCCAGTGAGTGTATGTACCAGTTCTACTTACTGACGACAGTGACTCTCTCTTGTTTCTCATCAGCTGACGACAGAACAGAGTCTAACCAGTCCAGCTGCTGCTTACTGAACCCACCGTTGAACATTGTGAACCTCCTCGTGAGGCTGCCGAAGGCTGAAACAGAAAAAACATAACCGACTCAGCTGCTTGGACTTAAGTCCGTGAAACTGCTGCAGTGTAAAGTCACAAACTACGTAGTTTGGTCAATAACAAGGGTAAATCCCCAGACTGTAACGGTGGGTGCAAACTCCTCTCTGACAGTGTGTGATAAAGAATATCACACATCCCGTACACAACCGTCTAATATGGTTTCTATATTCCTCTACTCCACGTCTGACAGGTCTGAGCACAGAAGTAATTGAGATCTTCTGTGTCTAATGGCAGGGTGGAACCTAACGAGGCTTCATCCAGGCTGGAGCTTTACTTTGCCGCCGGAAAACTATTTTCCTATTAACATTTTAGAAAGGTTCATATCAATAATGTTGAATCCATGGCGACAGAGCACCATATTTAGCTGAAATGAATTTGTGGCTTGAGCAGCAGGGTTGAGTATGTGAGCGCACCCACAAAAAAAATCTTGCCAAATCTTCTCTGCCAATGCCAAACAGCTGATTCTGCCACTGACTCTTGTTTGGTGTCTATATTGGATGAATGAAGTTTGAAGAAGTCTGAAATTTGATTATTTGTTTAACCAACAGGAGCCTCAGCAGCATGTGTTGGAACCACACACAGCCACAGCAGCCTGCTGCCTCTTCCTCCTCATGCTGATCACCAGCTTGGTCGATGGCATCCCATCCTTCAGCCGGCAGGGGTCGCAGGTCAGTCAGTGTGGTTGCGTTGGCCACTCTGGTACAAACAGCACGCCCAAGCTGATCCCACGAGTGTTCAGTGGGGCTGAGGTCAGGAGGACTGCAGGCAGGCCATTCCATCTTCTCTACTCCCAAATTCTGTCTCTGATAAACCCGCTCTGTGGGGGTGAGCGCTGTGATTTTGGAGGATAGATGTGGGATTGCCACTGGTTGCACATTCTCATCTTGATATCTCTGCACTGAGACTGCCTCCAATAATGACAAACTGTTTTTCCAATGAGATGCTGCATCACACCATCACACTCACACTTAGGAGGAAATAAACAGGCTTTCCAACGGTGAGATTTATTACCAAGAAGCAACAAAGAAATTTCCTTACTTTTTGTGCTAACTTTATATTGTTATGGATTATAGGTAGAATAAAATTGTAATCATCAACAAAGCATACCTGGAGGACAGTTGAGGTCTTCGTTTTTGTTATACAGCTTTATCAAATTCATAGCATTGGTATACTGCTCACAGGACTTCTCTCTGCCCAGCAGGCTCACGTCATAGGCATCCAGGACAACAAACGTAAACCCGGGGAAAGGGCTGAAACGGTAGGCATATATGTCCGAGCCGCCCGGGGCTGCGTTCAGGCTCCTGTCTGCGTGGGCCGAGCTGTTGAGCTTTGAACGCAGCAGCGCGCTCCTGCTGAAGTTATAAAACTCGTGGTTTCCCCACACATGATGGACCTCCGCGGGGCAGGAACCGAACTCTCTCAGCACGGTGTCCAGCGCCCGCTCCGATGCGTCCCTGGGCTTGTTAAAGCCGTCGATAATATCTCCCAGCTGCAGAATGAATGCTGGCTTGACGGCTGATTCTGACCAACTTGTCCGAGCGTTTCGCAGCAGCTGGAGACTGCTGCGGTAGTATCGCCTACGCGTTCGGCTGTAATTGTAGCCGTCGTCCATATCTGCGTACTGAATGTCAGCGATCACACCGAATGTAAACAGCGGCGTTTGCTGACGGCTGTCGTCCATTCTCGGTGTTGTCTCCGGATCAGCTTGAGCGCATGCCTTACATCTGCCGAGGAAGATGAAAATGCTAACTTGATACAGTTTTGGACCGTCTCATATGATGACAGCCAGGCGGAATTTCCTCTGTCGTTGCTCAGAATGACAGCGCGCCAGCCGGCGTAACCGAAACCGAGACCAATAAAACAACTTCCGGTGGAAATAATGCTGCGAGCGAAACTTACTAACCACTGCGCACCGGAAGTCAAAATGTGAAAACTGGCTTTTCTTTTTTTTTTTTTTTTTTTGTTTATT
>JAVDPK010000448.1:406054-421436 GCA_034780415.1 Cichlasoma orientale | reverse complement strand
GTAACTAAGTTACTTTTTAAAGGAGTAATCGGTAATCAGTAGTCAGACTACTTTTTCAAGGTAACTATGCCATCACTACAGATAAGCACGACAGGATCGTGCAGACCAATGACAGCGGTGCAGCCAGCTCTTAGAAATGCTTCATCTTTTTAACTTGCTATGAGTATAGCTACTTTTTTCCAGCTTAGAGGTTAAAGAACAAGTCTCGGGAAGCGTATCCCTAAATGCGTCTTGAGTACCTTCCTGGGCCAGTGAGCCTGTTCTCCACATGAGCCTATCCAGACTGCTGCTACCCATTGAAATAGCTCAGGAAGTGTTAGAGGTGACAGTAAGTATTCAAAAGTATCCAAATGTACTTCAATATGTTACATATCCTAACAACAAAGTCTTACACATTCAAATTGCTCAAGAATAAATGTAGATTAATAAACAAAACTATGAACACAAAGAGTTTAACCTCAAAAAGCTCAAAAACACAAAGTGAAATCTCCTTTATAGCAGTTTTAGCCTAATGCTGTCCAACACTCACTGTTACTAATGCTGAAAATCCAGGTAAGAAAAATGTATGCATTAATATAAAACAACATGACAAAGGGGTGCATGAATCAAAGCATCGGATAATCTAAACACTAGCCAGTGCTCTTCAGTGAAAAAAGGAAAACAATAAACTGGAATAATAAACGGAACAAAACAAAAAGAGTACTTATACAACAAATATGATGCTGGTAGTTTCTGACTGTTAAATATTAAATGCTCTACTTATAGCCTCTGAGCTCTGAGCTACTCTTAAATTTCCACCCAGAAAACATCGCCTTTCATCAGCAGCAGCTGAGCTTAACTGTGAGGCCAAAATAAACAAGTGTCACAATTATGAAATACAGTCTCCTTGTTTCCATCACCAAGCCAGAGTGAAGTATACATGAGAAATTAAATGACAAAGTGAGTCCACGATACTGATGTCATCAAAGCTGTTATCTCAGCTGCAGCTCTGCCAAATATGATGCATCAAAGATAAGTTCAGAGGACTATTTTAGGCCTGCAGCACGCTTCTTCACTGCATGTTGTTTTTTAATAACAGATGCGGCCTAGTCTTAGTCCAGAGACGTCTGTTCTGCAAAGGTTTCATATATTTTTATCTCAGTTTGTTTAACAGTGATCCTGCTGGGCTCAGCAGCTACTCAGGGCTGTGCTACAGCCTGCAGGAGGTTTGACTGATTATTATAACCACACTGTCGCACCGTTATCACTATGTTTACTAGCTAATGTACCAGGTTAGAATTACACTTTATGAACCTGCTTCACCCACCTGACATTTACTTTCCAGGCTGACCAGCTGCTAGTTCGGTTAGACCCAGGTAAGTGCTGGTTGGGTGAGGCTACTCTTTTGGTTAGTTGAGGTAATTAGCCTAAAGAGGTTTGGGGTAGCTCTCGGGGAGGGTAGCTAATTCAGTTTGTGGGCAACTGAAAGCATCCCCTGGCATCACCTCTGCAAACTGCTAATCAGCCATTAAGCATGTAAACCAATGAATCACTTTACTTGGAATCATAAGTATTAGAAGCTGCTTTGGGTTGCAGACCTACTCTGGGTTGTTCTGTGTCACTGTGAACCCCTACAAGTGGCTCCCAGTGTACAACCAGGAAGTGGTGATAGCCTACAGGGGTAAAAAGCGCCAGGAGGCTCCACCACACATCTTCTCCATCTCTGACAACGCCTATCAGTCAATGCTCACTGGTAAGCTTTAAAAGTTACATTCGTACAATGAGCTCCTTTCTGGTGTAATTCAGTGCACCTCTCTAATATTTGACTGTTTTTTGTCTTTTTAGATCGAGAAAACCAGTCCATCCTCATCACGTAAGCCACAGTTCACAGATACAACAGCCTGTCTTTGTTACTTGGTGAGAGCGAGAGTTCTCATTGTGCTCTGATGTGCTGCAGTGGAGAATCCGGTGCAGGAAAGACTGTCAACACCAAGCGAGTCATCCAGTACTTTGCAACAATTGCAGGCTCTGGAGACAGGAAGAAAGATGTTGCTGCCACTGGGAAATTAAAGGTAGTATATAAATACATATGACCTATCAACCTGTCTGTATATTTAATATCTTACATTGTTCATTGTCTTACTGCAGGGGAACCTGGAGGACCAAATCATCTCGGCGAACCCCTTGCTAGAAGCCTTTGGAAATGCCAAGACTGTCAGAAATGATAACTCGTCACGTTTTGTGAGTGAAGAAATGCATTAATTTACTTTTTTGTTTACTGATTAGTGTTTTTTTGGGTCTACATAGGTAAAATTGTTTTCCCCTTTCAGGGGAAATTCATCAGGATCCACTTTGGAACCACAGGAAAACTGGCTTCCGCTGATATTGAGACTTGTGAGCATTAATAAGGTAGAATAATTTCTGGATTTGTTGTGTTCTTCATTTAAGCTGATTTTGTGTGGTTTTGGTAGATTTGCTGGAAAAATCCAGGGTAACGTTTCAGCTGGCCGCAGAGAGGAGCTACCATATTTTCTACCAGATAATGTCCAACAAGAAGCCGGAGCTCATAGGTAACGCAGGGACACGGTTACAACAAACTCATATGCACAGAGTGTGTGTGCTGCAAAGCGCTAAACTGAAGGATGGTTATTTTCCTTTCAGAAACTCTCCTCATCACCACCAACCCCTATGACTACCCGTTTGTCAGCCAGGGGGAGATCAGTGTGGCGAGCATCGACGACACCGAAGAACTGATGGCCACCGATGTAAGTCAGATTAACAGTCTCTGCTTTTCCGTTACCGCTAACTTGTTCTTACATCAGCTCTGTTTTGACGCGCGTTCAGAGCGCTATCGACATCCTGGGCTTCACTGGAGAGGAGAAGATCGGCATCTACAAGCTGACAGGTGCTGTGATGCATTATGGGAATATGAAGTTCAAGCAGAAACCGAGAGAGGAGCAGGCAGAGCCAGACGGCACGGAGGGTAACTGTTATCCACAGTGTTAACCCTTAATGTGTTTATTTGTTATGGTGATTGTCTTTTGTTTTTGGTGTGTGCAAATGTAGATTTTAATATTTTTAAACACTAGAATCTATTCTAGACCCTTTTTTTATTATCACACTCTGCCTTAAGTCTTTTCTTATCTTTTTTTGTTTGATAAGTGGCCGACAAAGCAGCTTACCTGATGGGTCTGAACTCTGCAGACCTGCTGAAAGCACTGTGCTATCCACGAGTGAAGGTTGGGAATGAGTATGTGACCAAAAGCCAGACTGTTCAGCAGGTACATTTGTGTTGGCAAACGTTATAACTTTGATGTTATTCCTTACAAGTGTTGGAAAAGTTCACATCAGGCGCAGGTGGAAAAATCGTGAGAAAAAGCCCTGAGACAACCTCACGTCTTCAGTGCTTTAATATTTTCCGTGTTTGCCTTGATACAGACTTCTGTATGGAAAAGGCTTGAAAAGGGTAACTGGCAAAGCTGCGTTCCTCCTTAATGTCTTTGAATCCGTCACTTGTGTTGTGCCTAACAGCACGATGTTGGAGTTACCAAGAAACCGTAGAATCGTTAGAACCCTTATGAGAACCCAACCTTAGCCTGTAATCCTATGCTTTGGGAAAAATGACTTTCTTGGAAAACTTTAACTGTGTAACAGTGAAATACGCTGAATATAGTTTTATCAAATCAACAGTAATCTTGCTGTGTGTATGGATGTCGTTCACCAGTATGTGAAGGCCTTATTTTCTTGTTTCTTGTTGAAATCTCACTACAACATGTCACTGGGCATAGGTCTACAACTCTATCGGTGCTTTGGCCAAATCGGTCTATGAGAAGATGTTTCTGTGGATGGTCCTCCGCATTAATCAGATGCTGGACACGAAGCAGCCCAGGCAGTTCTTTATCGGAGTCCTGGACATTGCTGGGTTTGAAATTTTTGACGTAAGCTTTCTTTCTGCACTCTGTCTATGATTATTTGTCGAAGATGCTGTGCTCTACGATAAATTGCTTGTTTTGCAGTATAACAGTCTGGAACAGCTGTGCATCAATTTCACGAATGAGAAACTGCAACAGTTTTTCAACCATCACATGTTTGTGCTGGAGCAAGAGGAGTATAAGAAGGAAGGCATCGAGTGGGAGTTCATTGACTTCGGGATGGACCTGGCTGCCTGCATCGAGCTCATTGAGAAGGTTTGTTTGTGCAGACGCAGTATGAGTTCAGGCAAAGTTCCAAAAACACATCCCTGGGATGTTGCAGGATTTTCTGTCTCACTGTCTTCAACAGCCAATGGGAATCTTTTCCATCCTTGAAGAGGAGTGTATGTTTCCTAAGGCTTCAGACACCACCTTCAAAAACAAGTTATATGACCAACATCTTGGGAAGTCCAGCAACTTTCAGAAGCCCAAGTCTGTCAAAGGCAAGGCTGAGGCGCATTTCTCTTTGGTGCACTATGCTGGCACTGTGGACTACAGCATTACAGGCTGGTTGGACAAAAACAAGGACCCACTGAATGAGACTGTTGTCCAGCTGTATCAGAAAGCCAGCCTGAAACTACTGGCATTCCTCTATTCCAACTATGCTTCGTCTGACGGTAGGAGTATGGGATTCCTAACATTTTATTCTTTGTTCAAATGGCCACTTTTCAATATCTAGATAACTAAAAACAGTTATTATTTTAAAGAGAACCCAGGCGGAAGTGGTGCTGCTAAGAAAGCAGCAAAAAAGAAGGGCGCATCTTTCCAGACTGTGTCAGCCCTCTTTCGGGTAACTACATACTTGAAATCTGATTATCATAATTCTGAAAAAAATGTTCTGATGGAAACAATAAATCATTGCAACAGTGGTATTTACAATGATCACCTTTAACAGGAGAACCTGGGAAAGCTAATGACAAACCTGAGGAGCACCCATCCTCACTTTGTTAGGTGCTTGATTCCAAATGAAACTAAAACTCCAGGTATTCCTCCTCAGACCATTTCAGCTGTACTGTGTGTCTGGCAGCCTGATTACAGTGTGGCTCTGCCTGACTCTTAGGGATTATGGAACACCACCTGGTTATCCATCAGCTGAGATGTAACGGTGTGTTAGAAGGAATCAGGATCTGCAGGAAAGGCTTTCCCAGTCGGATCCTGTACGGAGATTTCAAGCAAAGGTAATAAACAAAAGTTTGTTTCTCTGAGAATGTTTAAAAAATTTTGTGTAACGAGATTTTCTCTTTGTAGGTACAAAGTACTGAATGCTAGTGTGATCCCTGAAGGACAATTTATTGACAACAAGAAGGCCTCCGAGAAGCTCTTGGGCTCTATCGATGTGGATCACACACAGTATAAGTTTGGACATACCAAGGTAATTCATTTTGAATGTATCAGCATATCTGAAATGAGGTGCTTGTGGGAAACTGAAGCTCACCGTTTGAAGTCATCATGGAGGACATTTCTTACAGCTGGACAATCCCCCTACTCTTATTTTCAAAGTTCAGCCATTGCGATCTAGCTAGCCTGGCCGCTCCCATCTCACGTTTCCGTACCGCTCGGCTGATCAGGTCTTTTTTTGGTAGTCCCAAAAACTGCTTTTTCAGGAAGCAGCAGAAGTTGCTACAAAATCCAGTATATTAAATTAATAGAGCTTTCATATATCTGCAGTTACCCTTGCCAGTAATTCTTCTGGACAGAGGTTTGTTGTTTCTTCCATAGGTGTTCTTCAAAGCAGGACTCTTGGGGCTGCTGGAAGAGATGAGGGATGAAAAACTTGCCTCACTCATCACAATAACTCAAGCTTTATGCCGTGGCTTTCTCAGAAGGAAGGAGTTTCAGAAAATGATGGAAAGAAGGTAATCAAAATGAAGCCAGAGAAAACTCAAGATCATTGGTCAGTACCTCAAATACAGTGTGTTCTTTTTGCTCCATCACTTTCCAGAGAGTCCATTTATATCGTTCAGTACAACATTCGCTCCTTCATGAATGTGAAGCACTGGCCATGGATGAAGCTCTACTTTAAGATCAAGCCTCTCTTGAGGAGTGCTGAGACTGAGAAGGAGATGGCTATGATGAAAGTTGAATTTGCCAAGTGTAAGGAAGATTTAGCCAAAGCTGAGGCTAAGAGGAAGGAGCTGGAAGCCAAAATGGTTTCTCTGCTTCAGGAAAAGAATGACCTGTGTCTGCAAATTCAAGCTGTGAGGAGAGAAAATATGCATTTTGCAGTACATATGTAAGTCATAAAATAATACAAGTGCATTCTACATAAATGCAAAATGTGATTTTTGCTCAACAGGAGAGTGAGAGTTTGGCAGATGCAGAGGAGCGATGTGAGGGCCTGATAAAGAACAAGATCTTGCTGGAGACTAAAGCCAAAGAACTCGGTGAGAGACTGGAGGACGAGGAGGAGCTGAATGCCGAGCTGACCGCCAAAAAGAGGAAGCTAGAGGATGAATGCTCTGAGCTGAAGAAGGACATTGATGACTTGGAGCTCACTTTGGCTAAAGTGGAGAAAGAAAAGCATGCCACTGAAAACAAGGTGTGTTTTTGGTGGTCATCTAAACTCGAGCCGCCGTGACTGAAGCATTTATTAACCTCTGAGGTCTAACCCTCACCCTACCTTAACCCTATGTTTTGGAAAAAGGCAAAATGGACATATTTGGAAAATATATAAATAGTTTTTGATGTGCGTGTCAGTTTTCTTTGTTCTCTGATTGCAAAGACTTGGGAGAACAAGGTTAGGGTTAGGGTCATCAATCATGACAACTTAGACCTCACTACACCTCACGCTTCTTCCACATTCAGGTGAAGAATTTGACAGAAGAAATGTCGTGTCTTGATGACACTATTGCCAAGTTATCCAAGGAGAAGCTGGCCCTCCAAGAGGCCCACCAGCAGACACTGGATGACCTGCAAGCAGAGGAAGACAAAGTCAACTCTCTGACCAAAGCGAAGATCAAGCTGGAGCAACAAGTTGATGATGTAAGCCTAAAGCCAGACCTTTTTTTGAACTCATATATTATGTACTAATGTAATGATAATATGCCTGTCTGTTAGCTTGAGGGCTCTCTGGAACAAGAAAAGAAGGTTCGAATGGATGTCGAGAGGGCCAAAAGGAAACTTGAAGGAGATCTGAAACTAGCACAGGAATCCATAATGGATTTGGAAAATGGCAATCAGCAGCTACAGGAATGCCTCAAAAAGTATGTATGAGTACATCAGCATCTAGGTATAAATAAAAGCAGCACTAACACTTGCTTATATCACCTGATGTGATTTTGCACAACAGGAAAGACTTTGAATTAAGCCAGCTTGTATCAAAAATTGAGGATGAGCAAAGCGTGGCTGTACAATGTCAGAAGAGAATCAAGGAGCTTCAGGTACCGACAGTAAAATCTGGTGAGTCTACTAAAAGACTTATTGAAGTCAGTGAATGAGCTCGGGTTTTATTGTTGCTTTATCCAGGCATGCAAGGAGGAGCTAGAGGAGGAGCTTGAAGTGGAGCGTATTGCCAGGGCCAAGGTGGAAAAGCAAAGGTCTGATCTTTCCAGGGAGCTCGAGGAGATCAGCGAGAGGCTGGAAGAGGCTGGAGGAGCCACCGCCGCTCAGGTAGAATTGAACAAGAAGCGAGAGGCCGAGTTTCAGAAACTGAGACGAGACCTCGAAGAGTCAACCCTCCACCACGAGGCCATCGCTGCAGCTTTAAGAAAGAAACACGCCGACAGTGTGGCTGAGCTGGGCGAGCAGATCGACAACCTGCAGAGAATCAAGCAGAAGCTGGAGAAGGAGAAGAGTGAGTACAAGATGGAGATCGACGACCTGTCGAGCAACATAGAGGTCACGGTAAAGGCAAAGGTAAGATAAGCTAAATTAAGATACATAATTGACTAAATCAAGATATTCACACTGATGAGCCAAAGCATTAGTAGTACACTTGCCTATACGTCGTCTGAGTACTGCAAAACAGCTCTGATGCATCTAGGCTTGGACTCCACACTGTGTGGTTTCCATGTGCAATCTGGAACAAATCTATTAGCAGCAGATCCTGCAGAAGTTTACATCCACTCATCATGGGCGTGAATATCATGGAAATTTTGGGCTTTTAATGATTTCTTTGAACTGTTGTTTTTCCAGGGTGGAATGATTTTACTCACACAGGGTCAAAAGTATACATACAGGCTCAAATATAGACATTTATTCACTTAAATCTTTTAATAAGTGATGCTGAAGGTTCTACAATGTCCTGAGAAGGCCAAGGCCTATTAGTTTAACTGAAATTTGAAGCTGCCCGCATGGACAGGTGCCAAATGCCTTCTGGAGAAATGTTTCATGGTCAGAGCAGACAAAGATTGAGGCCACAATGATGAGGTAAATTTGGAGGAGTAAAAGTGAGGCTTTCCAGCCTAAGAACATGCACCAACTATCAAACATGGTGGTGGTAGCATCATGTTCTGGGGCTGTTTTGCTACCAGTGGTACTGGCACATTGCATAAAGTGGACATTGATGTACATAAACTTCGGTCCACCACTGTAAGCAATCAAAATGTGTGATTTTTGTTTTCATCAAATTGTTCTGTCAGGTCCAACCAGAGGACCAAGAAAATAATTTTAATTAAAACATATCAATTTTTTTTTCTCAAAAATGTCAGTTTTCCAAAACATAGGGTCAGGGTAGGCTCAGGGTTACTATCTATGATAACTCAGACCTCAGAGGGTTAATCCTGTTCTTGGTTGGAGCTAGCATGGACCAGAGTTTGTTTTACTCAGACCATTGTGAGTAGGAGTACTTCACACTTCAGGAAGGCTCCAACTCAGTCATCTGGACATAACAACTATTTGACCTGTAGTTGCTCTTTACATCTGCCCATTTTGCCCACATCCAACATATTGACTCCTAATCTGTTCACTTACTGGCTAATATATCCTAATCAATATTCTGTTTTGTTGCATTGGTAAATATAAAGATGAAGTATTTGGTAAAAAGTTTGGCCACTGAAAGCAAAGTGGGGATAGTGCATTCAAAATAATCAGCAATTAGTCATATTCTTCCCCGATGGTGATAATATAATGATAGTATAATCACTATATTATAAATAAAACAGTTTTCATTCATTCATTCATTTTATCACTATTGTCAGATTAATTATGAAAAGCTGTGCCACTCTCTGGAAGACCAACTGAGCGAATACAAAACGAAACATGATGAGAACACTCATCTGATCACCGAATTAAACGCTCAGAGGGCGAGACTTCAGCATGAGAACGGTAAGCAGCTGACTAAAAGGTTTCTGGAATGAACGTGCTCTTGCTTTTCTCACCTGCGTTTCTGAAACCTCTCGAACAGGTGAGCTCTCCCGTCTCCTTGAGGAGAAAGAAGCGATGCTCTCTCAGATGTCGAGGGCCAAGCTTGCCTTTACTCAGCAAATCGAGGAACTGAAGAGGCAGGTCGAGGAAGAAATAAAGGTTTGTTTCCTCTGTAGCCAGTCAGTGCTGGCTAAGTTAGCGCTTAAAGTTAATAAGCTATAGCTTAGCTTAAATTGGAAGGTTAGCAAGGCAAAGACATTTATCTGGCTGCCTTAAGTTGACTCGGT
Organism: Cichlasoma orientale; assembly: GCA_034780415.1. Taxonomy (NCBI): domain Eukaryota; kingdom Metazoa; phylum Chordata; class Actinopteri; order Cichliformes; family Cichlidae; genus Cichlasoma; species Cichlasoma orientale. The sequence goes on along the minus strand of JAVDPK010000448.1, from coordinate 411,895 downwards.
TATTATTTTTAACACCAGAGGGTTTCCTCTGAAGAACAGGTCCTTCTACAATGGCAGGGTTTTAAAGGAATAGTCAGACTATTTGTGAACATGTTTATTCACCAGTGGACATTTAGCTCACAGAATTATGTGCCAGGCCTAAAGGTACCTGGCAAATAGGTCCAGGAGCAACACTTCTCAGGAAGGTGTAGTTGCTTTCATCTTTCAGCTTCTAGTCTTTATGTTATTAAACTTCCTGCTTGCTTTAGCTTTACTACACATATATTTCCATCTAACCCTCCAATAAGGATACTTTATATTAAAAAATGATGAACTTCTCAATGTTCACAATGACAGGGTTATTTGGCCCTTCATTTAATGTATACTTCCATAAATAAAAATCCAAATCCGTCTCTGTGTCAGGCCAAGAATGCACTTTCCCATGCTCTTCAATCTGCCCGCCATGACTGTGATTTGCTGAGGGAGCAGTATGAGGAGGAACAAGAGGCCAAGGCTGAGCTCCAGAGAGCAATGTCCAAGGCCAACACTGAGGTGGCTCAGTGGAGAACCAAGTATGAGACTGATGCCATCCAGCGCAATGATGAACTAGAAGAGGCAAAGTGAGACTCGTCCTCGAACACATAAATATTTAGATTTCTTTAAAAATATATTTGCAAGAAAATGACCGTCATTACTGATGCCTACCTTTCTCAGGAAAAAACTTGCCCAGCGTTTGCAGGAAGCTGAGGAGGCGATCGAAGCTGTAAACGCCAAGTGTTCGTCTTTGGAGAAGACGAAGCAGAGGCTGCAGGGAGAGGTGGAGGACCTCATGGCTGACATGGAAAGAGCAAATGCTCACGCAGCTGGCCTGGATAAAAAGCAGAGGAGCTTTGATAAGGTAATTAAAGCACCCTGTATCCCACTGATGCTATCAATCGAAGTCACGCAACTCAGTGCTACTGACTGCGATCTGTTGTGTCATCTGTAGATTCTTTCTGAGTGGAAGCAGAAATACGAGGAGAGTCAGGCTGAACTGGATGGCTTACAGAAAGAGTCTCGCTCCCTCAGCACCGAACTCTTCAAAATGAAGAATTCTTACGAGGAAGCTTTGGAGCAGCTCGAAGTCCTCAAGCGAGAGAATAAAAACCTGCAACGTATGTAGATCAAACTAGACTCTTCATCACAGACATTCATCAGGTTGTGATGACCGTTAGTTCTGTGACTGTGAAAACATGTCTAAAAAGCTGACCATATTCACAATATCTTAAAGTGGACCTATTATACTTTTCCTTATTTTTCTGTTTTATCTGTACTGTTACAACAGCGGTTACCCATATTAAACATGGCCAATGTTCCAGAGATCAGAATATTGGCAGACCATCCATCCATCCATTTTCTTAATCACTTAATCCACAATCAGGCTGGACCCTATCCTGCCTGTCACAGGCTACACCCTGGACAGCTCACCAGTCCACTGCAGTCCCTGCGATCCAAACATTTCTCAGATCAGCTGTGCTCACCTGTTCTTCAAACCTCTTGTTTGCAAGAGGCAGCTAATCAGAGGAAAGTTGGCTTAACGGGAGGATATCCTTAAACGTAGAGATGCTAAAATGATTCAGACAGAAGATGAACTGAGGGGCTGCACCAAGACCCAGTCTAAAAGAAATAAACATTAGTTTGAACTGAAATGCAAAGCTACTCTAGTAGAGTCCAAGAATAAAACTATTGAGCTGGAAATGAGCATAATAGTTCGCCTTTTAGAAAATAATGTCTTATTTTTCATGTGATCAGTAAGTGTTATGTATTATTTTACACTTATAGAGGAAATTTCTGATCTGACTGAACAACTTGGAGAGAATGGCAAAGCCATTCATGAGCTGGAGAAGATTAAGAGACAGACTGAAACTGAGAAGACAGAGATTCAGACTGCTTTGGAAGAAGCCGAGGTGATCTGATATGAAAAACAAAGATGTACATAAGATTTGTGTGAATATTCTTTTTTCCTTCAGTGTAATCTTTTAGCCTTTTTCACTCTAGGCTTCTCTAGAACACGAAGAATCCAAAATTCTGCGTATCCAGTTGGAGCTCGCTCAGGTCAAAGGGGAGATCGAATGCCGGCTGGCGGAGAAGGACGAAGAGATCGAGCAGATGAAACGCAACCACCAGCGTGTTTTGGAGACGATGCAGTCAGCTCTAGATGCTGAGATACGCTGCAAGAACGATGCCACTCGAATTAGGAAGAAGATGGAGACTGACCTCAACGAGATGGAGATCCACCTCAGTCATGCCAATCGGCAGGCTGCTGAGGCGCAGAAGCAGCTGAAGAACATGCAAAGCCACCTCAAAGTAGAATATCAATTGCCACCTTAAGTACAAGGTTCCTTGGTTGTTAAGCTCTTACTGTGGGAAAATTATAATTATACTCTCTCTTTGCAGGAACAAACTATTCACCTGGACGAGGCTCTGCGCAGCCAGGAGGACCTAAAAGAGCAGGCGGCCTTGGTGGAGCGCAGGAGCAGCCTGCTACAGGCAGAAGCGGAGGAGCTCCGGGCCGCTCTGGAACAGTCAGAAAGAAGCCGAAAATTAGCTGAAGGGGAACTGGCTGATGCCTGTGAGCGAGTCGGGCTGCTACACTCTCAGGTAACTCATCAAAGGAAAATACCTAAGTTTCCTTTCTTTTTCTTTTTTATCTTTAAATCCAGTATATCCAAGGTATAAGAAATATTTTTCCATATCAGCAAATAATAATGAAATATCTGCAGATGAGTTAAAGGGGTTCCTGATCTCAAAAGAAACCAATTTATGACGTAGTAAGTTCTAAAATTAGTGGTATTCAAAATAGACCTCAAAGCTCCATCAGTAATTCTTTTTCTGTTAACAGCTGTTCAGTTATGAAAGTTTTTGCTTAAAGTGACAAAATAAAATCTTCCTTCTCTGTAGTTTAGGACGGCTTTTTGGTTTTCCAGCTGGTGTGTGTGTGTGGGGGGGGGGGGGGCATCTGTGGCTCACACACGCATTAATCCTCGCCCTCCCTCTTTCTATTGCTCGTAGAGCCTCAGGGTGCTGGACTTTGGGTGGAGATCTCCGTGCCTTGACATCAGTGGTACAGTACCAGTCAAACGTTTGGACACACTCACCCATTCATTTTCAAACTTTTGATTGGTACTGTATCTGTGTCCATTTTACTTTTTGGTGCAGTTGAGGATGTTACACTATTTTTTCTTCATGAAATTTTATGCTTAAACTATTTTTTGCTGATTTTTAATTTGTTTGTTGGTGGTCTGGGAGCAGACACCGTCTCTATGGTGATGGGATTTTGGAGGGATGACAGGAGGAGAGAAGCTGCAGAGAGGTGGGTAAGACTGCAGCTGCTTCCTGCTCCCAACTGTTGGAGTTGGCGAGACAAAAGCAGAGGTGAAAAAACTGGGAATATTGCAGTGTACTAAAGCATCTCCACTTTTTGCATCCTTCATATGGGAAAGAAATAAAGTAGTGTGTGAAGGTCAAAATGAAGGTGTGTGTGGTCCGCCCCAGGAGTGGGTTCAGTATGCAAGATACAGTCACTTAGCTTTATAGATGTGGGGTTGAGGTTGAAATCAAGGTCGGTTGGGATGATGGGTGTGGTCAAAGGCCTGCCAATGAAGGATGCCTGTGAAAGTAAAAAGCTACAGCACTGTGTCAAGCCGAAAATGCTGTCAGCGCACTGGACATCTGTACAGGGAGCAATAAGTAGATTTAGCTTTTTTTGTTGGACCCGTGAGCGTTCACTCGTGAGGTGTTAGGATAAGCTCACTTTTGTTCAGTTATTTTACTGTCATTTGGCTGCAGAACACCAGTCTGCTCAACTCTAAGAGGAAGCTGGACGCAGATGTCAGCCAGCTGCAGGGCGAGGTGGAGGATGCCATCCAAGAGGCTCGTAATGCAGAGGAAAAAGCCAAAAAGGCCATCACTGATGTAAATGTTTTATCCTTAATTCTATCCAGCAATTGCAGTTTCATATTAGTAACTTGACAAATGATCAGAATATTCCTTCTGCTGGTCCGGCTTGATTGTGATCATTCATTTTCTGTTTGTCAAAGACAAAGTATACTTTAAACATCAGCTTAACGTGCTGTGCAAACGTAGGCGGCAATGATGGCGGAGGAACTGAAGAAAGAACAGGACACAAGCAGCCACCTGGAGAGGATGAAGAAGAACCTGGAGACCTCTGTGAAAGATCTGCAACACCGTCTGGATGAAGCTGAGAACCTGGCTCTGAAGGGGGGCAAAAAGCAGCTTCAGAAACTGGAAGCACGGGTATCAAAGCCATCCATATACCTGAGCAGTGTTACTCAGAAGAGTGACTACAGCCTGATGTTGAATTTGTTGGGTTTTGACTTTAGGTGAGAGAACTGGAGGGTGAAGTGGAGCTTGAACAGAAAAGAGGCGCTGATGCCATAAAAGGAGTCCGTAAATACGAGAGGAGACTCAAGGAGCTCACTTACCAGACTGAGGAGGACAAGAAGACCGTTCTGAGACTGCAGGACCTCGTAGACAAACTGCAGCTCAAAGTCAAGGCCTACAAACGACTAAATGAAGAAGCAGTAAGATCTTCTCATCAACTGAGAAATTTTATACTGTCATCATGATCGTCTGATAGCTAACGTTCAGGCTCTTCTATAGGAGGGGCAGGCCGGTGCTCATCTTGCTAAGCTCAGGAAGGTGCAGCATGAGCTGGAGGAGGCGCAGGAGCGCGCAGACATCGTTGAATCCCAGGTTAACAAGATGAGAGCTAAGAGCAGAGAGTTTGGAAAGGTAAGGTCTGAACCCTGAATAGTGAAACTTCCTTAAAAAAATGTACACACCTTAATGCATTTGTTTTCTCCTGCAGTCATTCACATTTATATTATTAAGCAGCGTTCTTAACCACTAGTTTTGCACCAAAGGTTTATTTGTCACCTACGTATGACATGGATGGAAGCTCTAGGAGTTGACATCAGTGGCTGAAGACAGAGCTGCAGGAAATTAAAAAAAAAAAGTGTGAATTGTCATTGAGTTATTTTATATTTTTACTTATATACTTCCTTTTCTCTTCTTTCCTTTAATATCCTCCCGCCCGCTCGTCTCAGGCTGCGGAATCAGAGTAAAGCTTCCAGCGATGACACAACTTCTGAGCACAAATAGAAATGAACAAACCTTTGTTGTTTTGCTGTGAAACTGTAGCACAATAAAGTGATGTAAAGCATAACTTTGGCTTGTTTTTTCTTCTGCATTCATCATCAGCCATCGCAACCTGACTGGAACGTTCCAGCAGCCCTCGCAATAATCGCCATCTTTCTCAACATCAGTGTGGCGCTAATTAGCCAGCTAGCACTAACAGATAATCAGTTTCACAGAAGGAGTGAGGTTTATATATAAACTCACGTCTATGTAGGCAGTTAGCATCTAATTAGAGCAACTGTTTGCGGGGATTAGGGCGAGGCCTGCTGACATTTATTTGTGTGTTAAAATAGCCGTCCTCTTCAGTGTCAGTCATCTGCATCTACTTGATCCTAGCATGAGAGCGCTGGATTTAGCGTGATAGGACCGGCGTAATAAAAAAAGAGTGTGTCGACCAACAGGCTCCAGGGGATTACTTTAAGATGGACTGTCTATAAAGGGCTTGTGTTTATATTCCTTAGAGTGGTCATCATTACAGGAATTTCCTTTGTCTGAGAAACAGATTTGAAGCTAAAGTCTGACATAATAATCATCAGCGTGTTCTTCATTCATTCTTGTCTGCAACAAATACCAGTCAAAGGTTTGATATGGAAGCAAACTTGTGTCATCAGGATCTGAATTTTAAATGACACTGAATTTCTAGCACTGAATTTTTTTAATGCC
>JAVDPK010000448.1:364932-375083 GCA_034780415.1 Cichlasoma orientale | reverse complement strand
CACACCAAACTGGCTCATCCATGTCTTTATGGAGCTGCTTTGTGCACTGGTGTGCAGTCATGTTGGAACAGGAAGGGACTGCTGTTTGTGGTTTAGCATAAACATTTATGGTGACAGTACAATAATGTCCATCCATCTATTTTCTTAGGGTCACAGGGAAGCCTGAGCCCATCCCAGCTATCACTGGGTGATATATCCCAGACAGGTCCAACGATTCATGCTCACATTCACACCTACAGCGAATTTAGAGTCACCATTTAACCTAACAAGCATGTCTTTGGACCGTGGGAGGAAGCTGGAATATCTGCAGAGAATCCAGGCAGACACAGGGAGAACATGCAAACTCCACACTGAAGGTCCCCAGCCCTTTAAAATGTAAATAAAATAACAAAATCCGTACAGTTCATCCAATTCAGAGTCAAAGGTGGGTCATAGGGAGAGGCGGGCTGCTCCCTGGACCGGTCTTTTTTGAAGATTTTAAAATGAATACCTGCGCCCATCCTTATTCATTAACATGACATTTTTGTACCATGTTTCATTGTTTTCTCTCATTTGCAAAAATTCCCTAGCATCCTTCTGACAGTGACTTCTCTTTTCTCATGCTGTATTAGAGGCATTATAAGACAGACTCAGAATTCTACAGATGTTAAAAGTACAACTTCCAGGAGAAAAAAAAAAAGCTTTTAAAATCTGTATTTGGGATGAAACCGGTAAACTTAAAAAAATTTTTTTCCAGGTTCAACTGTTGATTCTGTACATGCAATTTTATATGTCCCAGTAATCAGTGAAATTAAAGGTAAGATGTCGCCAAGATGGTTACATAGTGGTGAGATTTGATTCTAAAGGACTCGAGTCTGACAAACATGACCATGACCTTGTAGATGTTGTTAAATTCATATAAGCTAAATGGAGGGTATACGATATTTCTGTTCAGCCTTTTTGATGTGTCTACTACGTGGGGAAAACGCACTGAATGAGCGGGACGCTCCGACTGATAAAAACCAGATACAGGAGGCAGCTAATGCATCAGGGACCTGTGTCATATGGTTATGAATAAAATATAGCAGCAGTGTCAAAGCTAACTAGGCCATTCTCCTACTCCCTGTTTAGAATCAGGGCTGTCTCACATCACTCAGTGTGGCTGGCATCGTGGACAATAAGCTGATGCGGGGTTATTTCTGCTATTAGGCCGGCTGTTTGATTCCTGCATTTTTCGCTCTCTTCCGTTGTCAGTCGCACTATGCAAAATAAAAACATGGTGGAATCGGAAAAGAAATGAATGCTTTTATGCTCCATAAATGAGCCCCGTCCCGATGCAGCTTGGATCATTAGATGCTTCATCCTGTTATTGATCTCGTGAATTCGCTTCATTAAGACTCATGTGAAACCTCAAAAAGGGGCAGATGGAAAAGGGAGTAAACCGTGCAGACTTGGGTCTTTATTCTGTAATTCAGACTGTCAAAGTAATTTAGGATGATTGACACCTTTTTAGACTGTGACAAGGCAGGCTGATGAAAATCGCTCCTGCTGCTGCTACATATGTATCACTGTTTCCGAACGAATCAATGTGGCAAGTGTGAAGACTGATGTGTGTGAAAAGCAAAACAAAACACTATAAAACAAAAAAATGCAGTTTGATGGAGATGATCAGAGCCTGGAAACTCCACCTGTTCTACTCTGAGCTTAAACATATAGTAACTATGTGGCTTTTGCACCTTTTTAAATACACGTACTGCAGCTATTTCATTGGAAAAAATATTTAAGGGCAATTCAAATTGAAAATACTAACAGTAACCGTACTTTGCAACTCTAGTTTAAATCTAACAAACAGGGTTTTATGAAATTGTGTTTTTAATGATGTTTTGACTGCTATTCCTCTAGCGAGACATAGAATCACAATAACAAGCAATTTCCCCCAGATAATAAGGTTATACACTCATTTTCTGCATTAATATCCCATTTTTCTTACTGTATCGATTTGTTTGACAGCCTAGCAGAAAGGAACGGTTACATTTATGGCCAGTGAACGCAGACTCTGCCCCGTGTTGTACATCAAACATGAAGACACAGCTTCTCTCCACGAGCCCGCTGCCAGTTATCCCCTCCATGCGTGTCATTTGAGCTGATGGGCTTGGCTCAGTTGTCTCCTCTGTTGCGCGGTGCCAAATGGGGCAGGCCCAGCCAAGAAGACCCGAATGAATTTGAGAGCTCTTTACACGCTTGCGCCTCTTCTATCTGTGATCATAGCAAATGGCTAATTGGGCTCATCGCTGCAGCTAGAATGGACATAAGGGAGTAAAAATGAGAGAGATCTTCTGTATGAGGGTCCGTGTTGGATATGCTTCTGCTATCTTTGTTCGCCACCAACTTTTCCAGGCGGAGAGAGATGGGGACAGATGATGGGGAAGTGTCAGTGCCTGTGTTAAATCTCTGATATCTATCAAAAGAAATGTTTGAAACATCACAGGATGTTTGGGTCTTTTTTCTTTGGTTCGAAGCTTGGACCTGTTGTACTCAGCTGAACCAGGATTAGAGAATAATGATTGATAAAAGATGCTGCCTTTGTTTTTAATTTAACTGAATGTTTTTATTCCAAACAATTCTTAGAAAATTGAACAACAAAGTACATATACTTTGTTGCAAGTATGTAGCAGCCAGAATGACTGTCATTGGTGGAAAGAACTTTAAGTGGTCCTACAAAGGCTGCTGCTGCTTTGACCTTCAGCTGCCACGCGACTCCAGCCTGCTGTCAACATTACATTACAGTCAATGTGTCACTACTGCAGCCCAAATAACATTTACTTCTGTAGAGTCTCTATTATTAAAGTTAGTGTGTAAAATCTCACCACTAGATGTCAGTAGATTGCAGTCTACTGAATTCGGTTTTCTTACCCCTCCCAATCCAGGTGGATTATCCCATCTACGGTGGCTGCTGTAGGACAAACAACTCTGGCCGCTGTTCATCTGAAGTGAGTGTAGGCTGTCAGTCCGCTGTTTAGCTCAGCTGGTGTCCATGTCTGCTTACTCTGGAGGAGCCTGTAAAACTTTAGTTGATGAGTCAGCAAAGCTCACTTCCGTCCGATGACAGCGATACTGAGGCGAGCAGTTGAGGATGTCCTGATTTTTACTGTAAGCGCTGCTGTTTTTGCTGCTGTTAGCCGCTGTTAGCTGGTGGTAGTGAAATTTTCTTTGAAGTGGCTGTGACATTGTTGGACTTGGACACTTAGCGAATAAACTCAAATATGATGTGAGAATGCAGTCAAGCTCGAGCCCAACGTTAGCGGGCATAATGTTAGCTTATAGCCAGCTGTTGTTGTGTAGACGGTCACGTGTCTGATCTGCTGATAACGGGTAATTGTGAGAGTAAATGAGCATGCTGATGCACGTTGGTCTCCAGCCACATAGATAAAAATGCGATTAGGCAGAATGGCGGCTTCCATCTCGGCCGCTCTATTCAAGACGGAGGAAACATGGCAGCTTCCATAAACCAGCGCCTGATATTTTTAATGGAATCGTTTGACGTTTGAGTGCATCAGTTTTTTAGAAGATGTAATCACACACTAACCAATCTATACTTGAGTACAATATTATATTTTTCTATTAATAACCTAATACAAAAATGACTGACTGTACCTTTTTAAGTGTCCAGTTTGAAGCTCTGACTTTAAAGGTACTTTTTGTAACTCTACAGAATGTAACTAAAACCTTCACCACCAGAGGGCAGCGTTTCCTCAGTGGGTGTGTTAAAATGATTTCATATATTTGCTGCTGTTTAGCTTTTGATATTTCTTTGCAGCTACCCTGACATTTTTTTTGGGTAAAGTTTTACAGAAACGGCAAATAAAATGTGGTATATAAATATAACATTTGCCTATAAAAAGGCAAATATATACTTTATGTCTGTCTATCTGCATCTGGAGGAATGTGAACAGCAGTAAGAAACACGCTGGCCTGAATCTTTATAGTAAAAACTTTATATTTGGCAAACACTCTCTTTGGCTGTGTTTGAGGTCAAAGCATCACTGCTGTAAACAGTCTGTCCTTCTCCTTCCTCCAAACTCTTGGGTTCTGCCAGCTTGGAAAACGTATTTCCTGTCAGTGCAGCAGTTGATCAGAAGGTTGTGATGGAGCCAGGTTTCTGTAAAGATGCAGCTACAACGCAACAGTTTGATTTCCTGTTGCTAAGTGATCCTGACTCTTATTTCACCCTTAAAAAAAAAAAAAAAAAAAATCTTCCTCCAGAAGTAGGCTGGTGGAGTATAATTGGGCCAACCTGGCCTAACTCTTATCCCGGCTTTCTAGTGACTGTGGCGGGTCGTAAGGTCGGCGGTTCGATCTCTGGTTCCTCCAGTCTGCACGTCTCAGTATCCTTGGGCTAGATACTTGGCTCCATGTTCCCCTCGATGTACCCATCTAGTGAATCTAAGACGTAGCACTTAAAGGCACAGAATACGAGCTATATGAATGTGTGTGTGAATGGGTGAATGGGGCTTGTAGTAGATGGTGCTTTTGAGTGCTCAGAGTAGAAATGTGGTATCTAAGTCCATTTGAATGGTGACAAAATAATATCAACAATAATAAAGTTATTAGGTTTTGGTCATTAGGCTATCTTGTAGAAAGATTATCTAGCTGCACATGAAAACTAACCCACATTAGCCACTAAAGCAGTGACAGACTTAGTTAGATTTGACACAGCTGCAAAGGTTTTGGTCAAATTGAAATGGACACAAATCATGTTGGTATTTGAGTATTTTATCAGGTCCTAGAAACTACTTCCACTATTCTCGTGTTGTCAGCAATGACTTTATTTACTACTCGACAAACAAAAGAGGCCCCACATCAAAATATGAACAGGAGAAATCAACATGAACAAAGTGAAAGAGAACGCCATCGAACTGCGGTTTAGATATGACGTTTTCTACTTTAACTGCTGACTATGACAAGTGCTAAGTCCCATCTGTGGATCACTTCTTCTTATGGTTTCCCAAAGTTGTTTCCAGAATTGTCAGCAGAATAACAAAAGAATGTGGCAACTGGTATTACTTTCTTAATGCCACTGTTTTTCTTCCCCTTCTCCCAAACAACATTAGAGACAACATGGGAGAGACCGTCGAGCGCGCCGGGGACCCCAAAGAGCTCCTTCCGACACAAGAACTCCCTGCCAGCAGGTACTGAATGTCTGTTCCTCCATCTCAGTTTCTTTCACTTCAGCTTCCTCGAGTTATAATGCCGCAGGGCTGTGAATTCTCTTAAGATTCCACAGTGGCACAAAGCGCCCACTCAAACGCACCACACACAGACACTTCCTGTAACTAACTTAATCTGTAGCCTCAGCTCAAGAACTGAGGCCTTCAGTGTCCCTCTTCTGGCCCTGCTTCTAAAAGAAGACAAGCAGAAAGAAGCAGTAAGGTTTGTTAGGTTGTTTCACACTCTAAGAAGTGGGGAAACACAGGAAGCTGCTTTCATTCATTTATTCACTTCAGTCTGAAGTGACTTGGTTTCGTCGAAAGCAAACAGTAAAGTTTCTCTTGAATTCTAAATAAAAGAAGGGGTGTGTGTGAATTCCGCTCTGAGTGTTCAGCAACTGGAGATTAACTCAATAAAACACCAACTGATTCTTTAAAAAACTCATTTCATGTCTGTGAATTTTGCAGTAGTAAAAATTGTTTGGTTTGCAGTAACAATAGAAACTTTTCTGGGAATTCCACCATCCATGACTCAGGTGCTGTTGTGTTTTTGTAATCATCATAGTTACTTAACAGATATTTAGTCATATTAAACTCTACTAAACTGCTGCTTTAAGCTAATAATGTTAAACCCATAGACAATATAAAAGATGGACAAAGCATTTTGAAGTCGTAACACGAGTCATAATACAGCCAGCTGATTATGTGTGTTTGCTCCATTAAAGGCATTTTCAAGCTATACAAACAAAATGATTAAGTTCATCTCCAGCTTGGTTTTAGCTCATAAGTAGCAAACTCACTGTTGATGAGGACGAGTTTCATCCTCAGAAGCCAGAATGTTTTCCTTCTGCCTGCCTTTATCTGTCCTGCTGTCTCTCATTTGTTTTTCCAGTGAATGGATTTCACTCAGGTGGTAGCCCCTTGCATCATGTGGAACATTCGCACAACAGTCTGGTTAGGAAGAGCAGTACAGAGCCCCAGGTAAAGCTGCCTGATTTTTCTTCCTTTTAGTCCTTGACTGCATCGCGCATGTGACGGTGTTAATGGAAAGCATGGATGTGAAAGAAGTGGACATTTAGCAGGCACGACTTGTTCAAGAGGGACAATGTTTGTGATTCCATTAGAGGAAAAAAGTGTGTTACTGTTTTCTGAGCTTTACTTATCAGAGAGACTCATAAGTGACTACTTTTCACCATTTTTCTTTCTCCTGTGAGTCCTCTAGTTTTATGGCAGTGCAGCACAAAATTAGTGAAATGTCACACTGATTAAAATGAACTGAGTCTTACATTGGTGGTGTCAGCGTTTGGGACTGCTTACCTCACCGCTGTCTGCTCTAAAGCATTCCCCATCCTGTCAGGCTTTTCACAGGCATGACTGCTGTTTGTTCCCCACCACATGAAGATAACTGCTTATTTGAAGAACACGGGCAGTGTGACTCAGTTTTGTCACATAGTGTATCAGTTTAGAATAAGATGCTACAGTTAGAGATGTTGCCAGCTGCTTTTTCCCATAGTGCATCACTTACTATAAGTAGCCTCACAGGTGCAGCACAACTAACAAAAGTACTTGGGGGATGGCACTGGAGCTGCGAAGGGGCAAAGCAGAGGTGGTCAGAACAGAACATGGCTGTTTAGAAGCTTTATTAATTAGAATTAAAACAATTTCCCAAGCAACAACTTTTAGATTAGTCAGTAGAGCACGATCAATCCAGGATCTTTAGGATACTGATATTTGGTGATTTAAAAATCACATCATATTGGCCGATATTTTTGTGTTTGTGGTGTTCATAGACAGTATAAAAGATGGACATAGCTGCCATGACATCATCCATTTGTTTCTGAAGTCCTGTTTTGAAGCCCCGAGATGACAGTTTGTGGCAAGGAGGGGAAAGTCTGTGAAACCGCACGCTCATTGGCTAACATCTCCTTGTTAGCCAATGAGCTAGTTGTGACTGACATTTCAAAACATACTATAAACAAGATTTGCAAAATATGTCCTTTTTTTTGTTCTTTTTTAGTCCACATCACCCAAAATAAGTGAACCCATTTTAACCCATTTTCCCAGTGACTTCTATAGGCCTGGAAGTCTTTTTTTCAACCACAGCCATCAGCATCTGGTGGCTTTGAGACAGAATGCAGGTTTAAGGCACTAATGTGTCAAAAGCTGTGTCCGTGTTTTTGTCTGTGGTGGCGTTCCAAACACATGTTGCAGAACCCCTTGTGGACAAACAATGCAGTGCAATGCCAAAGGGTGTTTCTCTCATCTCTGCTTTACTCGTTGAATTTGGATTTATCGGCCGTTATAAATGCCAATCTAAGTGAAAACAGCAATCAGACATTTTGGCTAACATCTTGTTCAATATCAAAGTTTTTAAAGCTGCAATTTTTTGGCTATTTGTTAAAGACAGGAAGTAAAATGGTTACACATCTGTCTTTGTGTTACAGCTAGCAAGCTAATCTGATTGGATGCAGTTCAATGTGCCACATTTGTTTGCAGTTATTCTGACAGTTATTGCTCTGTACCTGTTAAACACACTTTTAGCTTATTGTTAGCTGCAGTTTGGTGTAAGGAAAGTAGCTTAAAGTTATAATACATAGTACTGCAGTTTTTACAGTGGGCCAAAAGCAAAAAAAGTATTATGAAAGGTATTAAAACTGCAGTTTTGAGTGATAATTTCTGTGCACAATACAGATATTAACTTTGAATTATAAAGTAATTTCTTGTATTATAACTACAAAAATATTGATTTTTATGCACCTTTTGTGGTTGTAAATACAACATGCTTTCTAAAGGGAGAATGTTGCATGAGGTGCTTTTCCATAATAAGTCTGTTTGCTATAGTAGACGGTAGCTTGCAGTGCCCTAATTTGGAGAGGCACACAGAGGTACGAGCATGGCAGGTAATTAATGCACTGCTCTAGTTTAAAATAGTGGAAGACATGGAAGTTTCCAATCTGCAGCTGCAGTCTGTGGTTTAACTAACAGCAGGCGGTGTGTTAAAATACCAACGCTTACACAAACTGACCAGCAGGGATACATTGATAGAACATTACTATCGGTCAGTACCTTTCTCATTGAGTGATATCAGGATATTGGCTACTGAGATTATCAATGTCAGCGGCCGATATTTATCTCATCAGTCTGACATCGGCCCAATGGTCAAATATAGCACTAAAGCACTAAAAACAGCAGCGTAAAGATAAAGTTGTTTATAAAGGTTATTGTGACTCCATTTTCCTGTCTTTGCACTTTTAGCCAATGCAAAATTGATCTGTCAGGGAAATGTTGAACAGTTAAATGGTAAATGTTATCTTATTGGTATCAGCTGATATATTAGTATATCCCTAAACATTTTTAAATTTTTTTTTTTTTTTCAAGTTGCTAAAATACATTTTGCTAGCAACTCTGCCCACAGTGTTCCACTGCTTAGCTTCTCCTCTGTTACGCCCAGCGGCATCGCTGATTGCCAGTCGCCGTAGGTAACACACTGACTCTGGATAATTGCCTTATATAATCCCACATCAAATAATCCACACTATCCTCTTAACTCTTAAGTCATATAATAACTTCAGCTAAATAAACAGCAAATAGTTGGCACAACAACTCACTCCACATTTTATCTTTTTGCAGAATTATCGATGTAATGATGTACGGATATGCAGCTACTGTATAATGATGATACGTGATGCCATCTTTCCACATTTCACATGATCAGACCACCTCTCTCTGTCCCCCTCTCAGTATTAACGGAGCAGCCGATGGCAGTTTGAGCACATTAATCCCTCCTACAGTATCTGCTCCCTTGATCATAATTAACCAGGCACTCGGGGTGCAATTATCCAGGATCCACCCACCACTTTTTCACTTGCTGTCACCTCGCTTCTCTCCTTTTCTGCATCACACACTCGTGCGCACAAACCGAGTCATTCAAAAAAAAACTATAAACACACACATGACACTGATGATTCAAGGTCCTGTTCCCTTTTCTATCTTTATTCATTTTGTAGGAAATGAGGTGGTAAATTCCCTGCACTTTTCATCTAGTTTTATTGATTTATTTTATTTGTTTTTTCGTGCACTGGTTTACCCCAGAGCGCTGGAAATGACTCTGTTTGGAGCGTAAGTGTTAAAAATCACACACGCATACATCCACAGTCACACAAAGAGAGAAAGCAAACCATGCTTTGCTTTGCTCTGCAGAACTATCCTCCCTACTCTGCACAGCAACACACACAAACACACATCCACACACACTAGCAGCAGCAGCAGGAGCATAGAGAGCGCCAGACAGACGCTAAGAGCGCTCGCCTGGAAAACAACTGTGTTTGCGTGCATGTGCGGGTGACGGTGTGTGTACGTTGAGCAACCATGTCTGACACAGAGGATGGAGGTTTTGACGGAGCGTCCTTCTTCTCTCTGCAGTGCCCAGGATCGACATCGCCCACGAGGAAACAGAACAAGGAGACCACGGTCACGGTGAGTGGGACAACTAATGGGAACTCTTAACTAACCGTGAACTCGCCCCACAGCACCGCGATAGTCCCAGAGGGTCGGGTTTGAACACCAGCAGGGAAGAACTCAAGTCTTTTTTTTCCCCTCAACTTAGGAGCTGAAAAAACCATTTCCAATGCAGATGTCTCAGTGTACTTTATTTATCCGACTGCATGATTGCCGCATCATTTAACATACATCAGTGCATATTCTAACTAACTCCACTTTAGCTGGATTGCAGCTGTAAATGTGTTTCTTTTCCTCTTCAGTGTTGTGCTCTTTGTTTTTGCTGTCCACTCCTGTGAGAAGTGTTTGGTGCTTGTTTTCAGTTGCTAGTGTACAGATACACAGTGACATCATCCTGTTCAGCATCCAGATGATTTCTCCTCTGCTGTCAGGTCATTACTTCCCATTTGGCCTCTCACTAGGTAAATAGCACAAGTCCTGCTCCTGGGAGGTCTTGAATTAATAAAT
>JAVDPK010000448.1:345550-360357 GCA_034780415.1 Cichlasoma orientale | reverse complement strand
CACACACACACACACACACACACACACACACACACACACACACACACACACACACACACACACACACACTCTAACTGGAGCTCCAATACCATAATTTACCTTGGCAACAGGTAAAAAAAGACTTTGAATCCACTGGAGCTGAAAATGTTACATGTACCAGTGAAATGTATCCTAAAACCATTCATTAAGTGAACACTGTCCTCACTCATTAAACAGGGCCGCACAGAAACATCGATCCTCCCCTTATTTCTTTGTTTGCTTAAAAAGGATGTTTGCTCGGAATTGTTTTGGTTATTTGAGGCACAAACTGACTGTAAAGCTTTGACTCGTTTACATTTTCACAACTTGATCAACAACTTGATCAACAACTTGATCAAGACTATATTTCAGTAGGTGAAAAAAAGTTATCAAAACAGTCTGAAACTGTATAAGTCAATGTGTTAGTGAAGAAAACACCACCTCCTGGTGACGCTCTTTAATTGAATGAAAGGAGCGTGTTCACAGTGGAACGCAGATACACCCCAGGAGAACGAGGCAGTTCTAAGCAGATCTTGGTAAGCCAAATTCCTGCATTTACTAATAAATACATAACACCTACACATTTCCCAGCAGTTTTCCCACCAAGTCCAAAGCAGAATTTGGACTTTTTTTTAAAATATTTGAAAACAGAGGTAGAAAAGTACTCAGAGGAAATATGTTGACATTGCTGCTCTTCCCAGTAAACGATCTAATGAACATCCTCATGAGTCCACGCAAACAAAAACACCACCAGATCCTTTTCATATTTCAAAATGATTCCATATTTATCTCTGGCCCAACTGCACGCTGAGAATCGGTATTGGCTTTAATAAGAGCCGAGACGCGGCGCAGTAGGAAAATGCATTACATGTAACTGGCTGGAGCACAGCGAGGCCAGCTGGCCTCAGCTGCTCCGTTTGGACATTTCCCACCCCTGCAGTGTAATTTCTACCAGGTGCAGTTTGTGTGGTAACACACTGTAGTCACACACAGAGGTGACCATGCAGTAGAAAGAAGGAGAGAGGGAAAGTGGATGGCAGACTCAGGTTTCTGTAAACACACAGCTCTCCAAACTCAGATACTCTGATATCAGTGTATGAGCTTCACATGCTCTATAGTGTAGGTAACTAGTCCTCTGACTGCATTCTGAAGTCAAACACACGCACGTCCTCAGTGTGGTTTGCAGTGTTTTCTGATGTGCTTTATACACAAGGCCTCAGACAGGCAGTTTCAGCTATAGCCTGTATATAAAGATGTACAAATCATCACCACCTCCATAGAAGTGGCTGCCATTCATACACAATCATTTATAACAACAGTTTGCGGAGTAGTGAAGCTCTTGAACTTCTCACAGCCCGCCCACCACAGTCTTGGCTGTATTAGACTGTTGTCATGCTTAGCAGTGTCTGCATAAAACATTAGCAGTGTCTGCTAGCTGTCTATGTAGCAAATTATCTTAGGCAGGGTAACGCAGACCTGTTTCATTGTTTAAACACCGTCATGCACTCAAACAAGTGTTTTCAGTGAATGTGGACCTTTAGCAGCAGCAAAGCAATCATTATGACTGACACACATTAAGATCTATTTTTTTTATTACTTTAAGTTAATGTCAATAAAAAAACAGGAAATAGATGGATGGATGATCTCATGGACACTGGGCAGCATTAGTATTTATTTGGACCTGTGTTACGTTTGCTTTCTCAGTCTCCACCAACTACAGAAAGAAAAAGTCCTCTTGGTGCTGCCTTCAGCAGCATGCTACACGCTGTCCTTCTCTACATTTTTCTCTGGTTTGGTCGCAACCAATGATTAAGGAAAACATGACTTGCATTTTAAGATGCTCTATGCTGCAATAAGTATATTTACTACTGAGTTGATAATTGTTAGCATAGAGTGAGTCTTGTGACATCTGAAGAAAACAAACAGCTGCTGAGGATACATTGATAACATACTTGAAACTAAACCAAAATAATATAGCTGCAGGAAGCGAAACTAAAATAGGAAATTTTTTTTGCAGAGAATATTTTGGGTGTAGCGCTCAGCAGGTTATATCTGAGTTGTTTAGGAATCACATCCAACAAAGCCTGCTGGACATCAGGCTGGAGAGCTCTGATAAAGCATTATAGCAACAATATAGCAACATTATAGCAACATTGTAGCAACAATAATGCCACAGTCACACTTGGGAAACCAGTGGCTGGACACCAGAATCATTCCGACTTTGTGCAATGAATTTGCGATCTTGTTGCCGTTTGTATTGGCTGATTGAAAGATGGTTACCAGATTTGTGACCACTCAGTCAGCTGTTGTCTTCAAAGCGATTGCCTCAATCAAAATAATCAAAAGTGGTTGCTTATATTTTGCATTCAACCTGCTCAACATCTAGGCAACCAGCTGGTCACTGCCGCTACCTGCAGCTGGTTGCCTAATGCGAAAAATTTCAGTCCAATCACCAACCACCGATTTTACCTGGCCCCAGGAGGCGGAGCCATGAATACAAACTGAGTCGAAAAAATCTAAAATCTCTTCTGAAGCTCAGATTTGTCACAAAAAGCAAGCTCTTATATACAGTTATTATATACATCGCTGACATAAGAATATTGCTTAGTCCAGATTAGATGAAGAGGGGTGGTGGTGGTGGGGGGGGGGGGGGATAATGCTTCTTTTAATTTTATCTGATGTCATCTCTCTGAGGGAGCCCGCAGCTTGTGGTTTATTTTGCTTAGCGACTTTGTTGAGGTGATGTGTTCTGATGTTTGTTGCTAAGCGTTTGTTTGTTCAGAGCGTTTCTCGTGTGTGTGCTGTGTTTATCTCGTTAGGCTGATAAGAAGGATACCCAGGGCAACGGCTGCATCACAGGATTTGAGGTTCTGCTGCAGAAACAGCTGAAGGGGAAACAGATGCAGAAAGAGATGGCCGAGTTCATACGAGAAAGGTATCTGCTGCTGTGTTTAATGTCTTCATGTTGAGTCTCGTTCACACTTTATTCTCTGGTTACCATGAAAACCATACAACTGCCATCAAAAACAAGCCATTTCTCCTTTTTTGTGTGTGTGTGTTTGCTCTTTCATGTGCATCAGTGCATTGCACAATACAGGAAATGTACATGGAAAGAGTTAGTGTTGCGAAAATGCAGTGTGGTAATCGACCTCTACTTCCCTCTCAGGATAAAGATAGAAGAGGAGTACGCCAAGAATCTCTCCAAGCTTTCCCAGATCCCGCTAGCGGGCCAGGAAGAAGGGTGAGTGGCCGTGACGAAGAACGACACACAACCTGCCCCCATCACAGAGCAGCCTGTCACACACAGGGGTGCATGAATCAGTATATTTAAAAAAAAAAAAAAAAAAAAGGTGCATGTTAGGTGCACGTCTTATTGTGGAGCCGCCTTGGAGTTGTGAAGGCTGTAAATGGAGTGTTTTAGGCTCCTTCCTTCACAGTATATTCTGTAATAGCACTGCGGTTCTTTATTGCACTGTGGAGGCTATATTTCTTCTCAGGGAGGTCAAAGGTCAGGCTCAGCTACAGAGCTGGTTTAAATTAGGTGATTGAACTTTAACTTCTACTTTTACTTCAGCATACAGGTAAAATTAAGGTAGAATGTGTTGTTTTGGCCACCTTGAAAAAAAGTCTTCTTTTGAGAAATGTAGAATATAATAAGCATAAAGATCTGCCAGCGTGGGTAACATTGATTTGGCAGGTGTGATTTGGCTAACCTGTGCTCATGTGCTACAGCTCATCCCAGACCAGGTCAGCCTGTCACAGCAAAATCACAGTGTGTGCAAAACTACACAAGTGCATTTTACATCTATTTTGTACTTTAGTTACACAGTCAAGCTTTAATGTCTGCCATGAGGGATTTTGCTAGGTGTAAATTAACACTAATGCCTAATTAGTCGGCCAATTAGATAATCCAGCAGACAGCTCCTCGGTGAGCGGGCCAGTCAAGTAGCCAATCAGGCGAGACATCCCAGTGTGAGTCTGAATCCGGAGGTCCTGTCAGTGAACCTGCGAGGCAATATGGCCTTTCTGTAAACCACTGCATGCTTTGATCTCCATCCTGCAGCACATTCCAGCTATTAAAAGAAAGCACAGGAGAGGAGACACAGACACGTGTGAGGAGGCGCGGTGTGGCGGGAAATAGAGGGGAGAGGGAGGGGAAGGTGGGAAGCTCTGCTGGGAGGAAGAGTTTGCAGCCTCTCCTCTTTTCTGCTGTTTGGCAACACGCAGGATATCATGCTGAGGTGAGAGCAGCTCTTTGATTCACCAAGGACGCATCTGTTGACCTCTGGTTCTACGGCGGCTCAGGGATCTACTCAAGTTAGAATGCTGATTATTTGACTGAATGTTGGCAGTAGAATCACCGGCTGATGGAAAAAACAAAGCAAAAGTATAATCAGAAGGTCACTGCTGCATCACTGGCTGCAGTGCATGAGGCAGAATTTACCTGCCAATCAAAGCTTTTACTAGGTGGACGTCATAAAAATAATTTAAAAATGATTAAATCAGCAGTGTAGCCATTATGCGATGCCAAATTGTCATGAATATAAAAGAAGCCTATATGTTTACAGTTCTGTAAACACCTTCCTGATACCTTTATGATCTCATTTTGGGTCCCACTGAATAAAAAATGTATCATTTTGTAAATTTTGGACATTCTGAGTTTCAGAATGAGGAGGATAGAGGATACACTCAATGACTAATGACTGCCAATAAGTGCAGTGAGTAAGGAGTGTGCGGTTTCCAGTCAGAACCATATTTTGTTTCTTACATCCGGTTTCAAAACACCGAGATGGTGATGGCAGAAACACTCCAGCTTTCAAAACAGGAATTCAGAAGCCACCGGGTGACATCACAGTAGTTATGGCCATCTTTTAGATTTTCTTTGTTGTTTTTGGTAGTAAATGATATTTATTTCCCGTTAAATGTTGCCACATTAGTAAGGAACATGAATTTTTGGGTTGAGCAGCAGAGTAGAGCTGATTATTGAGGGCATTGGTGCTATATAAATGGAACTGGATTGGTTGGTTTTGGTGGCTAATATTAGCTAGTGTTAGCTAGCAAACAGAAGGATGGTTTGCTGACTCTTTCAGACCTGAGCTACTGTATTCTGAATTCAGCAAGAGTTACACAGGCTGAGGAAATATTTTATTTCATATTCTAAACATTTACATCGTGCACAGGAAGAAGGCCAACTGTAAATGAGAGAGGCTGTAAGGAAGGTTTAGCTAAGCTCACCCTCCCTTGCAGTGTTTACAAGCATATAAGATGACCCCTCTTCATACTGTGATGCTAACAGAGTGGGATGGAATTGTCCCATATAGAATCCAGATGATGCCAGCCAGCTCAGTCTGCCCACACCCACAAAAGTGCAACACAATGCTTCCATTATGCTGTCCCTAAGGCTGGCTCTGTTGTCACACAGGACAATCGCTGTTTTGTTGGTCGGTTCCTACCGTCCGACCAGCCGCAGCCCAGAACCAGCCATGTATTTATTCCTGAATTTGCTATTTGTTTGGTAGAGATGTGAGGCATGTGACTACTTGAATGGCAAGAGATTAATTTTTCCTGAGATGCAGTATTTTATTGGCAAGTGACTGTCTGCCACTTGGGACTGCAGGACTGCAGGCACATGACAGATATAATTTATTGAGTGTGAATAATGTTTGGAGCGGTGCAGCTTGAAGATCCAGATTCCTCTTGGTTTCAGGTTTGTGTTGTGTCTGCTGTGGTCTTAAGGCGGAACCACGGTCCACCTGGATGAGCCTGCAGTCTGCGTGCTGAAAAGGCAGAATTAAAGTCGTTCGGGTGGGAAAACACACAGTGTGGGGAGAACGTGAACCACAAAAATATCAGATCAAAAGCTGTTTTTATTGGTGCCATTGCACCGTCTGACTGCTATTTAAAGATTTCATTTTCTATTCATTGCTTCCAGGATGAGCTCATTCTCAAAAATTAATGTTTCCTGGAGAGTTTTTATTTTCCCATCAAGATTAAGAGGAAGGAAGTGACAGCTCAGAGCTACAGCTTTCCAGCCATCCAGTGTTCTCAAATTCAATTGTCCACTACAAGTGATTTTTATGGGCTGTTCATAAAAGGCAAAATAAAAAGCAGAAGATCGCTAGAAAGGTTTCAGACTTGCAGAGTGGTATGCGGAAGGAAATGTCTTCCGTACGGCGGTCAGACCTCAGGTACACACATTTCTGTGAGTAAACAGAAGCTTTGCTTATTTATTGGCCGGTTCTGCTGGGTGGGCTGTTTTCTTTGTTCAGCCGTGGTGGCTGAATCTTTAGGGCTCACAACTTCCAACCCAACCGTCGCCGCTCAGGCGTAAAACATAAACACGTCTGTCTGCCTTTGTAAGCAATGTATGGAATGATAAAAGGGCCACTTCATGTAATCTCCAACCTTGCAGCTGTAAATCTCTTCTGGGTGTCTGTGTACTTGTTTTAGCAGAACACGCAAAGAAAGGAACGCGAAAATATAGTGAACAGATAATTCCAGTAGTTACGGTTAGATTTTCAGGAGAGCAGCGACCAACAGTCGGACCCGGAGATATCCAAAATCATGTTACGCTGACACACGCGCGCAGTTTCAGCTGTGTGCTGGCAGGGCAAACCTGCTCGTTATCATAGCAAAGAAGCCGGTGGTCATCATTTCTTTGGTTTACTGTATCCATGATGCAAATTAGCGCTGTGGTTGGAGGAGACAGCTGTTGATAAATGAAGCTGCAAAATGTTTGAACTTTGCCCATAAATAGTAGCAAACAAACCTTTTAAGTGAGGCGATCCTAAACGTGCTGTTTTTATGTTTCAGTGACCACCGAAATGAAATCGATAGAAGCTTTAAAATAAGATGTTACCAAGATGGCTGTCGAGCCGCACGACTTTTATGACGTGGTTCAAATTCACACCATAGATGCATCTACTAAAAATCTCAGATGTGTTTGAACCTCAGCGACCTTGACCTAAAGGTAAAGGTCAGAGGTCACGTGTTCTGAAAACCTTGCGAACGTGATAACTCGAATCATATCGCCTAGGGTGTTCAGACCCACACTGTAGGTGCATATTGTTCAAGGTGCTGGGTGCCTGTGTCCATCTTTATGTGCAGTGTATTACAGTCATGTGGTTACACTTATGGACACAATGTTGTCAGTAGGTTTTGTAGTGGGTTTACTGTAAAGCAGAGCAAATCTTATTTTGTTTTATGAACAAAAATGAATATATTTAGCTTATAAATAAAGTTACAGAAATGTGCTCTGAACACAGCAGCACAGCTAATTTCACAGCCTGACTGTACAGGACAGACAGTTTGGTATCACTTCTTTAATTTAATTGATTTTAATTGTAAATTAATTCATTTTCTTTAATTTCTCTGACAGAATCTTCCTGAAGGGATTAATAAACTTAATCTAATCTAACTGGACTATAAAACCTGCTCTCTGATTGCCATCATGGCCTTCATGGTATTTTCCTTCCACTGACCGTCAGCAGCTTTAAGATGATCTGTATTATCTGTGATCCGAAAAGCTCAGAATGGTTCAGATGGGGCAGAGCTGGAGGTGCCGGGCTTCACTCCGACAGCGTTAGGAATGTTTTGGATGTCGGTGTGAGGGAATTCCACACGTCTTCCATTCAGAGCGATGCTTTGAAGTGACCCGCTGACCCGTGAAGACTTCCAGTCCTGGACCTAAAGCCTTGTGTCTGCGACTGTCCACCAGCTGATTGATTGTTTAACAGTCCCCATCTGCTACATGAAATAGGCTTTCTGTCATAAACCGTTCCCTGTAAATCAAAACAAATGTGTGTCCTCTTAAAAAGACGAGCTGCGGGTGATTATTATGTAACGTGCATCAGCTCACGTAATTTGAATGCTCATCCTCAAAACAAGTCTTCTCAGTTTTACCGCCCCAGCTGTGTTGAAAAGCTGCACTAGAAGCTGAGAGAATCAGTGGAGCCGTATCTCATGTCCCGTACGTCCTAATCGCCTGTTGAACCGGCTGTGGACCCCAGCTCCGCTCTGTGGATTTACCGCTTATTTGTGTGTCTGTGAACTTTTGCACTGACTGCTCATGAACTGAAGTGTGTGTGTGTGCGCATGTGTGTGAGATAGGATTCATCCTGCTCCCCCAACTCCGTCTTACCCCCCCCCCCCCACTTCCTTGGCAGCTCCCCTGCCCTCCCTGTATGTCTTTCTAAAAGTATGTGTGGTCTTTTATTGTGTTAGGTATTAACCACACACACACTCTCCCTCCTTTTATCTGCTCTCAGCACTCTGGGGGAGGCTTGGGCCCAGCTGAAGAAGAGCCTGGCAGATGAAGCTGAAGTTCACCTAAAGTTCTCCTCAAAGGTAATTCATCACACTCTGTATGATCCGCTTAATAAGATATGAAGCTAAATATTAACTCAACATACTTTCATAGTGTTCACATGAATTTGACTGCCTGATTATTCTCCTCATACGCAGCCATAGCTGTCTGTCTCTTAAAGCACAAAGGGCCATCGGGGCATACAGGAAACCAGAGACTGTGGAATGTCTCAGGCCAAATTACCAGTGGCAGCGTGGAGTGGGTGGATACCAATAAACAAAAAGCTAGCACCACTATATTATACTTGCAAGATATGTGTCCCTCGCAGCTGAAATTAAATTGTCCTATGCTTGTTTTGTATACCAAATACTGATTGGTTGAATGATTCCTCCCCCTCACACCACAGTCAGAGTTTAGACAAAACCCAAATTAGCTTCAGCAGGCAGCATTGTCTTCCTCGGGCCAGATAGTTTTCACAATAAGAGCTTCACAGCTCATTAAATGTTAGTCATGGTAGGAAGAAAGTAGCCTCTGTCATTCCAGGACATAATAACAATAATCTGGTCCTTAGCAGGTCTTAAGATTTGGTAAATACAAACCGCAAAACATGGCATAATGCACCGTGTCATTATGTGAAAAACGAAGTAGACCCTTACTGCTTCCACAGGAATTAGAAGGGAACGTGGCATCCGCGTGCTGATAATCAAACGCACTTCGTTGATTGATGCGAGCACCTCTGTAAAGGCAGACGTTTTGGCAGTTTGCTGGGCTTGTGTGTGTTAACACAATGCCAGGGAGGAAGGACATCATGTTAGAGAAACAATTGCTACTGCCTCTCAGTCTGGGAGGGGTTATAAGGCCATGCTACAGTTAGAAGGATTCTTCACAGGTGAACGGCATCCGAGACAGCTGCCCATCTGACGGTCAGAGCGTGCAATGCTCTGAGGAAGTGCAGAAATCCCAGGAGCTGCAGATCAGACTCTGCAGGCCTCAGTTAGCATGCTAAATGCTCAACTCAGAAAGCCACACACACACACACACACACACACACACACACACACACACACACACACACACACACACACAGCGCCCGCAGCATTTTTAGAGCAGGTTCAATTCATAGTTCTCATGTGAGGTCACATGCTTATCAGACTGCCCGAGTGGAGGCCAAAACAAAGCTTCCTTCATCCACATGTTGTTTTTTTACCAGCTTTGTTTCCCACACACTCGTTCAGTCTGATGCATTAACTGCTCGTCCACAGCTGCTTGCAGACTGTGTGGAGTGTGGCATGGAGCGAGAACACTTCTCCCAAAAGCTTTCTGTTAAGGTTCAGGGGCCAAAGCCCAGCAGTTCTTCCTCTTCCCCAGGCTTTTTAAAGTGGGGCATTTAAGCCTACACTGAACATTAGATAAGTCATAAGATGTGATCTAACCCAGTTCTTAATGCGAAACGGTAACTTCAGTGACCCTGATCGACATGGACGGACCTCCCAAATCAAAAATACATGTAACTGTTTATTTTTAAACATCACCACAGTGGAGCTGTGTGGAGCGTCCAGTGTCGGCCGCATGTCGCAACAATGTTTCTGCCTTTGTGTCTTCAAACCAGTCAAGTGACTGGAAACGATGAATAAAATCGGTGTTCACTGAGTCTTTTTATGTCTTTTCAAAAAAATTACAGTATAGCCAGGAAGTATTTTTAGTGGAGTTTTTCAAACGTCACTGTGGCCCTGTGAGACTTTGCACGTGTCTCTTATTCATAGAGCCAACATTGATATTTGGCAGTATTGCAGCTGTTACTGACTGAACTGGGGGATGTTTTATCAGGTGGACCACTGTTTTCAGTCGTTTAACCCTTTAAGCCTCCTGCTTAAGATGCCAAATATTTTTATCAGCTGATCACTCTGGAGGCCTCTCCGTCTGTTTGCATGATCATTTTTTAATTTGAGCACTGAAAACCATAAATCGGTGCGCAGACCCCAAAAAACCCACAAAAAAAAGATAGGTTTTGAGCTGCGTTTGTATTAGTACGCAGAGCATTATTTATTCCCAATAAGTCTCCACGTCTAATAAGCACTCACACATTATACTGCTCAATCCAAGCAGCCACGCCCCAGCTGTACAGCTGTTATACAGATGCAAACTAAAGATGTAAACATACTTTTTAAAGCTACAAGCGTGGGTACGGGACTCCGTGGGCACTGATGTGCTTCTGGTAGCAGCTTCAAGTGGCCGGTCCAGGAGCTGCAGAGTCCATGCTGGCTGTGGGCTTTGCAGCCTGCAACACGTGTGACTCACAAGGCAGACAGACTGCCTTCAAATGCTGTTACATATAGATAGTAAAGGGCTTCCTGATGGCTCTGTGGGGTGACGCAGAGGCTTTGACTCAACATTTTTCACCCACCATATGTTTTTATTTTATTTTTTAAACTAATTTTAGTTGTGATTGCCCGTCAGGCACGAGACGTCTTCTGTTATAAGAAGTCAGTTACGCTGCAGAAAAGTTTTCGAGGGGCGGCCAGTGCTCGTCATTTTCTGGTCGTGTTCGACGGGTTTGACGTCGAAGCCAAGAGGGGGAGACAAAAGACAGAGACCGGGATTCCAGCTGGAGCAATGGAGGAAATGGAGCCGGTGATGTTATCCTCCAGAGATGCACAGATGTGCGGCACTCGTCCAGGTTCTTGAAGGAGAAGGAAGGATTTAAGTGGAAATGAATTTTGAATGATGGGGTTCAGTGTGATTGCAGGAAGGAGCTCCACATCTCATTCATCACTGACAGCTGGGGCAGGACACCACGTTGCATATTAACAGTGACGGGCTGACTAATACGGCCTTCTCAGGCTCTGGGATCTGGAAGTCGTACTGTTACTTTTAAAAGTAACTTTACCTACAGGGATCGGGAAAAGGAAGCAAAGCAATGCTGAAGACTAATATTCTGGCTTTTGTTTGGCTCGTTCATATCAAAGCATTTGTTATCTGAAGCAGCTCAGTGTGAGAAGATGATGACAGAATATCTGGAATACAACCAGAGGGAATGGAGCTAATTAATGTTACGAATAATTAAATCTGATACACAGAGAAGTGATTAAAGGACGTCCCTTTATGATTGCTTACATTACAGATTGAAAGCATTTCTGTAATATAAACCTGAATTGTTGGGAAAGCCAGTAACTCTATTTCAGTGTCTCTGTATTTGCTCTTAGAGAGGTGCTCACACCTTATTTTGACGACCTTTTTAAGCCTTTATTATAAGATTTGCTTGATGATTTAATTTAGATACTGTTTCATAATAATGGCACAAAAAAAGAAGGCAGATGGGTGCAGAGTGGAATATGTATGAGCATCAGTGTGTGAGAGGTGAGGGTCGATGCTCTTGCCTCAGAGTGCAGTTATCATCTGGATTTACCAGCAGAGTCCAACTCTTGGGGTCATGAGACCCGTGAGCCAATCAGAGGGTATTATTGATTTTTTTCTACTTAAATTGATTTTATTTATTTTTTTATTATTATTGTTGGGAAAAAAGGCTCAGTGGGAAATAAAGGTTTATGGTTCTTACATATTTTAGCCAAGAAAAGAATCTCCAAGAATTGAAGCCACTTCTATGAATTTGAGCCATAAATGTAATCACGAGTCGACTGCTCACCGCAGGGAATAAAACCCATTTAACTACATGTTAGCGGACAGCCTTTCTTTTTATTTTAGCTTCAGAATTCACAAGAACACTTTTTTTTTTTTTTTTTTAAGGTTATAATGTATAACAGAATGAGGACATGTTTGCATTAACTGCAGATTTTATTGGAGACGTGGACAAAAACCAACTGACCAAACCAAAAGTGCAGAAATGCTAACTCATATTTGGGTTTGATGCCAACGATCTGATAGTGAAAATAATCAGCTAATTAGCCAGCGGCAAAAATAACTTTGGGCTCGCTTCACCTTTTATTTAAAAAGAATTGTTAACACAGTAACTGAGAAACCTGGACGTGTGCTGAACACAACAAATGTCTCCGTGTATCGAGTTCTGTCAGAGCATGAACGCTGTTGTGATTATGGCAGGTCATGTTTTGCCTGCCTGAAACTATCTGTTGGTTGTTGTGCTGCTCAGTGTTGAATCAGTGTTGCTGTTTCTTGTGAGCAGCTCCAGAGCGAGGTGGAGAAGCCTTTGCTGACCTTCAGGGAGAACTTCAAGAAGGACATGAAGCGTTTCGACCACCACATCGCCGACCTGCGGAAGCAGCTGGTTGGTCGCTATGCAGCTGTAGAGAAGGTAGACATACAAATATAGGAACAGCACATCAGCGCTCTCTAACGTATGCTGTATTATTTCATATGGCAGCAAAAGGAATTATGAATCATCTCGCTGCTGATTAAAATTCCATAAGCAGACGGCTGTCTGTGGAATGGTTCCTGCTTTTTGTATACGTCCAATCAAAAGCAATTGGCTGAAGCCTGAAAGCAACTGCAAATCTGTCTCACATCATCTGTCATTGGCTTCATGCTGAGAGAGGACACAACAGTTTCTCTCCGATAAGTTCGCCTGCTGGGCGGCTGAGTATTTAAAGCAGGATGGGGAAGCAGATCCTGGCATTGTTGGCTGTCAGAGAGCTTTAACACTGAATGATACATGAACGAGCAGGCAGCATTAGAACTGGGATGCACTGAAGCAGACTGTAACATTATTTTAGCTGCAGATTTTGATCACATTAATTACGGTGATGTTTGTTCCTAAAACGCTGCGTTGTGTAAAGAAAAACTCTGCTGCCTGATTGGTTGTGAAAGAGCGTCTCTGACTTCAGCGTCTTATCTCTGGCAGGCTCGTAAAGCTCTGGCTGACAGACAGAAAGAGCTGGAGCTAAAGACTCAGCAGCTGGAGATCAAACTCAGCAACAAGATTGAGGAGGACATCAAAAAGGCCCGAAGGAAATCCACACAAGCAGGTCAGAGCCACAGGGCAAAGGTCAAAGCACGGGTCTTTATAGGGTCGTCCTATAACGCACTGCCCATTGTCTTTACACTCTGTGACTCATTCACTACTGATTATGGACTTCAGTCATTTACTGACTTTAAAGGTACCGATGGGAAATTCCCGGGTTTAAAAATATCACTAGTCACCTGAAGTCTGATTATCTTCATTAAAAACATTCAAGTGTTTCTTCAGATGTTTCTAAAGCAAAAAAGAAAACAAAGTTCAAACTAAACTCTTCATTCTTAGTCACCCTGAAAGCAGCCTGGAGTCTAAAGGTTAGCCAGGCGATCGTAGGAACCCGCCTCAGCAGAGCTGCATTAGACGAGGAGATGGAGATCTCCAAACCAGCGCTTTGGTCTAACAGACTTGGCATTGACCACACAGGTCTCCACAGTCACCAGTCATTCACAGGGATAATCTCTGACAGTGTCTATGTGCAGCAAACAGCAAGAACTAACCAGCTTACAGTTTTTCCTCAGAAGAAACAGAATTTTTAGAAACCATCTGGATCATTGATCAGTGGTGATGTCTGATAAGTTCGACTGACCAGATCATAGAGCCACGTCAGCTTCCTAATCTAACAATCTAACTCTTGCTGTGAGCACAGAAGCTCCACCCACCTGGTGTTTACATCTACCGTTCCCAATGGGCAGCCAATCAGAAGAAAGCTCTTTCAGACAGCACTGAGAAGTGAGGGCGGCACCAAGGAGCATGTCCTCTTTAATCTGAATGGCTTTATATTTGAGAGTTTTGGACATAAAATCAACCCCACAAGATATTTTATCATCTGAACCACATCAGCAGTAGTTATCCTCAGGTGCATCACTGTATGTGCATGTGAACAAATATTTAGATTTTATTCATACCAGTAAATTAAGCAGGTCAGCCATGAGTTCTGAACCAGGACTTTTTGAGTATTTGAGCCAAGTAGCTGCTGGAAATGAAGGTGCACCAGAGTCAGTTATTTTCACTGTGTAAATACATGTTCTGTCAACATTTCATACCTTCTGCTGCTGTGAGTCTTTCTCTTCGCTCTGTATATTGAGCATCTTTGGCACAGAAGTTTCTTCAATGATCAGCTTCAGTCTCATCTCAGTCCTTAGTTCACAGGTTGGAGCATAAACAGGTTCAGAAACGGTGTTAATAGAATTCAGATTAAGTAAGTGAATCTAATAATGGATTCCGCTCAGATAGCATGCTAATTCCAAAAGGAATAATTAGTAGACTCATGCAGCTTGGAAAGCATGAGGCATTTCCTCTTTTGCATTTTAAAGGATTATTCCTTTAAAATGTAACCGTGCCCTTTATATTTCCCGTTTAGTTTGCAGTTAGAGAGCCTTCAGCCCCGAATGTAAAAGTGTAGATCCGAGTAAATGGTTAACTTACTGAATCCTCCTCCAGTGTTTCTTTAACCCTTCATTAAAGTGGTCCCTTGAGCTGGCCTGTGAACCGGGATTCTGTGTTTGTCTTTTTACATGAGTCATGAGCTGCAAGTCAGACTGGGTGGGGGGGGGGGGG
>JAVDPK010000448.1:313028-326448 GCA_034780415.1 Cichlasoma orientale | reverse complement strand
CCCGCCCCCCCCCCCCCCCCCCCCGCTAAAGCTCTGAAAAAACAGCTCCCCCCCCCTCAGCCCAGTCCCTCGTGTCTACGTGCCGGCTCTGTATCGAGGGTTAACACTGAGTGCCCGGTTCACTCATCACTCTCCTCCGCACTGCTGACTGAGTCAACAGTTCCTCCTGATCAGCACCACCCGACACCACTCGCTGCCATTCACAGAATAATGGAAGGTCAGTGCTCCCAAAGTGCCCTGCTGTTGGAGATAGGAGATTTATCTTCATTTGCACAAGAGCATGAAGGAGTGTGTCTCTGTGCAGTCTGCATACTTCCCGATTTGTGTTTGCAGAAATGATCTCTAGTATTGATCCATGTCCTCAGCCTCCAAAAGTCCATCTATGCTTCCAAAGAAATGAACCTGCACAAGGCTGCAGAGGGCGACAAGACTATCAGAAAGCTTGGTGAGAAGATGACAACGGTTGGTGCAATTATTCAGAAATGGAAGAAATATAAAATGACCATCAGTCCCTCAGTCTGGAGCTCCGTGTGAGATCTTGACTCATGGGGTGAGGACGATCATAACTTGACCTGCCGAGTTTGGAGGTAGAGAAATGCAGGGTATGACCCAAAGAACACCATCTCCACAGTCAAGCATGGAGGTGCAGACATCATGCTTCGGGGCTTTTTTTCTGCTAAGGGTACAGGATGACTTCACCGCATTGAGGGGCCAATGGACAGAGCCGTGTACTCCCCTCCCTCAGCCAGAACACTGAAGATGGGTCATGGATGGGTCTTCCAGCATGACAGTGACCCAAACCATACCGCCAAGGCAACAAAGGAGTGACTGAAGGAGGAGCACATTAAGGTCTCCAGATCTCAGTCCTACACAAAATTTGTGGAGCTGAAGCTTCGAGTTGCCGAGCAACAGCCGAGAAACCTAAAGGATTTAGAGAGTTTCTGTAGAGAGGAGTGGGCCAAAATCCCTCCTGAGATGCAAAACTGATGAAACGTCTTACCGCTTTGCTTGCCAACAAGGGTTTCTCCACCAAGTACTAAGTCGTGTTTCTGGGCTTCAAGCTGAGAAAGAGCACTACAGACACGATGCTTGTTCTGAGAGTGTGGATGGAGAAGTACAGAGGTCAGACGGAGATGCACGGTGCC
Source organism: Cichlasoma orientale (assembly GCA_034780415.1). Lineage (NCBI taxonomy): Eukaryota > Metazoa > Chordata > Actinopteri > Cichliformes > Cichlidae > Cichlasoma > Cichlasoma orientale. The sequence continues at coordinate 325,303 of JAVDPK010000448.1, read as the reverse complement.
TTTGCAGAGAGGAACTGTGGTACTGCCTGAGGAAGGCAGGGGTGGCAAGCAAGAAACACACCTGATCACCGTGGGGTCATACTTCTGTATTTTAATACCTGACTGCTTCAAAATGATAAAGTTCTGCTTAGAAAACCCAAAACAAAGAGCAAAGAAGCTAAACAACTCCTCAGGAGCAGGATAGTAACTGAGCTAATTTATAGTGACCCGTCTCATATTCTACACGGTGATCTGACCCTTTGTTTATATAAAAATAATGATTAGAGGAGCTTTGAAGTCGATTTTTCTTGTTTGTATTTCAGTGGAGATTCAGGGATTTCCAGTTTAAAGATGAAGCATCTGCCTTAAAGACTGTATAATAATTGAATGGTATGCTGTGCATGCTATGTGTTTTTTGGCTGTGTGAGATCAAGCTACTTTATACATATACAGAGTGTGTGTGTGTGTGTAAAAAACTGCTTGGCATTCAGACAGAAGAGGATCGCAGAGAAAACTGTCTGTCAGCCTCGATCTCCTGATCCTATCTCCCCTGTGCGACCTGAGGAGCAGAGCCTAACAATAGCGAACCTGTCTGCTGCAGAGGTATGCTGCATTTGAGCTGAAGACAGAGGAACAGATAAAGACCTTGCATGTCTCTGCATGCCTTCACTGCTCTGCGGCTTCAGAGGCAGAAGGGGTCCCAGCTAGCACCATTAGGAATACCACCCAGAGTGGGGAAAACACGCCCTCGGGCCGGCTGTCACTGTTCAGCACATGGGGTGAAATATATGCCTTTGCCTTTACCTACTGTAACTGCAGTGAGGTCTTAAGTGGGCTTTGTGGTGTTAACACACACTATAAGACCTTCCTGTCTGAAACAACAAGCACTCAAAGCGGCCACCTTGGTAGATCAGCTTTATATGAAGCAGACATTAGAAAGAAGTCTGGGACACTTCATTGCAGTGAAATGGAAGGTGGAAAAAATGCCCTATTCTTCTGAGCGAGGGGCTTCCATGAGCTGCACTGACGCATGTGTGAGGATGGAGAAAATCGGGGAAACTGAGAAATAAGAGAGGAAAAAGGATGTTGGGGCTCCCTCCACACCTCTGGGTTTCCCTCTGTGTTAATCGGAAACACGAGGTCTCTCCATCCCCCTTTTATTATCACAGGTGCAGATAGTTTGGGGTGACCAGCGGCAAAGCACCAACACATGTACCCCACCTGCTGCCAGCACATCAGCACTGTTTTTACTTTTCTTCTTCTTTCTTTCTCATTTACTGCTGCCTTCCATCTTTAAACGACTCTTAGCACCACAGGCCTGAACGTCAGAGCGGAGCCAACCTGCCCGGCTTCCTCTCATCTAGCCCAAGGCCCGACAGGCAGATTTAAGACGCATCTGCTCTTTATTTCATGTACACAAAGCGGAGATGCCACACAGCGCCTCACAGCTGTGCAGATGTACAGTACCTTGGCTCTCATGGTCCTCTCTGCTTCCAGCTCCTCCTCCAGCTCTTCAATGCGAGCCTAAAGAGAGATGTTGAAATGGATTAAGGTGCATACTGACCCCCCTCCCCCAAACTTTCACTAAATCATGAAATATAGTGAGGATATTGTCCTCTGCTTTCACAGTGCCTGTATCACATTGACAGAGAACAATGGGGCGTCACCTCCACAGACTGTTTGCTATTTCAGGGCAGCTCTTGTGTATGTGGTGAGGCCGTCTCATACGCTCCACGTTCTTTAGGGATTTGGCGCTCCGCTGGCTTTTTCCCTCAGGTAGCAATTTAGAGCAAGAATGTCCCGTAGGCACCGTCATTATCTGTATTTTGACCCCAGGCTGGGTGTGCTGTGTCCGGTCAGCGAGACCAAAAATCATCAGTGCTGCCATTTCCATGGCAATCGAGGAATTTGTGTGTGTGTGTGTGTGTTTTCTCTCTCACTCTTGGTGTTTTGGTCCCGGCTGGAAGTCAGGGATGCATCAAGGTCTAAATACGCGTGGTATAATCAGTCAAAATGATTGGCAGGTCTTTGTAATGTTCGTTCACTCGATGTGCTGCTGCCAGGACAAAGAGGTTAGGAAGCTTTTCCATCAGCAGCTCCATTTAATGCTAATTTACTTCTCATGTAAACATGGCATCACCACTGGGAGGGGCTAAAGCCAAAGAAGGCAACTGTAGCATCCAATACACACGCATAAGTTACTCGATCGACCTTGAATGTACAGCGATCAAAGTAAACGATTAACTGCACGTGTTCGAAGTGAAAACTTGATTTCCATGAGTGCTCAAACACTTTAAATCGACAGAATCTCTGAATGTCCACAACACAGCAAATTCTTCATTACTTACAAACCAACAGCAGCACGTAATCATTTCATTTTGCATATTTGTAGCTTATGAGGACAACTGCTTATAGACCAACAAACAAGCAACAAAACAAACAAACAAACAAACACCTACCCAAATATTACTTTACTTAATGATCCATCAGGATTTATTGATCATGCTGTCTGCCATATTTTTTTTTAGCCTTTTTGTTACAGATGTGTGTGTGTGTGGTGGGGGGGGGGGGTGTCAAATCTCTGAAAATTGCACAAACGAGCGTTTTCGTTGTTTTTAGAACTCTCAGCTGCTTCATCACACAAGATATTTTTGACTCTGTGTTGTCTAAAGGCACCGTTATGCACAACAGTGACACTCATGCAATATTTGGGACCGTCTGGACACTAACGAGGGTCTCGATCTGCACCAAAGTTCTTCATTTCGTGCATTTGCTTTGGTTAGCAACGGTTCTGTTCCAGCTTTTCTGAGTCACGCAGCACATTTGTTTATATACACGTTATGTGAAAGCATTACCGCTCTGGAGCCAGGAAGATTAAATACGCAGCTTTGGCTTTAAGTAAAAAAGGAGTTTTATCAAGTTTGATTTGCTCGTTTCCAACGTGTGAAGAATACATGAATATACAAATATATATTTGGCTGCTATGACACTTCATTTCAGCAGCAAGAAGGTTTGCATGTTCTCCCCGTGCGGCTCAAAGACACCTAAACTGACCTCATGTGAATATGAATATGTGTCTGTCGCTCTGTGTTAGCCCTGTGAGAGGATCGCTGACCTGTCACTGCCTGCACTGCTTACCACTTTATTACAGTGTTTATAATCCATGTATTAGCTATTTCTGCAAGCCAAAACAGATGTACACACAACATACAATAATACATTAAATTATGCATTGTATTAAATTACTTTGCATAACAAAACTGCAGCGCCAACATTTCTTATAATCACAGAGGGACCGAAACTTGGAACATTTACTCCATTTCAAATAACTTTATATTTACACACGAGGAGAAAATATTATGAATGCATGTGAATTATATGATGTATAAATATTTTATCTAAATGTGATTGTACACTGCCAGTTTACACACAATACAGTCCAATTTGAGTCAATTTTAGAAGCACCTCAATGGACTTTATATTGTAAAGTAAAATATTACAGGGAAAGCCCAATAATCACAGTCCCTTATGAGCAAGCACTTGGTGAAAGTGGGAAGGAAAAACCTCCTTAAAACAGGAAGAACCCTCTGGCAGAACCGGGCTCAGGCACCAATCTGCTGTGACCGGTTGAGAGTGACAGGAAACACACTTGGCTAATAAAATATGAATTATCCAACAGCTCACACACAAGCTAACGGCACGAAAATGCTACTCATAGATGAATGAATCAGCGGCTGTTATTCAGCACCGTACATTATAAGTACTTTTGGTTTTGAACTTTAAATAATTACATAGCCTTACTTGTTCCTCATAAGCCACTGCTGCTTATACTGCTTATAACCCTCTGTGTACACCGAACTTTTGAGTGCTTTGAATATTATTTTACTGGATTCTACTCATATGGTCAAAATGATCAGAACTATCTAACAGAAATTTATCATCCACAGAGCATTTCTGCTCCACTAATGTCAAAACCACTTTTTTACTACTAATAAAAATGTATTGCTGTATCCCACCAAGACGAGTCATGTTCTTCACCATCTACAGTTTCTATGTTTCAGTGTCAGGAAGTGTGTCTGCCATGGCGAGTAGCCCAGGGCCACTCCAAGCAACAACACCTCCACTGAAACTGATGTGCTGAAAGCCACAGCACTGAAGCTCCCCAAACACAAAACTACCACAAACGTAACGCAAACTAAACACAACACGGACAGGAGCCGCAGAGCTCTCGTGTCACCTGACACGAGAAGATTTTTTTAAATGCCTCAAATAACACACACACACACACACACACACACACACACACACACACACACACACACACACACATTAACTTCTTTTATAAGTTTAAGCAGGAAAACAGAAATAAAAACTCACATGCCAGCGGAGCACCTCTGCAGAGAGAACAGCCATGGTGAGGCAGCAGCAGCCCAACTGAATGACTGAGTGTCTCTCTCACACACACACACACACACACACACACACACACACACACACACACACACACAGCTTCACTGTTGATCCCCTCCGGCACTTTACCGTCCACACCCCCTTATGCATGCACAGCCTCCTTTTCTCTCGCTGACAGCTCCCCGCTCACAGATCTGTTTCTCGTTAAATTCCTCTCTTCCACAGCCTCAAACCACCCTCAAAGTAAACACTGTGGCTCAAACACAGTTGTAGAAAACACATAATGCACTAACAGCGTTAAGAAGTCTGAGCCAGCCCGCGCGGGTATGGCAGCAAGGATTCATACACTGATTTAACTTTCACTGGATTCTAAATGAACCAACAAAGATGTCTCCAGTCTGGGAGCCGCATGGGGGAAATAACAGAATTAGGCCATCATTGCTGAGAATGGTTGCAGGGTTTGATCTCCATAATTGCTCGTGCTTACGGTTTTCAGTTTTTTCCGCTTCGCTCTGAAACCATAATAACTGTCCATAGATTACAATCAGATGTGGCCTCAGCGCTGATGTCTCCTCAGTGTGTCAGAGGGGATGTTCAGCAGCGTGGGCAATGATATCCTGTGAGACCCCCCCAGCCAAAACAATTGGAAGCCCTGCCCTGCACCAAAAATGAAGCATTTTAGACCCCCTGCTGACGCTGGTCCACTGTGCTGTTCCCATAAACTAGCATAATTCACTGGGTTAGTGCGACGGTGCGAGGATCTGCACGCTTTGCTCTTTTAAATGCCAGCACATGGCCGCCTACAGACTACAGGAGTAATAGTTTTGATGTGTGATGAAAGGTTGTGTGTAAGTATTTATTTTGCAGGTAAAGACACAGATCAAATTATTAGTATTACGCATGATGTAACACCTGCTCAGCACAGGTGCTCATTTGTCAAGACATTTACTGAGAAACTCCTTGTAGTACTAGTACATACCACTCGTGTTTTTTCATGTTTTTAGTACTGATATGGTTTAGTGTGGTACAATACAGCACCATAAAATACGACGTCATACATTAGAAAACAATAGATCGGTTTACACTAAGATTCATTTTGTCTTCATTAATGTCTGGAAATTATTTGAGCTCTGGACTTTGATTGGGCCGTTGCAACCTCTTGATTGTTTTCTTTTTCAGCTATATATAATATATCCAAACCCGCGTCGCTATGAGGGAGAGGGAAACATGAAGAGTGTAAGACTCTCCTCACCTGTGTGGCCCAATCTGATGTAACACCTCCAGCAAAACATCTGCTGAAGACCAAACAAAGAGCCAAAGTGATCCTTGTCTCCACAGACTGTGATAACCCTCAGATTGTGAGCTGGGTGCAAACGTTTTTACAACCCTAAATAAAATCACTAAAGAGGGTTAGTTTGTTTTAAGAAGCCGAGGCTGCAGGGCTGCACTCTCTTCGGGCCAACTGCTTTGAATTACTGAGAGGGAGCGGCGGCTTCATCATCGCTGATAGACAAAGCTGCCTCTTTGATTCTGCTGCAGCTTGTGTGGACGCAACCTTTACGTCAAAAGGAGACCCAAGTGGGCGATGAACAGCTGGCCCGCCCGTCCACCTGCATCTTTATCAGTAGGAGGAGTTTACATATAATAGCCTCATTGTGAGATAAGGAGGATGCCGAAGCTACAGTAAATGCGAAAACATGTGCACCCTCAAAGGCACACGGATCGTCTTTCACTCCTCAAATTAGATACAAAGGAGCTCTTTATTTCCTCTGCTGACAAACCTCTGGAGGAAACAGCCGGCTCCCGGAGGGCCCGGCAGAACAGAGAAGCACCACCTGAACTCAGAACTCTTCTTCTGAACTCAGCGACAGACAAAACACATTATCTGCAACATGCACCGCCGACACAGATAAAAGCTCTCAGACTTGCTTGATTTTATCTGGATGGAGTGAGATTCAGCAGAAAAGCATCAGTATAAACTTCACAGACAGGCAGAGTGCACTGCACATACAGTAACTGACACAGCGTGCGCTCATCGCTGTGGTGATTTTCCACTGCGCCGCTCACCAAAGATTACTCGTTAATAACCGGGATGCCTTTTTCCCCTCAGCTTTGTTAAAACGTGAGGTTCAGTTAGGCGGCGCTCTCTGTGGTTTTAGTCCATATACTGTCACAGTCACTTTGTATTCAGAGCTCTACTGAGAGAAAAATGTTATTTTGTTTCTGAAACCAAGAACACATGAACCAAGAGGTCTGTCTGCTCTGTCATAACCTGCTAGCTTTTAGCATGCCCGGCTAACTCGCTGCAGTTAGCTGGGCGTGAATGTCACGGTAATTTGGGGCGTTTAATGATTTCTTTGAACTGTTCTTTTTCTAGAATGGAATGACTGTACGGATGACATTTTTAATAACCTGAAAAAACAAGAACTGGGGGCACAAGTTTAAATTTACTTTGGGTTTTCTCTGATCCACACAGGCTCAAATATATACACTCACTTAAATCTTTCAATAAGTGGTGCTGAAGGTTCTACAATGTCTTTTAACTCGACAAGGCCAAGGCCTGTTAACATCTGGTTAGTGACTACACCTGGTAGTTTCTCTTTACCCAGATAAAAAGGATTTGTTTGATGGCGCTCACTGGATTGACCGAAACTCAGAGCAAGTCCACGGAACTCAGTGAAGATCTAAGAAGGAAAACTGTAGATTTACAGGAAGGTTTATTGGAGCCATTTCTAAACAACTGCAGAGTCCCAGATCATCACTTCTAACAACTGTACACGAGTACAAGTTATTTGGTTGTCACCACGTTGGAAGAAGACCCAAATTGTTGCTTTCAGATGAGAGAAAATTGGTTAGAATTATCGGGAACAACCCAGGAAGCACCAAGGCTCAAGACGAGTTTTATTGTCAGACCAGACAAAGATTGAGCTGTGTGGCCACAACGGCAACAGGTATGTTTGTGTAAAGATGAGCCTTTCAAACCTAAGAACACTGCAAGCATGGAGGTGGTAGCATCATGTTCTGGGGCGGTTTTTCTGCCAGTGGTACTGGTACATTGCACACAGCGGATAGAACAATGAAGAAGGAGGACTCCCACCAACTTCTCCAATTTCACCGAAATCAGCAGGTAGATGGTTGAAACGATGATCCCAAACACACATCAAAACTGGTTTTGGGATGGATAAAGCAGGCTAACATGAAGGTTCTGGAATCCCAATCCCTTCCCAAAGCCCCAGCCTCAGCCTTATTAAATATTTGTGGACTAAAAGCCGGGTCCTTTCTAGGAAACCAGCCAGGTTTAATATCGATCCGGAATTATGCCAGAAGCTTGTGGATGGCTACCAAAAGTGTCCAGTTGAAGTACAACTTTCTAGAGGGCATTTAAACCAATATTAGTGAGGGTGTGTGTGTATATCGGAGCCTATATGTATAATTTTTATCCCTGTGTGGAGTAGAGAAAATAATTTCAAACGTGGGTACTCAATCCTTGTTTTTTAAAGTCGCTGAAGATGTGCGCTGTACATTATTCCACCCTGGAAAAAACAACAATTGGAAGAAGCAGCATAAAATTACCATGACATTCATGCCTATGATGAGTGCTCGTACATTTCTGAAGACAACTGTAAGGATTCCACACAGTGACTCTGCCACCACTGTGAAGTATCGGAGGGCTGATATGTTTTCTAGGCAACCTGGAAGTTAGAATCGCCCATGTCCACTCGACAAAGAGGCCAAAGGGGTTTTTCCATAGGCTCTGTTAGAATAATGTAAAAAAATTGAATTTGAACTTATGTGTGATGCAGAAAAAAAGCATTAAAAGCTGGTCTTTGCTGTAGAGGCATCTAAACCAAAAACCCATTAAAAAATGATTTTGAAACAAGGAAACCAGTTTACTAAAATAAAATCAACATACCTACACATTAAGACTAAAAGTCAAACTGAATCAAAATCAGGCATCAAAATGATCATAATGCCAAGAATTTGTCTCATCAGTTAGTGATACATGCGACCTTACTTGGAAAGGTTTGAACAAGAAATATAGAAAACATTTGCACAGTTGAACTATTCCACACTGACTTGTCAAACACAACGTGTAACCAGTAATTACAACTTCCACTCAGATGTTCCCCTGGCGGTGCACTGGTATGTCGGCTGGCATGTTTTACTGGAACATTTAAATCCATCGATAATCTTACTCGCTGCACCTGCGTTTCTCCTGCTGAAACAAGTCCAAATGTCTGCAGTGAGAAAGATTTACATCCGAATAAGTTTACAGTGTGATAACGCGGCAGCCTTATTTCCTGTCATCACAGGATAAATGGGCTGCAACACTATCTGTAGTTGAGAAATACTGTTTTGAATATTAAGCAACAAAATCATAAATCAAATTTAGGGCTTCATTTCTTGTTCAGCAGCAACACTTCAAAGACAGAACGACTGCTCTGTGCTTTTATGCCTCCGCCAACTACTCAAATCACATGTGATAAAACCAATCAAAGATTAGTGTCACCGATTCCGTATCGAATATGAAATATGGTAACAATCTGTCCTTTTTCTGATTTACGGCGGTGAATAATAAAAGTGTTTAGCAATATGTTGTTATAGGGAGTATGGATCCATAAAATGTCATCAAATCTCTAGATTATCCATGAGCTGGGCGATATATGGGGTTTTTACAAAATATCGATATATTTTCATACGCGATATGAGACAATATTGTTTATATCGATATGGTCTATGTCGAGTTACAACCATACTTGTAGATCCTCCAGTTCACTTTTCTCTTCTCCCAGTTTGTTTCTGCACAACTTCACACTGCCCCGCCCCTCTCCCTCACCGCTGCACCCGTAAATCATGCAGGAAGTGTTGCCAACTTGGCGACTTTGTCGCAAGATTTAGCGGCTTTTCAGACCCTCCTAGTGACTTTTCCCAAAAAATTACTAGCGACAAATTTGGTGACTTTTTCCAGTGATGTCAGCAACTCTTGGAAACCTGAAATCCTCCGCTGTCGCCGAAGGATGCAGTACACAAAACAGTGTACATACAGCCTTCGTACTGCATCCGTTCATACGCTTTGGCATCGCCCGGACCCCCAAGGGTGCCTGGCTGCAGGCAAGAGGGCGCCGCTATACCGCAACTCCATAGTGGAAGTTGGGTTGTACCTTAAGTCACAACAGAGGTAGCATTACTAAATGAGCAAATGACTTGCGATTTATCATCTTAACAGGTTTTCTCTTACTGATCAGCTTGGACCTCATTTGAGATGTAGAAGAGTTCAAATGAAGTGTTAAGAAACGTTTAATAACTCCATTAGGACGTTAGCAATGAGTGTGTAGGCCTGTTTCAGAGCTCATTAAAAGCTGTATATTATGATATGTTGACATTATTTGCTGGCATGCTACAAATATATGATTTTATGGAATATGATGGATTATTGTAGATTAAACAGAATATATACAAGCTCAACCTTAAACACCTGCGGCAGTAATATTAACCCATATAACACTGATGGAGAACATTTTCCCGCAGATTAAGTACTTTTACTTTTGATACATCAACTAAAATGTGGTGATGAGACATAGTAGTGAGGCGTTTTCACAGTGTTGCAGTGATGTTGTAAAAGCCACCAATCATTCTCAGCCACATGCTTCATGCATGTCATCATTTTTGCTCCCAGGTCTATTTGCGGCACACTTTGTAACATTTTGCTTCTGTCGACTCGGCAACTGTGAAAACGTTTTAGTCATATTTTGAGTTCTTTTATCAAAAGCACAATAAATGAGAAAGCCTGCAATCTTCATTCAGCTGGGTGAGTCCATATTTGGAGGATCCAATTATGAATAAATTACTCAAACATGTAAGGACAGATTTCTCCTTCATTTCCTCTGCAGTAGTAGAAAATATGCACAATTAGATCATTTAAAAAGTCCACTTTACTTTAGTGGAAATTATATTAACATCTGCATTCTTACTTTGTCAAGCTTTGTTTGAACCATGCACACGGTCCCATCATTTCCTAGTTGGAAATGATGAAGCCAATAAAAATGTCTTTGATGAAAATGTCAGAGACATCATGACCTACATGTGGCATTAAGCCATTTGACGATACTGAATAGTGGAAGCAGTGGCACTGTACAATAATCAAGCATTAAGTTATTATTATATTGATTTATACCTGCTGTGTCATAAACATGAAGAGAGCACTAAGTGTGAAACGTATTAAAAAGGCAGGGGGCTGTTGCAGACTTAAACTGAAACCTTAGTCACATCAGGGGGGAATCTAAAGATGGTTATCAGTCTGGATGTGGGCGGTGTGTTTTAACCATCTCCTGACAGGCTTGGAGCTGTGAAGTGACGGCTCCAATCGCAGAGCAGAACCCAGCAGCTCTGCTAAAGGCAGGAATGCTTTTCTCTGCTGTGCTGTAAGCTACAGCAGAGCTCCCTGCTATAAAGGTAGGGGGGCAGAAGTACAACAGATTTTACAGTCTACCTTCTTTTGTGTCAGAGATGATTCAGTCTGAAAACCAGCTGCTCATTGAGCAAAGTTTCATCAGCGTACTCACACTGGATATGCAGCTTCACAGCTCTGTGAACAGTTTCACCGCATCTCTGAAATTAAAGGTTGCAGATGAAAGGCACATACCAGCCCTGCTGCCTGGCTGATGACTATCAGAAATAAGGGGAAGGACTCCACATGTCCCTCAAGCAGTGCTGTGCAGGAGCTCAGGTTTTCAGTGAACCCTCACCTGAGCTACCAGCTCAGGAACGTGATGTGAGTAAACGGCGCTTTTGCAAGAACGAACAGGTGCTGCGAACCGTGTGATGGACGGTAAACACCAATCCAGCTGAATGAAGAACGAGGGGAAGTTTTTCACACGTTTCAGTCAGAAAGTCAGCCATCTGAAATCTGACGCAGCGCTGAGCTGAAGCATCCAGCCTGTTCTGGGAAACATCTGATTGATGATAACAAGAAATCAGCAGCCAAGGCTGAGACCACCTGTTTAAATCTGGTTTAAAGTGGTAAAACACACACTTGATACTGGAAACAGTTAATTATGAGCAATGAAATATGAAGCTAAGCTAGTTAAAGGACTGGTTCTTATATACTGCTTTTCTTCTCTACATGAACACTCAAAGCGCTTCACACACACACACACACACACACACACACACACACACACACACACACACACACACACATTCAGTCAAGAACTTTCTACAGCTAAGTGCTTTCTGCCTAACATTCACACACACGCAGGGTTCAGTATCTGCCCAGGGGTCCTCTGGCATGCAGACTGGAGCAGCCACCCTTAAATGTGATGTAGTTCATATTCAAATAATGCAAACATTTGGGCAAATGTTTAATGAATTCAGTAATACTTCACCTGCAGATGAAGTATTACTTTATATTAGCAGTAGCAGTGTGGCAAACTGAAGTCCAGCACTACTAACTGGCACCTGCTAACTAACTAACTAACTAACTAACTAACTAACTAACTAACACTTGGTGCAACTCTCAAATCTCAACCAGCTCTGCTGGAGGAAGAATACATCTCAGTCTTTGTAGACTGCTGCGTATCAAAAAGGCCATACTGCCTTTTCTAGTGCAGAACATAGACAACAAACTGCACAACTTACCTGTAGCTCATTTGTCTTCCTCTGCAATCCAAAGTTGAGGGCCTCCTCTTCTTCTAGTTTGGAGCTGGTATTGCTGATCTCCAGCTCCTTCCTTTCCAAGAGAAAGAGAATATGTAATTAATATTAAGTCGGAGTCGAAGCGAGGTCCGGGTGATGCCATAGTCCGACGTCACCGGAAAAAGGTGATAAATCTGTCGCTAGTCGTTTTTTTGTGAAAGAAGTTGCGGGGGGGGGGGGGGGGGGGGGTG
>JAVDPK010000448.1:281457-294896 GCA_034780415.1 Cichlasoma orientale | reverse complement strand
CACTGATGTTTGTAGAAGCAGTCTGCATGCCGAGGTGCTTGGTTTATACACCTGTGGAAGTGACTGGAACACCTGGACTCAGTGACTTGGATGTTGAGTGATTACTTTTGGCAATACAGCGTACGTCCATGTTAGAATGCCTAACGTTACAGCATGAAATAGCATGTTTACAGGCTGGTATTAACCTTTTGGCCTTTATCTATACTGCACTGCTGTTCCTCTTGTCAGAACAGCAGCTGATCTGTTGGCCTCACCCCCACTTACTAATTTCAAGAAGAAAAAAACACACCCCAGCATAACAAAGGCATAGGGGTTCCGTAGGGGTCAAAAGGCTTTTCCTTTTAATTTGTTGCCTGTCTGTCCACAACACCAGCTGTTCAGTAAGAAGAAAAATTAATATAATATTAGAAACCGGGAGCAATGAAGTGGAAAACGTCAGATAGAAATAAATGAGTTTTTATGCATTTATCAACAGTAAGCCAACAGAATGTCAGTCTGTCAGAACAGCGCAGATTTGCATTAAGGTTTATTAACAAGGAGGAATTTATCATACCCCAGATAACAGATGTGTGTTCCTCCAGCTTCAGAAAACAATGGGGGTAATGAAGTCTGGGACAAAACTCCCTTGGAAAACTGGAAGTCTTCCGTGGCATTAAATAACTCTGACACGGGGTCATATTTCTCACTGCAGTCAAATCAGGAGGTCTCCAAGACATGAATCCTGCTGGCTCACCTGTCTCTTCCCCAGATTAACTTCATTATTTATGGGTGGCTAATCTAAGGAATGAAGAAAAGACGGGCACTGCTGGGAGAACTTTGTCTCTGCTGAAATAACTTTATCAAAAAGTATGTGGAAGAATGCCAGGTATAAAGGAAAAACCCTAAACCCAGTTTATAGACTTGCTGCTTATATCAATAAGGGAAGAAGGATCAACTGCAAGTCTTCAAATAAAGTGAGTATGCAGATGAAACCTTCTGAAGGTCACTGCAATTAGAGGCACAGAGAAAAAAAGATGATCCAGACGGTAGTAAAACACAGTGACACGAGCTGTGGTCCAGCTCCTTGAAGGCGTTTATGATGTATTCCGTCAAAGCCATGTGAAGGGTCTGCTAAGGCACTCAGTAATGACCAAATCCCACGGGCACCTCTGGAGTGTTTTCAACATGCGCTGGCAACAGCAGCAGTGCCGCTGTGCACTCTTACACTAAATCCTCTGGCTCAAGGACGGTTTTACTTTCTCACAGCTAAGAAGTCATCTTGAAGCACCTAAATCTCCCTCTTACTAATTCAAAGGAACACAGAAAGCTGTGATTTTGACCTTAAGCTCTTAAGTTCTACATCTTCCTGAGAATGCGCCCTGCATCATTAACAGCAGGATTTCCGTCCTGCTAAAAGAAATCAAACTATTTTCAGTAAGCAGAGGTTTCTGTGCAGTTCCATGGTAATATTTAAATTCTAGACTTCAGTTAAACTGGTCAATAATGCTCTATGGACGAGTTGCCTGCACTATGGCAGTCTCGTTTTATCTTATACGTGTTCCTTTTGTAGGGAACTTTGGTGAGTACCTGAACCGGAGTGGGAAAACCACCAAGTCCACTAATATTTTATGACCAGGGAAGCTGCTCATCACACATTTACAGTTCATATTTTAAACAGGTGGAGCATTAATCTGAAGCACCTGGGAACTCTAAAAGTAGTACTTTTACACCTCATCACCATAGGTGGCAACTTTAACTCCAACCCTGGATTTTGGAGAACGCCCAAATAGATTTTTTTTTTTTTTGGTGAATATTTTTAGATGTAAAATTGTTACTTTGTTTGTTGAAGAGAACAATTTAATAATAATAATAAAAAAAAGACCTTCTGATTGCCTATGGTTAGGGTTAGGGTTAGGGTTAGAGTAAAGGTTAGGGTAAAGGTTAAGGTTAAGGGTTAGGGTCATGACCAATGAAGACCTCAGTGGGTTAAAAGCTGGATTCATGCTTTTGGCAGAACCGTTCTTGGTCATTTTGCTTGTGGGCCCTGAATAATATTTTCTTGGTTTTTTCTACCTGGTTGTTACATTTTTCTGTCGGCCAGTTTGAACTGCTGCCTGTCACGACTAGAAGGGAAGATCATCTGAATCTCTGCTTCTGTGGATCACAATAACAAACACACTGAGCTGAAAGACTCTAAAAAGCTCTTTAAAGCTGAGCGAAACAGCTTTTTGCAGTCGACCTCAATATTTTCAGGGCTTTCAGTTCAAATGTGCTTCCTGTATGGACTGACATGGTTGTGCTATTTCTCACTATAAAGCCTGTGGTAGCACTTCCTCCTAACAGAAGGGGATGTGCCACTCAAACACTCCTCCTTGGAATAAAGCAGTCACGCAGTAAGCCAAGGGAGGAGGAAGAGTCCGGGGCCACACAGCACTGTGACAGCAGTCTTTGTACTTCCTCACTCCATAAAATAATCAGTTGGAAAATAGTCAACACAGCAGGAAAAGGAAAATCCACAGTTAACGTGACTGCCACAGTGACTCCATCGCTCTCCTTCGTTCTGTCTCCCTCTCTGCAGAGGTATCATTATCCACTTAATTTCATCCACGAGGGGTTCATATAATGACCACGTTCAAAATCCCTTATCGAGCAGAATTTGAGACGTAATCACAAATTATGCGAGTTCCAAAGTATCGAGTTAGTGAAACAAAAGAAGAATGGCTTCTTTAAAGGGGAAAGAGAAAGAATAAAGCTGAGTCAAAGAGGGGAAAGCAGCAGAGACTTACAGCTCGGTATTTAGTGGCCACCTCATTGTTTTCCTTGTGAAGCTGGGTGTTCTGCTCCTCTAGTTCACGGACCTTGGAAAGGAGCCGGTCACTCTGCTCTATGGCTCTCCTGAGCTCCTCTCTCTCCCTCATCCCTGCTTTTTCTGTGTGAACAAACTGCAGCAGCTGGGAGCTGACCCGCACCAGCACTCACACACAAATGCACACATGCATGCAGAAGCCTTGATATTTCAGCCTGGCTGTCTGGCTCTCTGAATGAGCCTCTCTCACTTTTGCACACTTCTGTCTGGCCTACCCCACTCCCCAACTCCTCCACATCTGACACACACACACACACACACACACGCCAGAGAGTTTAGCCCTGAAAAAGTCATCCATGAACACATCACCATTTTCTCCATTTATACCTTTCCTTTTTACCTAACTGGCCTCCTGCTGCTCTGCACTGCAACAATAAAAACTAATAACTGTGCTGCTGGAATTAAGTAAGAAATCAAGCAAGAGGTCAGCACTCTGACTGGTAAAGCCACTGATACAGACAGTGAGGATAGTTTGAGTCCAGAGAGGGGTGCGGTGATGTTTGATGGTGAATGATGTCCAGCAGGCTTTCCTGTCCACTTCCAGCACACAGCTCTCAATCTTCACTCCCAAATAACAATTTCCTCTAGTGCATGACAGCAAGGCTAGGTGCTTGATCTTACGCACCTGTGTTAATGCGACTGAAAACACCTGAGTGTTTAGAGAGTGCTGTGGGTTTATCGCAGCTTCTTCTCCTGAAAACAGCTGCCTGCTCCGGCAACAAGCGAGACAGAAGCTGACAATAAACCAAACCAGTAAAGTTCAGTTATAAAACCAGTACAATCAGCTGACAGAGGCTAAAGGAGGCTGAGGGAAACTGCAGATCTGGGGAATAAATCTTGTGGGTGCATCACCACAAGCAGTGACTTTCATTCTATTTTTCCTATGAATATACAGTATAGGTTAGTCGAGACCGGTTGGGGCTGAGGGGCGAGAGAGAGGACAAAAGACACACTGTGGAAGAGAGACAGAGATTAATAATAACTCATGATTAAATGCAGAGTGAAGTATAAATGAAAAGAAACACTCAGTGCATCATGGGGACCCCCCAGCAGGCCTACTGCAGCATCACTAAGGGAGGGTTCAGGGTCACCTGATCCAGCCCTAACTATAAGCTTGATCAAAAAGGAAAGTTTTAAGCCTAATCTTAAAAATAGAGAGGGTCTGTCTGCTCTTCCAAAATAAAGAAAAAGATGGTGAGAAAGAAAGAACAGGATACTTTGTGCAAAAATCTGAAACTGATCGATTAGCTTAAGAATATCCTGCACTCGGAATTTTATTCATGCTTGAGAATATGTTATTTTTTTAGACCGTACTGAGGCGATGACTGTTTTTTTTTTCCTGTTGCAGCAGCTGTGACCTCGACATGGAACCATGGAATTTGTGAACCATTCATATAAGCACCAGTATTCATATATGCTGTTGCACTGCAGGAAATGTCTTCAACTTCACACAAAAGGAGCTTTCCAAAGCAACAGGCCGACTGTCTGCTGCACGCATTTAAACTTTCTGCCAGACTCGATCTGTCCTCTTTGATTTTCTCTCCACACCCAACAAGATTCTGCAAGTGGCTCTGGAAAACACAATGTGATTTTCCACAGTTTTATAAAAGAAGATGTTAAAAGGGGAATGCCGCGTTACAGAAACACACACACACACACACACACACAAACCTGTTGCTGCTTGAGTGCCGGTATCTGAGAAAGAGCTGTCATTAGTTCAGCTCTCAGAGCTCTGACAGCCAATTCACGCCTGACAAACCGTACAGCTCGTCAGCAGGGAGAGCAGACAGGGAAACACGTTATCATCTTTCTTGAAGTGTGTGCCGGTAATTACCATGTTGTCCAAACACGATTTAGCACATATGTGCATCACCTGACGCACCTGAACTTCCTTTGCCTGTAGTCAGTTTGAACACACAATACCTTCACCTGTCAGTGCAGGATTTACCTTCGCACTCAGCATCAATCTGCACGCCGACGCCAAGAAAAGCAGAGGAAGATAAATGCGACACATCAATGCTTCACCTTTAGCATGATCACGGGGCTTAACCTCTTATGCTAAGCGCTATTGTTGATTGCACAGATTAAACGCTCTCTTTGTCCCAGTGCATTCCCTCTTTGTGTGAAGACTGGGGATTACGCTTGAGCACGGTTTTCATGTTTTGACTTGAAGCTCTGAGGTGTTGCTGTGCCTCTCGTCCCGCTAAAACAAACTTCCCAAGTGTCCGTCTGATTCACAGCTCTGCAAAAACTGTTTGCAATCGCTCTTGTTCCAGTTCCTGAATAGACTCTGAAGGCAACTGAGATATGAAAGAGGACTTATTCTCCTCATTTCCATCTCTACAGTTTTATTCTTGGACTTAACTAAACTGGGTTTGAGCCACAGTTCAAGATAACCCTTATTTAGTCTACACAGTTTATCCTCTGAAACAAGCCGCTCTCTTCCCGCTCCCTTTGACTGAACTTTCTTTTGATTGGCTGCCATTTGTAAACAGAAGGTTGCAGGTGGGTGGGGCTAAAGTTCTTAATGACATCATTAACATCCAAAAGAAGAAGAAAAGTCGGAAACTGAGCATTTAGAGCAGTGTGAAGCCTGATCTTTTGATTACAGGGATTACTTGTATACATATGCTGACGTTTATTTTTGAAACTATGTTAAACATTTGTAACAATATTTATACTGTATGACAGAGAATGAGGACAGTCATAATAGTTTCTCTTTAATCCATCATTCCAGTTAATGTCCACATTACTCAAGCAGACAACAGCCAAATTACTTCAGGAGAAGAGAAATAAAAACATGATGTAAAGTCTGTATGCTGCTGCAAAGCCTTGAACAACTAAAATTTAGTTTTAATCGAATACGTTTGCAGAAGCAGATCCTAAGTGCACAGAGAAAACCTGCTCCTTGAAGCACGAAGAGTCAAAGACTAACAGGTTTCCTAGTATGTGTCAGCTTGGACAGCAGCCCAGTGCTCAGTTTGGGGTAACGTTGGTTTATGTAGGTCACTTTGATGTTTTTTAATTTTAAAACCTCAGCATAGATGTGAACCACCTCTGTTTTTTTTTATAGTGCATCACTAATATTCATAAAAAAATAAGGAAATTATTATTATATTTGCATATTCACTATAACTTTTCAAGTGCTGGTTTGTAGATGCAAAACAAAACTTTGACCATGGTTTGACTGTGCCTCTTCGCATTGTTGCTGCAGCCAAGAAGGCGGCGCTTCAGTTAAGGTGAATGCAGTTCTACTGTTTTATTAGTTTGTTAAATATGGTCAGGTTTCACTGCAAAAAACTCAACTCGAGGTTCTAAAATGCAGAGACCAAAACCGATGGGTGACATCACTGTTGCTGCATCCATCTTTCATATACAGTCGATTAATATTACCTATTATTATACAAGGAACTAAAGTTACTATTATCCCAATAAAGGACAGATTGTGAAGATAGAACCCTGCAGTGCTGAATGTATCCATTTAATTTGAACAAATACTGTATAGGAGGATAACCATCATCTCTCCAAGTTAGAACATCTGCAATTTTACTGCAGCAGCCACAGGAAACGTGTATATTTTTCCTGCACACAGATGCCACAGGGAGGACTCTCTGTTGCTCCTGTAGCTCTCGAGCTGAGTGATTCTGAGTGGACACCTGCTGTATCTGGGTGCTTCTTATCAGTTGTGGCGTGTGTCCTCCTTGCATCTATTAACATATCGCTGCAAAGGAGCAGTTGGGCACTGTAAAAAAAAAAAAGCTCAGCATCCAAAGTGCTCACAGATGAACGGACCGCAGAGTGAAGCCTGGCCTCTGGGTGAACTCTGGATCCAGGTTGCGGAGGGAGGCACAGCAAGCCTTTGATCAGCGAAGCACCTCACAGCTCACTTACACTCATGTGGTCGACTGACTGCAGGTCAGGTCCAGTAATACCAGCTTATAAATTATATCAGTGACATGATTGTTTTTCATGCAGTTACGCTGTCGATATTAAAAGTGCCGCACAGAGTTTCTTCTCGTTTCACTGTTATTGTCCTTATTGGGCTGACTTGAAATACCTGACTTTATTGGATGGAAACACAGATGGGCGAATTATAGACAACACTGACTGTAGTTACCTTGAAGTATGTAGACCTAAACATAACATTATCTGAAGATCAGCGGGATTCCTTTCAATTTAGCACCATTTAGGAGGAAACACACACAAAGATACAAAGTATCCTCTCTGAGCCTCATGACCCACATGCACCATCATCAAAGAAGAAAACCCAGCAGCTACATGTGTGCGCCAGTATGAAACTACTGAAAGAGGCAGGCGCAAGCATTTATCACAGAGCTGTATATGGTCAGTGATGGGCAAGTTACATCAAAAATGGTAATCAGTTACTTATTCTACAGTAACTATCAGCAAAAGTTCTAATATCACATTTACTCCTGTGTATTACTCTGTTTTTTGATTATTAATACTAATTTATTGACATTCGATTCAATAAAGATGGTGTCATTAAAGTCTGTGAGCTTCAGGGGAAGTTTTGGCTCCAGCTCAGTAGTTGGGAGTGGAACTAATCTCCTTATTAAACTCTCACCAGAACATCAAATGTCGCTTTAAACCTTCATAGCCAGTATTAAATGCTTGCAGTCACTCTTTCAGCAGGACCTCTGTCAGTGAGCGAGCAAATGAAACTCCCTGTTTCAGTGTCCTCAGGCTTTCTGATGCTTGTCTGTGTTTGCATTCCACTGAAATACATGTGTATGTGTGAGCCTGCGAGAGGAAGAAGAACTAGATACTTAGAGCTATTTTAATCTAATTTGTTAACAGCTTGAACTTTATGAATTATACTAATCCTGAAACATGGAAAATCTGAAACTAAAGAAAATTTAAGAAGCACGTATGCTATGTGTCACAAATGATCCTACACACTCTGATGCCCCCTGCTGAAGGAAGGACCCCTCTCGTCTAGATGTGTGGGCCTAGAGCAAGGAAGAGCCCTGCATCATGGTGGAAAGCACTGTGCCAGGCAGAAAACGAGCCCACAGAGAGACAGATTCAATCGCAGAGAGCGAGAAAAATGAAAACGCAAAGATTAAGTGAAGAAGAAGAAAAACAGTGTCAGAGAAAAAGGCGTATTTCTTACATGTGCCAGGGGTCTGCTGTGCAGAGCAATGGTGGGTCTGTACTGGTGGAAGTCAGTCTGGATCACACACACTCTCTTCTCCATCCTCACAGCTCACGGCCGCACATGCTGTCTTCACCAAAGCGGGCTCTGGGCAGATAGTGAAGCAAGTGTGTGTGTTCTCTTGAAACTGTGGGAGTGTGTGTGAGAGCGTGCTACGCCTGCTACCTGACCCTGAGGGAAGGAGGGAGGGAAGGAGGGAGGGAGGTGACGAGCAAACAAAAAACAAGCTTGAACACCCCCACGCCGCTCCAAACCCCGATTCCACACATTCACACACTTCACTGCCTGAAGCTACGCCACCTTCTGACAACAGCATGACAAAGAGACAGCCTCCCAGGCTTCACCGCAACAACACACCACGTAATACTTCAAATTAAAAGTACATTCCTGGGTAGCTAAGCGGCTAATTTGCAACCAAACTATGCTGTGCATGTGACATCATTATTTAAAATATCCAAACCCACTTCAAATCCTAAACTTTGGGAAAAGCATTCACATTCTAAAAGTTGCAACGACACCATGTAAAACCAGTCATGAGCAAAAGCTGAGTCACATTTAAAGGAACGCATGGATGATGCTGTTTGTGGGCCAGCTTGGAAGTTAGCATCACGGTGGCCCAGTGGGCTTTTCTACAGCGCTTTAGATTAGAACAGAACAAAAATGTAAGTAAAGGTTTCTGCTTCTTCTTCACAAACTTAGCGTCTTCTGTGAGCTTTGAAGTGTAAATTCAAGTGCAAGAAATACATCTCTGATGTTCCACCACAGGCGACTGGACTTCTTACTTTGTTCTAAAGAGGTTTCATCTCTTACCTTCTTCAGTTCCAAACCCAAAGGTGGAGAGTCGCAGGTATTTAAACCCTGGTGGGGTTTGGAGGTGGTTGTTGACACACTATCGATCATGTGCGGTATCGAATGAGCCAAAGAGGCTGTCTGTGTCCTCTGTGAATGACCAGCACTGAACAGAGGTGGTGGAGGCTTACGACACCAGCTGTCAGCCACCTACAATGCAGTCTTGAGTTCCCTCCCCAGGCGCTTCAACCCCCACTCACACCCTACTTCAGGTGACCTCAATAGGTTACATGACAAGGTGGGTCTCAAAGCAATTTCACCCCTGGTGGTAATGACCCTCACCTTCTTTCACAGCGTGGCTTTCTCCTATGTAAATCCTTCTGAATGGGTCCCCCTCATCTGTCCTGACTTACAGTAAGTTGTATATTTTTTGAACCAGAGTAAATACTTTATTCAACCTTTTTTTTTTATCCATGTTTGAGGTTCACAGATGTGTTAAAGCATAACATGCCCACCTTGTTACACTTATTTACAGTATAAACTGATATTTTTTGTAATTTTGATTATATGATTGATGAACATGGTAAAAATTCCTTTTGTATTCGTCATGTGCCAGCCTGTTCATCGCATGAATAATAAGCATAAAATCTCCACATTGTTACTGCTTTCACAGTAATAATTAGCAAGAATTTTGTCAATAAATTGATGTCATGAGACTTTTATTATGAGGTAAAAATAGTGAAGATGTTTCATCATCCAGAGGACGCCATGGGGTCTTTATGGCTGGCTGAGAAGTTTTGCAGCTCTTTCTTAAATATGGATATAATTAGCTAATTAGCTAGTATACTTTCAAAGCACTTAGTAATAGACACCAGATTGTTCATATGTCCAATAACAGGGGTGCCACTTAGCATGCATCACATGTGGAGAATTTGGACAACATCGTTACAGCACGTTATCCTCAGTTTGATCAATATATTTTTCTCATAGTTTAAAAAGACTTCTTTCAGATGAAATGATAAAATCATGCTAAATGTAACTTTTTTAATTCATGAAATGGCACCAAATAGTAGGAATGACCTAACTGTGTTACTTTTACAAAATCAAATCACTCATGTCCAAAAATAGCCATTTATGGCTCCTCAAACTACGGTAAAAAAAATTTTATGGTAAAAAAAACTGAGGTTTAATCATTCATGTGGAGTTCTTAGTAAGAAACATTTGATTTATCGTGGAAACTAATGCTTTACTGTTATACATATTTACATTTAATAAAATGGAATCGCTATCTTACAAACTCTATAAGAAAAACAGAAGGATACAATTACTGTGTGCATTTCAGTGATTAAGGTATTTTGGAAAACCGGATCAAATTATTGATGTGGAATTAGCAGGTCTCTAAAACGATTCTTCCAATAATGAGCTGCCTTGAACTCTTAGCCCCTCCCACTGTGCTTTTATTTAATTTTTTCGCTTGTTTGCCTGCATCATGTGTCAATGTGTCAGTCAGTCATCAGCTGGCTAAAGATCTGTAGCAGCTGCTGGCTGGAGGCAGGAGGCAGGAGGAAATCATGCACAAAATGAAATGTTTACCTGGCAAAAGAAGCAAAATGACAGCAGAGGGTAATTTATCTCGTTTCATCTTGCAGGTATGAAAGCAACAGATCACTGACGTTTTTAATCAGGCTGGCAGCGGAAACTTGGGATTTTTAGAGGCTTATTGTCTCAAGGGATCAGATGACAGTTCAGCTTCTGGCTTGTATTTTGCAGTCAAGCGAATGCATGCGTGCAAAGAAACTGACCTAATGTTCATTAAAAAAATGCTCTTTATGTCAAAGTCAATTTATTTGTTACCCTAATATAAAGTATTTTAGCTTGTAGTTACATTCACAGCAGTGAATGAAGTTCCTTTATCTTCAACACAAAATCTACAGAAAATTAAACAGTAAAATGCAACAAACAAGACGGCAACGCTGCAGAAAATAGTTCCTTCTGTGGATTCAGTATCATTGCAAATGCAATGTATATTAATATGTTAGTACATATTAATATACATTGCCTACATGACTGCCCATCTCCAAGTTAAAAAAAATGTGTTGTTTATTCAACATGATCATGCTTCACTTTTTGCTGGCACAAGCAGGAGAAACTTGTGAGGCAGAAATGCTCATTGTTACTTTGCCTGAATGCACAAGGTTGAATACAAGTCTTACTGCATCATAGCGATTCTGGGTATTCATGCAAACAGAGTCAAGAGACAAAGTAAAAAGTTTGTCCACAACTGCGCTGCTAGCTAGCTTTGACACTTACAAAACCTCCATCAACTCCAACCCTATTTATAACCAACATTAAAAAAAAAAAGTGGCAAATACTCATACTCTTGTGTCCCATTTTGAACAGGCATGTTTTTGCAATGCCAAAATGTGATAAATGTGTTTGAGGTTTAGCTAGTTGTACAGTACTGCCTCCTAGTGGCAAGGAAAGAGATTGGTGCAGCTACAAGTTCATTATTGCAGTCTGAGTGGAAATGTTTGGCTGAATGCCGTTTCAGAAGCTTTTCCTTTCGGTCAGCAGTTTGCTACGACACATCCATTTACTGCATCGTTAAACTTATCAATTAATATTCTGCTCAACGTTTACAGGAAACTGCCTTTAAATTTTATTTATTTCATTCTCTATTTAAACATTCTGACTTTCAATACTGAAAAAAATTGTAACTATTTTAGAAAACACGACAGAGACGGTTTCACACATTTTCCCCCCAAACAGCCCATAGCTTCCCAACAACTAATGACTAAGAGCTAGTATCAATCATGCCATTCTCTCCTGAACTTTTAGCAGAACACTTGTTTATGTGAAAGATTTACAGACTTGAGAGCAACTGCTGTGTTGTTGAGCTGATCTTTGGCAGAGATTTAAGAGCTTTACTCTGGCAGGGTGCCATACGTCTCAGAGAAAGCTAAGAACTGTTTCTGAGAAATGTAGCAAGGTGCTCACCCCAAAAGCCAAAGACTACTAACTGAACCCATCACAGCACCAAAAATATGGTAAATCCGTGCTGACATACTGAAAGAGTTGCACACAGTATCTTTAGTTACATTTGCCAAGATAACTGGGGGATGTAATCTGACTCATCTGCCTTACTTTGGGCTAAATTCATAAATCAATAAAGTAAACAGTTACCTGTGTTTGAACATAAACGCAAACAAATGTCATTCAGAGTCATAAAATGTATTGAAAAATACTTTTCCATGAAACAGCAGGATAATCACTGGCTTCACCTGTTAATTGCAGTAATCCAGCTACCGTCTATCACATGTAATTACAGTTTGATTTATTCTGCATCTTCCCACTTGCTGTAAAACTCAAGTTCTTATTTCAGGCTTTCTGACAGATCTCAGATCAGCTGGAGCTTACTGGAATCCAGAAAAGAGATGGAGGCTGAATCTGATCTGGAATCAGAGTTAAGAGGTGGTACCTCTGCTCTTGATGTCTTGCTCTGGCTTGTTTGTGGCAGGTCACCTGCCTGTGCATGACACATGTTTATGGAATTTGATTAATTAAAGGTTTGAGCTGGCAGCTGAATCTTGACATAAAGATTACAAGTCTGGCAGGAAAACAAGAAGAGGCCCCTTGTTTTAAACTATGTATGTTCATCCAGTGACATTTCACATATTTTGTGGTCTCAATTCACAAAGGAACCACAGGGATCGGACTAGAACCTATTAAAGTGGAAGTACACGTGGTGCACCATAGTGTAGCTTAGCACAAAGAATAGGAACAGAGGACACAGCTAATCTGGCTCCATCCAAAGCCTCTAAAACTGAATAGCAGTCAAACCATTTCCAAAGGGTGTTTTTACTATCAGTGTCAGTAAAAGGTGGATATAGTCACCATGACATCATCAGTATTAGCACTGTGGCCACCACCATGTTGTTTTCTGGAGCCACACAGAGCTGATGGTAGTTCCTCAGGTGGGTTTGTAAAGACTACTTTGTAGAATCACTGCTTCCTGGTTCTTAATGTGAAAACCTCAGATTAGATGTTTATGTTTTATAAATATGTTGTTCATGAGACTTGCTAGAAGAAAATTGGTCTGGTGTAATTATAGCTCAGCAGTTAATGCAATAGATACTACTGTCTACTGTTCTTTAGTCACTTTACATCTTAGACCTGTTTCTGCTTTGCAGATCAAAACAGTTAAAGACATCTTAGACCGCCCCGAGTCTGCAAGTTGTCTCAGTGGGTGTTGTAATCAGTGTTGTCACTGGTTTTGTGACCTCTAGAAAATCTTGACCTTTAGTGACCTTTAGAAAACCTGTAGAATATTTGAAACAGATTTTAGCCCAGCCTCCACAGCTGTCTCAGATAGCTTTAAAACTCTGAGTCTCCTGATGCTCTGCCTAGTGGTGAGTTCAAGATATAGAAAAGAACCAAAACGTAATACAACCTTGTTGTCAATATTGCTGAGCAGTAGGTACAGGGTTTGTACACCTTTTCCAGGATCAAATTCAAGCACTTTTTAAGCACTTTCAAGGTCCGTTTTCAAGATTTTCCAGCACAATAAAGGGTCATACACAATTATCAACATTTTCAAAAGAGTACAAAGAGTACTCTTTTTCAGACCGC
>JAVDPK010000448.1:240864-269793 GCA_034780415.1 Cichlasoma orientale | reverse complement strand
TAAAACTAAATTTAATTTTCGTCAAAAGACTATGACTAAAACTAAATCAAAATTTGCTGTCAAAATTAACACTGCTGCAGAGCAACGCTGTGTTTGCTTTCCTTCTGGAGGAGGATTACTCTGCGACGGAGTGTAAGATGAAGCCCTGTGATTCTTTCATCGCAATGCAATGATCCTAAAACCATCACGTATATATGAGTGTTCCTCAACCAGATTGTTTTAAAGATGCGTGATTAATTCCAGCATCTAATCCCAGTGTGGAGAGCGTGCTCTGCTTTAACTAATCCTGGATGGTTAAATGAGACATCTTCTCCTGCTTACCCTGCCTAATCCAGGAAATAAATCATCAGCAGAAACAGGAAGTAAAATGACCTCTGAAACAGCACTGTTTCTATTTTGGTGGAGTCATCAGAGCAGATTTAAAAATCATAATAATGAGTTTGAGAGACATCTTTTTTGTTAATACTGTATGTTTTAAAGTGAGCAGCACCCTGTGGTGGCCTGTACGTCACAGGGGCTGAGTAGGATTTTTTACACATACCTTTAGTATATTTAATGAAGACATGGGTGATTTGGGCAGCACAGTGGTGTGGTGCTTAGCACTGCTGCCTCACAGTTAGAATACCAAGGCCTGCAAGGCCTGGTTCGATTCCAGTTCTTAGTATGAAGGTAAATGTATGTAATCAAACTGGCACACATGCAGCCCGTCAAGGAAAAAGCATTCCATTTCTTAATGTTTCAGCTGTCTGGATCCAAGCATCGCAGCTGCTCCAGGATAAAAAGTCCAGTTTTGCTTGTTGCAAACTTTCAGCTTGGTTGGTTTGTGTTTTGTGTATTTGGTTACAAAACCAAAGCTGCCCTCTCCGAGGGAAGCCTCCGCGTTGTAGCTATTCCCGCCCTCACCTCAGCGCAGCTCCCGTCGCCGCACAGCCGTGGAAATGGAGCCGGGACTTCTGCTCGTTTCTTTAATGTCAGCTTTAGTTCAAAATAAGCTGTTAAAACAAGTATTTCTACATCGAGGAACAAAGATGATATACTGACAGCTCTGCAGTGAGACTTTAAAGATAAATAAAACTATCCAGTTATGAAGCTTTACTCTCAGCCAAAGCGACGTGTTCAGGAACAAACAAACAAACAGTTAGATCTAATCTGAGTGAACTATATCTGTGTTTAACTTCCACTCAGGCCTTCTCTCCAGGTATAATGAGCCTCGACCGCCCAGTCAGCTGACAGCTGGTGAGGCGAGCCGGTCGTTAGGCCAGCAGGAACCGATATCTCCGAAAAACACTGGAGCACTTCTGCAGTTAAGCAACATCTTGATAACTCCAACAGATATTTGAGGTTTACACATTCTTGCCTAAAATCACTGTAAAGGTTCATTTTGCGTTACATAAACAGTAATATTTCAAACTCTTTGGCCGCTCTCCTCTGCCATCGCCACTTTTGTTTGAAAATTTCCAGCAGAGGTTCCGGCCCGCGATTAATCTTGGGTGGGTAAACGTAGACAAGGATGAATTTGGGCACAAAATCCACAGTTCCGAAAACGCGTTCTGTAAACGCTCCTCTCTGGAACCTGCTTTCAAAACGTATCGTTGTCATACCGCTCTCGTGTAAAAAGGAGGCTGAAACGCATCAAAACGTTATCGTTTTCATCTGAAAACGTGCTTGTGTAAACGGGGCCCAAGTTCTGAAAGCCTTCTTCGGTTCTGAAACCAAAGAGATTCGGGTATTTGAACCCCAGTGGGTGTAGTCCCCTTCATCTAGACCCCATGTTCCTAATGTTAGCATCTGTATTATGGAAGCCCAAAATGAGCAGCTGAACACACATTATAGCAGGCATGGGCATCCAATTCTAAAGTTATATCACAGAGCTTTAAAAACCTCGTCCTACACTGCGTCCAGAGAAGGAGAGACATTTTTTCCTGGGGTGTCCTTGTGGTCCATAGTCCTTTTTTCAGGAGACTTCACCAAATAGATGCAATAGCACCCCCCCCCCATAGATTCATAGTAAAGAAAGTGGAGATGATGGAGCACAGTCATTCTTCATGATTAAAGAATCTGTGAGAAATATAGCTGTTGGAGCAGAACTGTATGACGTTTGGTGCAAACTGGATTTTGTGCTGAGAGCAATAATGTAATTAACAGCTAGAACTACTGAAAGAAATGCAAATTATGTTGGTGGCCGTCAACAAAATGCATTGGTTTCTAGAGGCATAAATCTGGGCTCAGATTTAATGCATACATGTAAGAGTCAAATAATATGGTATGTAAAAGAAGGGGGGGGGCAGAATAAAAACAGAATCCAATGATCTGCATAATTCTGCATAATTATTCACAGTACAACATAGAAAACATATCAAATATCAAAGACATATTAAGTCACTTTGAATTGGACAGCAGCAACACGTCTGCAGAAAGTTGCATCAGGACCACGGTTCCCTCTTTTAACAGCAGTCTGTGAACATCTGGGACTGAGGAGAGCAGCTGCTGGATGTTTGGGAGAGGAGTCTAGCTGCTCAGCAGTCCTGGGTCTGCTTTGATGCGTGAAATGTGTTCAGCTGGTGAAAGGTCTGCACTGCAGACGGGCCAGTTCTGCACCGGGACTTACAGAAGAAGCCATGCTGCTGTAATAGCTGCAGTATGTGGTTTAGCGTTGTCTTGCTTAAATATGCAAGGCCTTCCCTGAAAAAGATGTTGGGAGTGCATGTTGCTCTAAAACCTGTATATGCCTTTCAGTACTGATGGCGCCTTTCCAGATGTGCAAACAGTCAGTTCCATAGGCACTGATGCACCCCCCACCATCAGAGATGCCGACTTTGGAGCTGAGAGCTGAGAAGAGGCCAGATGGTCCCTCTCCTCTCTGGTCTGGAGGATGTGGCGTTTATGTTTTCCAAAAAGAATTTATTCTGAAATTGTTCTAAAATTTATAGATGCAGTTTTTTTGCAGACTGGTGAAACTCTGCCGATCTTTACTTCTCTATAAACTGTTCCTTTGATACCCAGTCATGTTACTGATGTGTTGCCAGTCAACCAAATTACTTGTAAAATGTTCCTCCTGCTCTTTCTTTTTAATAACACTTATTTTTCCCCCAACTTCTGAGACGTGTTGCTGCCGTCAAATTCAAACTGAGTTAATATTTTCCATGAAACAGAAAAATATCTGTTTAAACCTTTGATATGTTTTCCATTTTCATTGTGAATAAAACATGCAAATCACTGCATTCTCTCTTTTTTTCTCTTGGTTTTGGACTTGGGGTTGTAGACTAACTGCACATCTTCAGGTTCCCAAAACGTTTGTAACTGTTGAATGTGGTTAGTACCATTTTACACAAATAATTACAAGTGAGAAGTACATTGACTGCAATGATGAATAGATGGTTGTGACCCTCAGCTGTGGGTTTTTGGTGGCAATGCGTGGCCTGAGACACTGATGCAAGTCACAGGTTAAGTGTTCAGTGTTGTCTGTGTGTTTGTGTGTCTGTGGGTTTGTGTGTCTGTGGACATGAACAGTTGTGTTAGATCAATGCTTTGCCACATCAGTGCAGCAAAACATTAAGACCAGCTCAGTTCTGACTCGTGTCAGGACCATCACACACAGGCACGCGTATCAGCTGTTAATTTCACAAACCTTTGCAGCCATTTACCGTGTGAGTGTACATGGAAACATTGTCCATAAACATAAATCAATAAATGAAACTGTGTGCGACTGTATTCTCTGCATTATTTCATGGCTCTGAGCGCATGCAGAACCATGACCGAGTCTATCTGGAACATTCAGCTGCAGTGACTCAGATCCAGATGGACGGAGAGCAGAAGGACACTTTAACCGCTGCTTTATTTCTATATATTACTATAGTATCGTTTTGTGTGAGAGTACATGTACAAATCATGGGATATTTTTACCTGCACATCACCTTTGATACATTTAAGCTTCGCAAGAGTAGAAAACATGAAAAGCCTGTAATACGTGCCGCACATATTCACACTGAGACAACAAATACATTGTATTTATATGCACATTTCAATCCAAATGTATCACGTGGATATTTATGACTGGCCTGACCTGTTACATTGTGATACATTTTACAGCATGAGAAATAAACGCTGCTGTCCGTGTGCAGGATAACATTGACTGTGTGAGAAATAATATCACAGGTGAACATTACATGCCTGCGATTGTGTAGCTTTTATATTTGACTGCTTCTTTGGTGAGTCTACAGTAAACACCTTTCATACTGCGAGGCTGGAACCCTGACTGGTTCACTGAAAATTATTTATTTTACTGGGAGCGATGCTCAGTGCATTAACCTATTCGAACCGCAATGCAAAAATGTTCCTGAGGGTCCCTGTTCCCCTCTTCTCCATGCACTCACACCTCCTGCCCGCTGTGCAGTTTGAATCTACCTTGTTGGCTCAGAGTTCCCATCATTCAGAGAAGGCCTCAGATTTGGACCACTGCACCAGAAACATGACCTCTTTTGCCTGGTTGGTAATCCAGTCTTCAAAGCGAATATGTCAGAACTCGCTCTCTTCCAGAATCTCCTCCATGGTCTCCCCGAGCGTCATCTCACCGTCACTGCTGGACAGACTCTTCCTGGTGAGAAACTCAAGCCGCGTCACATCGTAGCCATTCAGTGCTTGACCCTTAACCTCTCCCGTTCCGAGTACCCTGCCGCTTCCGTGGACGGCCACCTGAAGCAGGTGGGGGCGCGTCGTGGAAGTCCCGCCCTCGTCATAGGAGTCGCTCTGTCGAGAGCACCGTGGATGGCGTCCTCGGGTACATTTCCACAGGTGCTTCAGGGGCACGCCCTGAAAGCGGGTCCTGACCTTGAAGTGGTTGGTGAACAAGAAAAGCTGCCAGCGCTTTTTTAGTTCAGCTTGCACCTAAAGACAGAAGCCCCCAGTTATACCATCACATGTATGCTTACATATGTGTACGCATTGACACGTAGCTTACATTTTTATGTTATTTCCTAATTTTGTATTTATAAATTTACAGTTTTCTTGCGCAGATTATTTAAATTTTCACTTGTCTTTTAATATTTTTTTATTTTCTTGCTGAAAATACAGAATACATAAAGTTATTTTGGTGAACAAGTTAGTGGCAGGTAATAAATATATATTTAATATATTATATCTTTTTAGACCTGCTTTTGTCTTTCATGAGTCGTGACAAAAATATTGTTTTGGTCACTTGGGGACAGAAAAATAAGCTAGACTGACATTATTATTATCACTGTTGCAAAAAGAAGTGCAGATGTTTATAAGTACAGTATATGAAAAAAATCACTTATATGGCCTCAGTAAGAACTCCTCTAATGGGTCTATGGTCTCAGTCACTGGTCTCAAGTCTTATTGAATACATCATCATGTTTATTATGGACATTACGGTCCCCATTAGGGTAAAAAAGGAAGGATAGAGCAGAGAACTTTGAGACTGGGACTGCCATCAGTTTCTCTCACTCGTGACATTTGATGTCAAAAAGCAGCAACAAAGCTCGGTTCACTGGCTGCTGTTATGATGGGTGCATCAGACAGTAAATGTGTGCACGTTGGGCTCTCTGCACTAACACATAACACTTATAAATTCTCTTATTTCCAGATGTTCTAAGGTTAGGTTTATGTTAGCGTCAGGTCAGATTTATGGTATGCTAAGGTTGGTGTAAGATTAGGTTGGGGTTAGGGTACCACCTAGTTCATGGTCACCACCGTCTCCATCGTGAATGCACGCTGCACTTTTTCAGTACAGACAACCTCAGACTACAGAGACAGAGATGTTGCAGCAGGTTGGAAAGATGCGACTGTCTGATTGATCTTCTCCTGTTCCTGCACCAGTCCTGCTGTTCAGGAGAAGCCTGCAGCGAGTCACTGTGGTGACATCACAGCTGTCACATTTGGTACATGCAGCAACTGTTGCAGTGACCATAAACTAAGCTTAAGGTTATGCTACTAGTTAATGCATCCTCTGGCTAATGTAGCTACAGTGAGATGCTGCATCACGCAGGAAAGTCGGGGTGCCGTGACACCGACTGACTGAAAGTATTAAACTGAGTTCATTAGTGCAGCTATTAGAGTTTAAAGCTTTAAAGCAACAAAACGAGAAATAGCATGTATCTTATTTATTTGCTCCTGGATCTTAGTATACACTTTTCCTGACATCATAACTTCTTGTACACTGACAGAAGAAAAACATACCTCTCCATTCGCAAAGCAGTACAGAACAGCCACCAAGAATCCCTAAAAAAAAGATTGCATACAACAAATAGCAGTTGTGAACAAAGAGTCATTTATATCAGGGTTATAATAATGTTATTACCAGTGTTACCTGGAAAGAACTGAGGGTGAGGTTGACGAAGTTCCTGGCGTAGCGGCTGCTTCCCTCCACACATTCATCTATCAGCACGGTGAAGACCACTTCATGGATTCCAAGCAGGGGGATCAGCACCAGTGTTGCTCTGGCCAAGCTAAAGTTCACAATGAGAATATTTACAGTGGAGTAAGATTTAAAAGGACGGAGTGTATGCATTTATGTACACACGAGTTTCTCTCCCAGTGTGACATTTATAGAGCTTTGGGGGCGACGTTTGAATTTGTGCTGCACATGGTGAGTGATTAACATTTAAATGTTAAACCAGGAGCCTGTTGCTCCACTTTATAGATGAGACTGCAAATGGACCTGAAGGTCGAGCTTGTTTCCCGACATTTAGATGAGGGAGCAGTAACGGTCCTGTATCTGTATACCTGTATCTGTAGTCGGTAAATTTGACCTGATCCGCTTTCAGCTTGGACAGCAGCAGCATCAGAATCTTGATAAAGATGAAGAAAATAACCTGCGATGTACAACAAAGGCAGATTTTAAGGAAATGTATATGAACACATTATAAGCCTAAAAGTCTTCTGTCAGTGTGAATATACAGCATCACTGTCACATGCCAGCACAAGGCACAAACCATTACATGGAGCATGAAATCAGGGGAAAATTCTCTTGAAGTCTAACACCACAGGAGCCACATGACACAGCTGTGCCTAATGAGACTGTGCTGCGGTCATCTGATTGGCTGAGAAACTTCACTTACTAGCACTGACAAAGTGATCGGACCCCTTATAATCCACCAGAACCCTCTGTTAACGATGGACCAGCATCTAAACAAGGAAAGTTTTACAAGTCGAGCCGCAATCCGTTAAACTGATTCGTTTATTATGAAACATGTATTGAGACACTTACTCTGTGTTTTCATATAAAATCTTCACCGCCGTCCACGGTGCCACGAACAAGACGGGAGTTCCTGAAAAGCAGCAAAAGCACGAGATGCTGGCTGAAAGTGTAGCATCAGCAGATCAGACCTAAATATGCATGAATCGAATTAAACATGAAAATGAGATCCCTGTCTTTAACAGCAGAACACTAATGTCACCATTCTAAGCTCAGTAGGTTGTGTGCCCCACCAAAGCAGCTGAAACTGATGACCCCCCCTCTGATACTCACTGACCACATCGACATCACAGAGGTTTAACTGACTCTGATTAAAAAAAGTTCCTTTAATTTTTCTGAGCAGTGTATAAAAGCATGTGAGTGCCTGCACACAAATAGCTTATCTATGACTCACCCCATCCTAGCAGCATGTATTTCTTCAGCAGACACCTCTTGGTCAGCACAGCAGTGAAGAGCAGCGTATGGAGGAAAATGGCCTCCACCAAGAGCCAGAAGTAGTTACAGGCCACAAAGTACTCCATGCACACCTTGGACAGTCTGCAGATTATCACTATCTGTTAAGTGTAAGTTTCAGGTCGATTAGGCTCAAAACTGTATCCACTGAAAAGAACAACCAGATAAGGAGACCTTACTAAGTCTTAGAAACAAGGCGGCGGCGAGTGTACCGTAGAGGTTGAGTAGGCGTTCCATCCAGGGTCGTCCTTCGGTAGGTTGGAATACATGATGTGCATTATGATCTCCTTGGAAATGATGGCTACAGCTCTCAGGATGAACGACACAAACAGATTCATATGAATGTAGTTCCTGGTGCAGTGGAGCTTCCTGGTAACAAATACGGGAGCGATTTGAAAAAGGCATTGATCCTTACTTGTTGTGCCCTCAGTAAAAGCATTACCGAGGGCACGTGTCACAGCATAAGTGGAAATGAAAAGTGATCGAGGCTCACGCAGCCACGTGGACATGCTCGTGGTTTATAATGCCATTAACAATGACGGCTCATTTCCATAGGCTTGTTTAAATGACTTTCCAGCTGGCAACTGCAGTTGGAGCGAATCAGCCTGTCCCATATTTGAACAGAGTTACTTATAGAAGCTGCGTCCTGCCAAGTGAAAATGGATGTAACGTAAAATATTGGAGATGTTTATTAGGCCACAAGGATATTTTCAGTTACCATCCAAATGTAATTTAGTGCCAAATGTAACATCTGCAGGAAATTTAAAGTCTGCTGAAAATTCCAACTTTTGTTTCCTTTACATAAAGCACCCCCCCCCCCCCAATCTACCATATATGGCAGCCATATATCCCCTGTCTATGGTTGGCACTTAGATTTTATAAATGATCTTGTACAAATGACTACACTGTTATTATGTTACCATCTGCCAGATCTGATGACCTCAGGCCGCCCTCGTGAAGTCTGTTCTGATAGTTTGCTCAGAGACATTCACACCAAAGTCCTCACAAACCTTCATAAACCTTCTTTTCATGAGCATTAAAAACCTCTCCCCCCCCCCCGGCCACTGACCTTAGCATGCCCATTAGCAGAGTGGCCAGTGTGAGAGACACCAGGGACAAGGAGTACCCGATGACAGAGATGAGCCTGAGGGCCGTC
Source organism: Cichlasoma orientale (assembly GCA_034780415.1). Lineage (NCBI taxonomy): Eukaryota > Metazoa > Chordata > Actinopteri > Cichliformes > Cichlidae > Cichlasoma > Cichlasoma orientale. The sequence goes on along the minus strand of JAVDPK010000448.1, from coordinate 260,971 downwards.
TGACGCAGTACTTCATCCTCCTGGAAACACACAGATACGATAAAACCGGCAGAGGGAATACAGCACATCTGATTGTGGACAATCGTCAAAACAATTCCTGATGTTTATCTTTTATCCCTAGAGAAAAGGTGGATTAGAAACCACAAACTGTGAAATGGATACCTCACTTTCATCTTTAAAACCTACGGGGTCCTGAAACTGTGTGACACACACCCTGCCCCTCACCTTGTCTTCGAAGTAATGGTGCTCCCAACATTCTGAGACATCCCTCCAGGGCTCGGAGGAGTTCTCCATCGGTCGCCATCTCCCGTTTTCCAAGCACTCTCTGTGTGCCCTCCTGGAAGTGTCTGGAAGGACACTGACTGTCATTATTTCCTCCGACAGTTCAGTGAGAAGGAAGGCTGACTGGCAGGGTGATAATCATTTTAGCTTTATTGGGTTACATTTATTTGGGGGAAGGCAGGAGGAGGAAGTCTTTCATAAAGCTGTCTGTGAAAAACATTAGCAAGATATTGGAAAAAAATATTCTGATTTTAATAAAAGATGACTCATTTGGCCCAAAATTTGAAGGTTTGGGAATTCTAACGTTTCATTTCCGACTATGTCGCTTACAGGCCAGAGTTTCACTTGTAGTTTTGCTGCTTATTCTGCAGTGCAAGTTCAACAGCTAAGAATATAATTATATCAAAATGTAACAGTGCATCATGTTTCACCACAACCATGTTGCATCTTCAGTGGGGACCATGCTGTAGGAGCACACTGCAGAGCAGCTGTAACAACACTGTACATACGGTAAATGGTTAAACTGCCCCCAGCTCTGCTTTAAGATCAGTTATGATCAGAACACATTATTACATATGCACCAATAAGTGTGGAAACCAGGACAGCAGCAGTGAGTAAATAAACGAATTGCTCTGCTGCTGCTCGGTGTGATGTTGGAGTGCAGCGTGGAGAAACATGTGAAGGCTTCACCACACATTTTCATATTAACACGTGCGATAAACCGCTTAAACTGTTGATTTTATAATGCACCACATTAATTTTTCAGTCTTTGAATTAGCAGGAGCTCTGCCTTAAACAGCTGCAGCTATATTACTGATGCATATAGCACTGAAATGGAACACGTTTCTGTAGAATAAGAACTAACTGCTTCCTCCGCCCCTGGTGATTGTCAGGTAACGGTAACTATTTTGACTATTTTGATTATTGTAGAAGTAACTCCTCGGCTTCCACAGTTTAATACACCGACAAGACAAACTGCACATCGTTCCATGAGTGTGACGGTGCTGACGGGCTCCTGCGTCTTGCTGCCTGAACTCTGAACTCGTTACTCACTCTTTGTGGAACAGTTTGAATCCCAGACCCGTTAGCTAAACCTGCTTCCCGGAATAGGGCCCGGGTTGGAGTGGGGAGTTGCACCTCATGCTATGTTCAGGTTAGCCCAATATAACAATTTTGTGATATTGTCAGGACAGCACTGTAAGAATGTGTTATAAATATATTGCAATGATACCCATGCTGATACTTTGGCACCTCATCTGATTACATGAATGTTCTGTGCTGTTTTATTCTGGACTGCTGCAACAGGCACCAACTTAAATGATGTGCAGAAGGTCACTTAGTTACACATCTTCAGCTTCACATTTAAAGTGTGACTGTGGAATCTGATGCAGACATTTAGACTGAGCTGCACCGTTGACCCTGTGACTTGCTTGTGGTATTTTTGATGCAGTCTTGTGATGAATGAGTGAAGTGAAACCTGGAGAAGCTTAAAGAGTCGTCTGTGTAATAAAGTTACTTTATAATGATTTGTTTCTGCAGTCATGAGGCGATAAAATGCAACCTTACCCTCACTGATCCACGGTAAGAACGAAGGACAGCTGATGGACACATTCCCAGGAGAAGAATGGGGCCAGCACACAAACATGTCAAATTCTCCTTTGCAGAAGTTTCCTGCAATAAAATAACGTTCGAGCTTCATAAAGGTAATAAAAATCGAAACCATTAACATGCTGCAGGGGGCTTACCAGTTTTTGAGGGTGCGCCCGCTACCAGAGTTTTACTGCAGTTCTTCGAGTATTCATTTCTCTTGGCTATCAGACTTTCCAGCAGTGACCCTGTGACCTTCAGTACAGGTGGAGAAAGAAGTGAGAGAGAAACTTGTTATTGGACAAGTTTCAGCTCAGCGTGATATCTGGGCCGAAGGTGCCGGCATAAAAAAGAACCCGACGCCTCAAAGATCCTGAATGTTTAACTTTTACGAGCAAAGTTCTTTCAATTAAATTTAATTCAAACTAATTAAATTAAAATTTGCCTTTTAGCCCTGCCCTCAGTTACTCACCCTTGTGTTCTAAATGACTTCCTGACTGACTGCACCATCTTATGGTGCAAACTTGTGTTACATGAAAGTACAGATTGGTTCTGGTTCAACTTCAGAAAGACAGTGAGGGCAGAGCTGAAGGCCTGAAAGATGCTAAAATGTCACATAACGTGCAGAAATCAGTCATTCTGAGGGGGTTTGTTGCATGTGAGGCAGAGACACATGAAAGGCATCTGTCGTCTCAAGCAGCCTCAACATCGGCTGTATGTGGTATTCACTGATCAACAGAGCCACAGAAGCAGGAAGTGAAATCAGGATCCACGCCAAGGCAGAAACAACAACAAGGCAAACCTGGAGCAGATACGTGACGCTGTCACGTCACCATGAAGCAAAATCTTCCAGCTCCTTGTTGAATCCGTGCCACAGACAAATGAAGGTCGTTCAGCACCTAATAAAGTGGCTGGTGAATATATTTCTCCATTCATCTTACGCATCATCATATGAATCATTTTATCTAAAAATACTAATACTAATACTAATACTAATACTTACCTCACAGAATGAACTTAAAAAATACGTTTATGACAGTTTGATTTATTTATTTTTGCTCCCAAATAAGTGAAAATTCAATCAGTTGTTAAATCATTTGAAAATTCAGATTCATTGATTGCTGATTTAATTACAGCCATTTAATTAAACTGAATTGTTTCTTCAGTTTAATGACTGTAAGATTTAATCTGGCGCAGCGTCTGCGGCCCACAGCTCCCGAGTGCAGTACTCATATTCACCCACTTGGTGGGAGTGTTTAATCAGGAGCAGCTTCTGTTGCCGGGGGAACATTTTCATCTGAGTGTGATCTGCAATTGATACGGGCAATTTATCAATCCAGCTCACTGCATCAGTGCATTAGTGCAGCACTGCAAACGCACCTCTGCATTTATTCTTGCCTCGGTGGTGTAAACAGTGTGCGTGGGTGTGTCCCGAGCTCGGTCATAAATTATAATTCCTCCTTAATTTGCTCTCATTAGTGAGACATATTAGTGTTTCCTGGATCTGAGAAAGGCTTTTACCACCCCGTCTTTTACAGATGAGCATCGGGGCCGAGGACGGCAGCTCGCCTATCTGGGTCCCAACCTTCACATCACAACGAGAGCAGCAGCTGAACTCGGCAGCCACCTGCGGCTCTCACAATCTCTCATGTGAGCCAGCTGATAGAGAGCAGTTGGATTCACTGAGGCTTGTCTTGTCAAGAACCCATTGAGAGTGATATAAGGGAAAGCCGAGAGCTGCTGTCTCCCTGCCTGCTTTGATTTCTCCTCTGGGCCTGAACCTCCTTCAGCTCCACAAAAAAAAAGAAAAGAAATCCTCATGTTATTGTGATGAAGATGAAGATGAACTCTGATGTTTTTTTCCTTGTGCGTCAAAAACTTTTTTCTTTTTTTTTTGCTTTTAGTCCCTTGTGGAAAAAACCAAACATCTCTTTTATGATTTCCAGCACAGGAAGTTGGTTGGGTATGTCAGTAAAGGCAAGTGAATGCTACAGAAAATACATATGAGCCAGGGGGGTCATATCAGTGGATAAATTAGTCAAAGTAGGATAAGAACAGCCCACGCTGTATTATATATCGGTCCTCAGCCAGCTGTCAGCAGGGCCGGTGTTCTGCTGTGTTTCATGAGAAATACGACACACACTCAGAAACAAAGGAACCACACAGGAAAGCCTAACGTGCGTGCAGGTACAGTTTACCTGATGGCTGTAGATTATAAAGAGCAGTGTGAGCAGGAGTTTGGTCCTCTTGTGCCAGGTTGGCAGTGAAGTTGGCATGGCGCTGCGTTCACATGGAAATCTATTGGTGTCTGGTCTCTTGACTTTCCTGCCACCTCATGCCTTTCCCTCGGGCTCGCCGGGCCTCTCACTCATCCTTGCTTGAGCTCCGTACTCCCACTTAGCCCTGCTGCTCCAGCCCGACCGCGTCAAAGAGCGGATTTGAAATTGACCTCCTTCCAAGAAGCTCTGTAGGGAATTTGTTGGGATGACAGGAGGATGATTTGCAAGAATTCTGATCAAAGCTGGTCTCCCACCTGCACCAGTTATCCTTGTAATTCCTTAAAAATTCCTGGATCCAACAATTGTTTCCGCTCTGCTTTATGGTTCTTTCAATGAACTGTTTGACCTGTTAATAACAGATTTCGTGGAGCGTTAAGCTCGTCTGTTCGTGAAGAGCTCTAAGGTTGAGGTGGAAGTGGATCTGTCTGTGCTCCCTGTGGACACAGAGCAGCTGAACGCGCCTGTGGATCCTCACCGACAGATCGCCTCTCCCACCCAGTCCTCTCCTAACCAATCAAGATAAGGCCCCGGGAGAAGCGGCCACATAAGTGAGCTAACTTTGTTGTCCAGGAAAGCTGATCACACAGGAGCAAATGGGCACCCAGCATTCATAGGGATATCTCATGCACTTTTTCATTAAAAATAATAACACACACAAACACAAGCAAATACCACCTTAACGTGTAGCAAAGAGAGAAGACACAGCTCCTCCCTTCTGTTTGAATAGCTCACATAGTAACCGGGCATCACCCAGCATTTCTGACACTAATGGGGGATCCAGTGTAAACTAACAGCCACAGAAGCCAAACACAGACGAGCAAATTAGAGAGCAAAGAGCCAGAGTTGCTGCATTAAAAACCCATCTCTGTACATCATTAAGAATAAATAGCCTTGTGTAATTGATTTTTAATTGACAAACGCTAATTTCACAATCAGAAAGGAAGTCGTAACAATATTAGCTGATGAATCGATTCGTTATTTAAGCTTCAAGTTGAGGTTTTGCAGCAACAGGAAACACTAAACAAAAAAAGAGATAATATTTCACGAGTTTACATAACGAGAACCAGCTACAACTGAGATATTAAAGCTGCATGTATGTAAATGTATGTTTCTTAGTTTTTTGTGTATTTGTCACAGATAAGTAATAATTAAGTAATTAAGTGATAATTAAGTAATAATTAAGTAATTAAGAGATAATTAAGTAATTAAGTGATAATTAAGTAATTAAGTGATAATTAGTAGCACTTACACTGTTTTATGTAAATGTATCAAAACTTAGTTTTATAATGAAAAGCAAAGAGAAAATGTAATATTTCCTTTATACATTAAATTCCATGACAGCTGAAGTGAAGAGACACATCATCTGTTTTCAAACCCTCCATAATTCATCATATCTCTGTTTTTGTTACATATTTAGAAAGCTTTCAAATGTCTCTGTGATATGAATGTGACAGAATCCATTGTAGAGAAAAATATTGTTGCAACCTCATAGGGCACCAGTGACCCTGATACGCACACTAACAGTGAAATTACTTTCCACCTCTATAAGCACGGCAGTATAAAGCTGTGGCAGGACGTCCACACTATGTGCCTGCAGATCAGGGAAAATACATACATCAAATACGTGCAATGAAATTTGAAAGATTTAAATAGCAGTGAAGCAGTTTCGAGCAGCAGACTTTTGGCCTGAGGGTGCTGGTGTGGAGGGATTCTCATTTATGGCTGGACACAGCAGGAAGGGACGAGCCTGCTGAGGAGGTAATGTGAGAGTTCAGATGTGGCCGTTTCAAAGCCGGTTAATGGTTGAAACCTCTCCCGTGGTTTATGTTCTGTTAAGGTTCCATTTATCAGAGCTTCAGTAAACTTGAGAGCTTCTCTGAGTCTTTCACCATCAAAGTGATGGTGAGATAATGATCGGGGGGGGGGGGGTGGCTAAAATAACTAGATAAATATCTGTTGTTTTCTTTTAGTTTCAGCAAATATAATTCTGATTATATACCCAAATTGAAATGTGTAAAATGCATACAATAATAACTGTGACGCTGTATATATTTAACTATAAAGCAGGTCAAAGTTTTGCTTTGGGTTGAACAACAGAATATATATAAGTCAACATAACTGCAGTTCTGGATTTGGAGGAGTTGGTAGGTCAGCTGAGAAGATACAGTTTCTAGCTTGCTTGCGAAATTGAAGCTGGCGAGTTCAAAGTCCAAACCGAAGTAAATCCCGGAGATGAGGGTCCAAGGAGAGGAGACGAGAGCTTGAGTCACACACTGAGCCTGAAATGATCACAGAAGCGAGCTGAAAAACCTGGCAGTGAGGGGCCAGTCCTTAAATATGGTGATTGATTAGGCAGTGATACAGGTGTGATGACCCAGTTCCCTTAAAACCCCAATCACACCTGCGAGGAGGAGAGACCGAGAGAGCCGGATCAAAGAAACAGGAGAGAGAGAGAGATGAGAGGGGAGGCATGCGGGGCTCCAGGTAACCATGACAGCCTTTTAAAAATATTAATTACCAACTTCCACGTTATCTCCTTACACAGTCATTACAGCTAAAATGCTAACAAACACATTTTTCCACATTCAGAGGAAATTATGTTCCAGCTCATCATATGAATGAAAGTCTGATAGCATCCTTCTCTAATGTAATAAAATGAAAGATGCTAAAACACTCAGCAGACCTGAGGCTAACGCATTCAGATGCTAATTCTCAGTGTTTTTGTGCCGCTATCACGATCACGTTTAATCTTTTATTATTAAAAATAATAATGATCAATTTAGCTTTAAATTTCTTTGTGTGATCATTTAAAAAAACACTTGTGTGAAATGTATGCAGCGGTTCATTATGGTGAGTGTGCTGTGCACGTGCAGCAGTGCTGACTGTGTTAAAAGAAGCTCAGACTTTCAGCAGGTTATTGATCATCAGTTTGTGCTCTTTGCAGCATCCTCGGGATGTTACCTTAAACCTCATTAACGACGTCCCTGCTGTCAGTGAATAACTGCTGGTACAAAGAAGAGAAAGGCTTCTATGTTACACTGACACGTTTTAGATTCATTTCACCTTCAGTCCCAAACAAGCAGTCATAAATTTAGGGAGTGAATTTCAAGTGAAAGTTGAAAAGGTCAGGGAGGTGCCGACTTCATCTCTCCACACCACCTCCTCAGCGTAGGTCCGTCTTTTAGACAGCGGGGTGTTCGGGGTGAGGTGGAGATGGGGGCGGGTGTCATTCTTACACGTGTTAGGCAAACACAGCCCTGCAAATGTTTACGCTCTCCTGCAAATGGTTTACCAGACAGGACAGGTGCTATGTGGAAGCTTAAACAGGTTGCAGCGCTGCCGCGTAAACTGTTTGGATCTCGGAGGCCCGAGCGCCTGCCCCGCTGTGCTCGGGAGTCAGAGCTTGGGTCGTTTTTCAGATAAAAAGTACAAACATTTCTCGGTAAGGAGGCGAGGAGGTGTGAAGATTCTTTAAAGACGCTGTTATTTAATAGCCCTGAGCAGAAAATGACAGATATATTTAATCTGTTAAGTCATGGGCTCACTAACAGAATATAATTACTGTGATATAGTTATTAACAAACTGCAGCAGCTGATATTTTAATGCAGGTGATGCTTTAAAGATTACCCGTATTAAATATTATGTATTTGAAGTACTTGTGTACTCTGCACAGTGCAGTTTGTAAATATATATATAAATGCATATACAGAACACGCACGCGCACCTCTCCGCCTCCCGTTTATATTCTTGCTAATCCGGAGTGACGGCTGGGGCAGCTCTCAGCCGGAAAAACAAACAGGCCGAGGCCGCGGCTAAAGAGCCCCCTGAAGCCCGGGGACGCTCGGGAACATACTGTCCACGGGTTCGCCTGGGTCAACATCACACACAGCTTCAGGCACCGCATCACCTGGTAGCCTGATAACAGCATTAGAGCGCATCACTGTAGTGAACAACCCTGATGGTAAAGGCCGCGCAACAAAGTTTAGATCTGATTCCAAGAACAGAATCACAGCACAGTCACTGCTGGATAAATTATCAAAGGTTCTTTCTTTTGCTCACACGGAAGCAAAATAAATCAGCCATTATTTTTACAGACAACCTTAGATATGCACAGATGTATTAAACTGTATTACAGTGAACAGTGGGAGGTTTCCTTTTAGCTGGGTAATAGAGCAGAGTTAGTGTTAATGTATCACCTGCACTGTAAAAATGTCTGATGCAAAAAGGCTTATCTGAGCACTACATTAGTTCTGGTTTCTGTATTTGTGAACAATATGAACACATGCATATTGACATGCACGGACGCCATATAAACAATATCTACTTAATAAAATGGGTGTTACTTCTGCTGGCCATTAGAAGGTTTAATGGACTCCATAAGTGAGTTGCTAGCCACAGATTCCCATCTTGAAACGACTTTACAGCATTAAAACAGAAGGGAAAAACATAACCCAGGGCAGGAAGCACACAGCAGAACTGGAAGTCAACACTGACAAAACAATGACGAGGACGCGACAATAAGCAGAGGAAACACAGGACTTCAATACACGAGGGCTGGAAACAGCTGGGAACACAGGTGAACCAAATAACACTAATGACAAAGGAGAAGCAAAACAGAACGCAACACACCAGGACCAGAAGACTATCAAAATAAAACAGGAGGTCAGACAAAGACAAAGAAACAAAGACACCGGGGAAATTAGAATTCCAAACATGACCAAAAACACAACAAAAGAAACCCAGAAAAGTTAAACACAATTCAAAAACTAAGCACAAACAAAAAACACTGGGACATAAGGACCCAGGACCATGACATTTAGTTAAATGATCTTACTAATAACATGACCTGTTGTGTATTACAGACCATGAATGAAGCTTGTGCTTCAGTTTTGGTGAATAAAATTCCAGGATTTTAGATACTTTGCACTCTTTGTGTGTCTGTCATTACCCTGGAGCAGTTTATGACTACATCTTTTAACCAAACTTGCTAGCCAGACTTAGCTGATAACTTAGAACTACAGTTTCCTTGTCCAAATATGTTCACTTATGGCTCCAAAAACAAGTTGGCCAAAACACCAAAGTTGAGGCTACAAACTGCAGAATACAGAATCAGTAATCTCATGGTGGCCATGCCATCTTTTATAGTCTATAGGTGAAAAGAGCTGCTCCAACAAGGTACAGTACAGAAAACATGATGCTTTTGTATGATGTCATTTTTAATAAAAAAATGCTAACCTTCTCAGGAAGACACCTGAAATAAAATTATGAACATGTGCATGACAATTTTATTGGCACTTTGAAACAAGGACAGGATGTGTGGCAGGCCGGAGGTGGACCCAAAATGCAGGACTCGGAACACAAGACGTAAACTCAAAAACAGCTTTATTGCTGAGCACTTACAAAAAAAATAAAAAAAAATAAGAGAAAATAAGGAGTGAATATTTCAAAGTTAAGGCTCTTCTACGTAAACACATTAGAAGGAAGGACACAGCCATGGGGGGTCATGTGACAGAGGGACAGAGGGAGACTCAAACAATATAATTAGGGAGATGGATGAATGAATGAAACTCACTGGGAAAACAAGACAAAGGAGTCCAAACATGCAAAAACAGAGACAAGAGCACCGCCTAGTGGGGATATATATGTTCATTGCACTGTATTATGCAAGATTTTTATCAAAGTCCTTCAAACCATTTCTTAGATATGAAGTGGACATGAAAAAAACGTTTAACCAAATTTAACCATATGATCTTGACCTTTGACCTTGACCAGTGACCACATATACAATCCCAACCATGCTTTGGTCAAAGGCTAGCTACTGATGAAGTTTGGTAAGTGTAGGCCGAATGGTTCTCGAGTTATTGAGCAGACACAGTCTTTCTATTTATAGTGACAGTGACCTAAAAAGCAGTTATGGGGACCAACAAGGCCTCAAGGCGGAGGCCAAAAGTGGGGACAAAATAGCTCTGGGAGCCGGCTGGGTGGCCGGTAACCGAGATTGCACAAGTCTGGGGGCAGACCAAGAAGCCAGTGGCAGAGGTGACACAGCTCAGGAAACCAGCTGGGTAGCCAGCTGTGAAGACCCTTAGGTAGCATGGCTGGAGGCTGACGATGACGAAAGAGATGGAACCTCTCAGTAAGCCGGCGATGAAGGAATCCCTTCAGAGGCGTCTGCGGAGAAGGCGACAGGACATCTCATGTGGCTTGGCCAGAAGCCAGTGCTGGTGGAAGAGTAGTGGCACAGAAACCACGCTTCCTTCTAAAAGGAGCTGGATCTCAGTCATTGGGCTGCAGTGGCAACAGAGAGCCCTCGGGCTGTGGATAACTGTGTGGTTGCAGAGCCGCTGGGCAGCAGTGGTGACCATGAAGCAATGAGTTCCAGGAGAAAAGAGGTATCACGTTCTTTAACTGGACTGCCAATGCCAAACAGTTCACAGCGGGCATTAGCTCTTACTGTTTCTGCCAATAACGCAGTGTCAGGAAACATCAGGATACAGGCTGCGGAAGATAGGAAATCACTGAAGAATACAATCTGTATCAGGCTAAGACTCTTCTAGGTAAACACATTAGGAAGAAGGACACAGCCATGAGGGAGCACGCAACAAAAAACAGAGGGAGACTCAAACAATATATACACACACCAGGTAATTAGGGAGCTGGAAAACACCGGGAAACACAGCTGAAACTCACTGGGGAAACTAGACAAAGGAAGCAAAACTAAACAGCACACGAGAGATGAGACGCTACCAAATAAGACAGGAAGAAACTAACACTGAGACACACACTCAAACATCTGAACCTGACGCAAAGACAGAACAGGAGCATGTCCAGGACAGACTGGACACGAATGGGAACTAACATTATAAAACAAGGGACCAAGGACTAGAAGTAAAGATAAACCCAGAAGCACTAGGAAAGAAGATTATCCTCAAAGCACAACATATAGAACAAGAACATAAATCTCATCTCAAATCCGTAAGCAAATCATGAACCCACAAAAACCCAAAAATCTGGGTCCAAGACCGAAGGACCATGACACTTTAAAGGAGCAGTTCATCAAAACGGTTAAACCTAGCTCTGCAGAGCTGCACCCCGACGCTGATATTAGTGACACAATGTTACACCTTGAAGTGTATTTGAAGATGTTCCATTTGTGTCTTTTGGTCTCACTCAGCAGGGCTCTCGCCCTTCGCGCTTGTGTTTTGGGCCTAATATAGAAACATGTAGTGCACAGTTCCAGTTGTTGAGTTTCACAGGAATGAGCTGATGGAGATGAATGGCTAAGCTAACAGAGAAATCCTTGACTTGGGTAATCGTGACACCACATTTCCTGGTCTGACTCATTACCTGTTACAGGCGGGGCAGATACAAAGCTGAGGATGCTGTACGAGGAACAAGAGGGATCTAAATATACATCTCAAATCAGCTGCTGCTTTTCCTACGCTGATGGAAACTGATGATATCTGCTTTTCTAGCGCTGCCGGTTTGCTTTCGAGCTCACGGAGAGCTGAAGGCGCTTTTCAATAGTAGCCAGGATCCGGTGGTAAGATGTAATATTGGCCAGTGAGGTCGTTAACAGGTCTGTGACACAGGACTCAACCCTCTAATTCCCTTTCAGCAGCTCAACATGTCCTTGAGCTGACAAAATGAAAAATGCTTCTCATTTCTTCATCTTCTCCCTATCCCAATCCCCCATACATTCACTGTTCACTGCCAAGTGGACGCTCTATTTTTTTTTTACTTAGTTGTAAATATGTAACAATTCCACTGAATGCAGATTAACATTAGTAACACGTGTTTTTATGGGAACCCCCCTGCTGGAGAGGGAAGGAGAGATCAGCTGGTGTAGGAAAGCAGAGAGGAGGAGGGTTCTGGGAATGTTGTCAGCGCTGCACTTCAAAGATTTATCATCTATTTCCATTTTCCCAAACACAGATTCAGCACCAGAGTCTAAACAAAAAGCAAAGCCTCCTAAATAACCTCACACAGCGACGTTCACAGCAGAACTTTTCCACTATCAATTACTTTCAATCTGGCATGAATTAATACATACACTTGGCTCTGTTTTTATGAGGAAGCTATTTAAAAATGTATTTGTAGATTAAAAACCTTTAATGATTATTTATTAGCAGAGCAGAGATTGTAGTCAAACATGTTTATTCATGAGAGTAGTTTAGATTTAGAAGAGACTCGTGAAAAGTTGTAGACATGTTCGTGTAGACAAGAGATAACCGGGACATGTTCAAGCAGGTGAAAGCCTTCGTGTGGATAAAAAAGTCTCCTTCTGGAATATTAATTTGAAAATTACATCATTTTTGAATCTGGAAGTCAGTTCTCTACATTTTTGTGACTTCTTCTCTGCTTTTTTGCTTTGTGTGTTTGCCAAAGTTTGTCTCCTTCGCATGCTTTTGCACTCTTAGCCTGCATTCTGTTTTGCTCCAGCTGGCAGATAACGATCAAATAATTAATATTTCAAGCGTTTATCTGCTCCTCGTGGCAGTTTGGTGTACACACACTCGACAGCGCCGGACACGTCTTGGCCCGGCGCAGAAATGTTTCTGTTTTGTTTGTTCTGTAAGCTGAGGCCAGAGATACACTCATAACACTCGGAGCAGAGCCCGAGGATGCAGCTCAACGCCGCTTCAGGAGGACAAATGTCAAACACACGGAGCAAACAAGTCATTAAGGCGTAATTGATTCAGTGCAGCTGCAAGGTCACTGTGGTCAGATGTGAGCTATAATTATGTCTTACATTTCAGCTTCTATGAATGCAGGTATTAATCTATTCGGGGCTGGATTTAAGTGCTGAGTGGAACTGGATCAAAGGTGTGCCGTGTGTTTTTCCACTTCTTTGTGTATTGCATCTTATGGCACTTGTGCGCTTACTGGCAAATGCGAGGGTGTGAGTCAGCGTCTAAGAATGATTTTGGTATAAAGACAACCAAAAAACAGCAAAATGAAATTTAAAAACCTCCACAGTGCTGTCAGCTGTGACTGTGCAGAATAGACAAAGCAGACAAAAGTCATCTTTTTCAGCCCAATCACTCAGTTTTTTCAGAGTTCCCAATGAAATTTAAGAGTTCAGTTCAGCCAGATACCGTCCTTCAGAGCTTACCAGGGGAAACCTGGACAGTTTGAAGCGTCATGGTCCTGCATCGCTGACCCAGCATCTCTGTTCTTGTACCTCCTTAGTTTGAGGGTTTGTTTGTATTGTTTCACTTTTCATGCTTCCTCTGAGTTCTCCGTGTCTTCGTGTCTCAGGTCTCTGTCAGTGATTTTGCTTTTAGTTACTTCCTTTTTTTAAATGTTGGTTGTCTTTTGTCTCATGTGCGCTGAGTTAAGTTTTGCTTCCCATGTCTTGTTTCCCTGATATGTTCCAGCTGTGTTCCCAGTTGTGTCCTCTTCCCCTGATCACCTGCTTTTGTATTTTTTGTCTCCGTCTATCCTCTGCATGTGGGTCCTACTCAAAATCCACAATGTGCAGACCTGACAGGAAGTGCCAAAAACTGCAGTTCCTGTAGGTGCTGCTTGAGGCTGGCTCCAAAAGGGACTATTTTTCATGGCTCATCCACCTGGGATGAGTTGGGGGTAAGGGGAGAACGTAGAAAAGGTTCAAACCCAGAACCTTCTTGCTGTGAGGTGACAGTGCTAACCATCGCACCAGTGTGGTCACAGATACAAGCGGCTGAAATGAATATCCTCCATAATAAGGCTGGGCATTAAAGCTGGGATGAGGAGCTTGGACATTCAGAGGGAGGTCGGAATTGAGCTGCTGCTGCTTTGCCTTGTACGAATCCAGGTAAGGTAATAATCTATTACTCCTCTAGGAGGTTCTCTGGTATGGTAGGGTGAGTATGGCATACAGTGCCACAGCGACCCAACTTTGGATAAGCAGAAGAAAACTAACTAACTACTGTAAATACACTGTAACTCTGATCTCACAAAACAAGTAAAGTGTGCTTCTGTTAGAGCCAATAAAAGTATCTGGCTTCATAACTGAACATGGTCTGATGGAGATATAACATTGCAGTAACATAAATATTCATGCTACTGTTCTTCTTCTGTGTATGTAGCAGTCCAACACTGGTATGTACACAGGTCCCTAGCAACAGCATTAAAGCTAATAATCACCACCATCCTTTGCCTGCATGGCCAATGAACTCCAGAACGTGTCAACCGCGATGGGTTTGGAGCGGACAGTGATGATGGAGTGTCAGCCTGGAGACCCTTTTAACACTGAGAGAGACCAGAAGCTGTGTCAAACACAGGGATTAGAGGGGGGTGAGTGAAATATTGACAGGAACCCATCCAAGCCTTGGATGCTGAAGGAGTAGGTGGTGGTTAATATTTGCTGTGACAAGTTTTTTTTTATATTATTACCTTGGCAGTAGTTTGGACATTAAAGAGACATGAGGTAATTTCACATGGTCACATGGTATTTTTAAAGGATTCCTTCCATAAGCATGGCTTACATAGATACTGTAGGTAAAGTAAAGGGCTTTGTCCAAGTATCCTGTAAGGATGGAAGTGCTGAAGTGTCTAAGAAATTGTCTGAACAGAAAATAAAACATTCACTTTTATATTTCACCTGAATCCACGTCAGCCGAAGTCTTTCTGTGTGGAGTCTGCACGTTCTCCCCGTGTCTGCGTGGGTTTGCTCTGGTTTCCTCCCACAGTACCTGTACAGGTGAACCCTGCCTCACGCCCTATGACAGCTGGGATAGGCTCCAGCCCCCCACCCCCCACCCCCTGCAACCCTGATAAGGATAAGTGGGGGAAAAAATGGATGGATTGTCACGACAAACATGCCACTGAATGCTTAAACATATTTTAGCAATTTTCTTAGAACATTTTCTGTGGCTGTTGCTCGCCGTTTGTTGGCACATGAAACAGATGAATGGGAAAGCACAGCCCAAATCACTTTGCTTGATTTCATTACAGCAAACACAAGAATGGAATTCTGTTCCGAGTACGATGAAGGCGAGTGGAATTTTGTTTGTCCCACTGATGAAAGTGACGGGACGCGACTGCACCGTGTTCCCTTCAGGACACGAGCTCCTGTCGGCGGTTTTGATAGGACTATTTTTCTAATAGAAAGTAGTTCCAACAAAAACCTTTTACGGTGAGGTCTGCGGATCATCCGGGGGAACAAAGACATTTCTCTGGAAGGGCAAATGGAAGTCGAGTTGGTGAGTACAATTTTTCAGTGTTAGTCCCGCGAACAAAATTCCACACACCTCATTTGTGCTGGTGTGGAGACAGTAATAGTACAAAAACTCAAACTGCTAGCTTTAGTAGATGCTACACAACTCAGTTTGTAAAAGAGATCATTGAGGGTTTGGCCTCAGTGTCAGAATATTTGTCATGATTATGTCTGTTTGGCCCCGATCCCTGTACCAAACAAGACTCTCAAACCAGAGACTGGGCTTTGCATCCAGACTCTGCTTCGAGCAACAAAACACTTTGTTATGGTTAAGCTGATGGTTTTCATTACCATTAAATGAGATGGACTACGTTAACCCTTTGAGGTCTGAGTCATCATTAGTGCCAACCCCAACCATGACTCCAACTCTAACCCCGGATAATTAGAATGTGTAATTTTTCTTTTTATTAAACTGTTCTCTCAAGTCCTGGCAACCAGGGAACAAAGAAAATAATCATTCTGGCATCAAAAACTATTCAACATTTTCCAAAAAAAATCAGTTTTGCCTTTGTTAGAAATATGGGGCCTGAATATTGAAATGTAAAAGAGCTGAATTTATGTCCATTCATCTATGGACCAACCTTATTCTATGGCGAGAGGTCACTCATCTCTTTCCATTCACACTTCACAAGATTTGGAATGGATGGGGGGGGGGGGGGGCATTTATGTTTCTTTCTAAATATATTTTCCTGCTGTAATTTACAGTCCTGTGAAAAATGATTTGAACCTTCCCCTTCATTGTTATTGTTAAAAATTTTTTTTTTACATATTTGTCATGCTTAAATGCTTCAGATCAGCAAACAAATTAGTCCAAGATAACCTGATTAAATGCAAAATGCAGTTTTTAAACGATTCATCCATCCATTTTCTTCTATTATCCAGTTCTTGCTCACAGGCGGCTGGAGCCTATCCCAGCTGCTATAGGGCGAGAGGGAAGGTACACCCTGGGCAGGTCGCCAGTCTGTTGCAGGGCCAACACAGAGAGAGAGACCTTTGAGCAATTTAGAATCATCAAATTCACCAAACCCCATTAACGGCATGTCTTTGGAACATGTGAGGAAGCCGGAGAACCCGGAAAGAACCCATGCAGACTTGGGGAAAACATAAAGGCCCTGGCCAAAGGATGGATTTGAATCCAGGACCTTCTAAGAATGAGGTAACAGTGCTAATCACATCACCACCGTGCTGCCCCAGTTCTTAAATTATTTCATTTATTAAGGGGAAAAAATGGGCCTATGTGAAAAACAACTGAGCAATATGTAAACTGTACAACTGTGAAGGCCCCATTAATGCTAAACGGTATATTGGAGGCTTATTTCAGCAAAACATTGGAAAACCAAATTCTACTTACGTCCCCCTCGAAGCCCGACATGCATTCAATTCTTTTTAGCCAATATTAATTTTTTTTTGATAGTTAACACTGAACATCTGATATGTTTTCCATTAACCTGCACTGAGATGCCTGTGAAAAATGCTTAATGTACAACACTGATAGACATCAACACACATCCTACACGCCTTCAGAATTCCTCAACATAAACACCATCAATTTTCTCTCTGTTCTCGGCCCGGGTCCAAACCCCATACTCCAGATATGTTTGTATCAGTTCTCCGATCCTGCCCAGATTTGGCCACAAGTGTCTTCCACTTAGAAACAGGAAAACTGCTTCTTCTTCTTTTTTTCTCTGCATCCCTTCATGCTAATCTCAGTTTGTCCCAGAGCACGACCCCGACCAGTGACGTGACTAAGGACGTGTCTACTCGCAGGAATCCCTCCATTTAGACTGGAAGGTGGAGCCGAGCTCTGCGTTCTTCGTTCTAGAAGGATTACAGATCTCGTGAAGAGCTGCTTCCCATTACATAATGGCAGAAGATCCCACGCCAGCAGCCGTGTTAACAGAGATGATGTGCAGACCTATATTGGTTTCAGATATCAGTGTTTAAGCCTCCCAAATGTTCCCTTGCTGCTGCTGCTGCTGCTGCATGCTAAGGGCAGTGTGGTAGGTCACCCTGCTTATTCTCCACGTTCCTGTTTTTCATACCTAACTGCTCGAGTGGAAAAATCACTGTTTGCAAACAAAAGCTTTACAGGAAGCTGTGAAGACTTAACATCAACTGAGAGAATTCTCCCATGGCATCAGTTAAAGGTCAGCCACACTCGGTTTGTTTATTTCATGCAGCTCTGAAACTCTCCATGATGACATCTGTTTTGGTTATATCAGGGGCCACAGCGCCCCCTAATGTACTGCTGATATAACAGGATGCATTCTCTACTAAAAATGGTTTAAATTGGTTTAAATGAAATCCCAGTCCTCTGCTGAAGTGTGAACTCTCTGAGCACTTCATAAAATTCTCATATGATGTCCGTTGTTATCATTTATTCACTAAGTGTTGTACTTAACAGCTTAACCAGTCTCTCTTTTTCAGTTTTTTTTTAAAAATCTTGATCGTGCAGCTGATTATTGTAACGAATGAATACAAAGGGCTCTTTCTTTGTGGACTCCTCCTCCAACCACGGTCTGCATGTTTCACCAGTCATGCTTCTTTCACGCCTCGCGGGTAAAAACGCTTCTACAATGGAAACATCTGTGCATCCTTGATTATAGCTCTTCTTCCTCCTCCACGTGCATTTTAGGAATTGAAATGATGAAATACTGAGATTGATTTCGGGGTCACAGGAGGACAGACGAGATGAGGAAGTGTGAAATAGAGAAATGAGAAAAATTGTATCTTTATTGTCTACAAAGACCAACATTTCCCTGAACAAATAAACAATTTTAGCAAATGGATAGATGGATGGATAAAGGAGCAACTGAAATGAATGTTTCTGTGTTCTCTCTTATTATTGCCCATCTAAAATGCAAGACCACCAAATCAATGTGGGAAAAACAAGTAAAAAGAAAAACTGACACAACTTAAACAGCCCAACTTTTTATTTCTAATGAATTCATTTTTTTGTTTGGGAGGTGATGTGACCTGAAGGGGGCAGTGTTGCTCCAGCTATCTACATCTGGACTGCAGTGCGTGACATCCTTGAGTCTCTGCGTGTCACCACCACATGTAACTGTCACCTCATCTGTCCCATAAAAATAAAATGATCTATACCCCAGCCCTTATTTTTTGGCATTTAAATTGCCAGCACTTGATTATGTCCTAATTATCCAGCTTAATGAGTAATTATACGCTGATTCTGAAAGTTATCAAAGGTAATATCTTCCGCGGCACACAGTCTGTGAGTTTACTGAAACCTTTCTGCTTTAATTGTAGTCATTACAATTAGCAGCAAAGCACACATTTTAAGCACTCCTAAAATAGACTTGATGACTAAATAAACATACATACAGTAAAGTGAATACTAGATTAGAATGAAAGGTATTAAATGTGCGTGTGTGCGCACGTGTGTGTGTGTGTAGTAAATTAATAGCCACACACAAGATCCATTTTGAATCTGAGGTCGTGACCCCAATACAAGGCTGACGGCTGACACTTGATGAATAAACTGAGTTTGAGGTGTGATGTGCAGGGAGGGGTATTAACATGCTGCCCTGGGGGCATCATTACTTGATCCCAGCGTGGTGGCGCGGATAGTGAAAGAAGAACAAGTGTTACAAAAGTGTTCGTCTGGTTTATCAGCATGAAAGAGCTCGCAGTTAATTATGACTTATTCTGAATCTGGAAGAGAGTCCAGCACACACTTCATCAATGCACAGAAATCAGTGCTGCTTTTGCCTCAAGATGGAAATTAAAATTCAGCACTTGAGAAATAAACTATCGCAAGAACTTATAAGTGAAGGTCAGGTGCAAAAGCATCTTATTCAACCTGAGGAGGAACTGCAAAAAGATCAAAGCCAGGTTAGGACCAACAAGGTGAACAAACACAAATAAGTGAATTTTGGGCAGAATGGATCGATACATACCGAAAATGTGTGTTTACAGTAACGCACGTTTTAGTTTCATCCTCCTCAGTCAGATGTGATCTGATGGTGCTCGTCATAGAAGACGTTTCTCACAGATGTAAATATTAACGTGAATAACTGCTGAAAGGTCCATTTTGCATTATATTTCTGTTTCATGTTGTCATAACCTACACGGACAGCACTCTTGAATTTTGTGTCACGCCTGCTCCTTCCCTAGCTTAGCTGAAGGTGAAGTCAGTGCAGAAGTGCTTTAAACCTGCATTCTTTCTCACCTCCAGCAGGGGCACAAGTTGACTACATGAGCCAACATGGCTACAGCTATCATTTATATCCATATGGTCTAGTAGTAATCTAAGGTGTGTTTTCATGGTTTAAACCTTTGAGTAATGAGCAATAACAACAGTACTTTTAAAGTAGTTTATAGTGTATTATAGCAACCTAAATTTTCATGATGATTTCTGATCAGACGATTCTCTACATGCAAGCAACTGGAGATGTATCAAGCAGCACAACCATCAGTGGCAAGACTCAAGGTTTCCAAGTAAATGACACGTTCACTTAGTCACAAGATTGACTGGTGTATGTGAAACTTACTCGCATTGTCAAATAGTCTTCATTCAAGGTCTGCTTAGAATTTTTTTAAATATTGATCCACCACACGGTTCACATTCACTCACTGTGTGAAGGACACAACACAGTTAAAAGCAAGAAAAAAGAGCCAGTAAGGGGGCCTTGATTTTTTAAAACTGATAATAAGGTAAATGCTCTTGATACTGTGTATCATGGAGCATTAAGATTTATCTTAAACTCAAAGGCTCTTACTCATCATTGTTTGCTG
>JAVDPK010000448.1:197799-212209 GCA_034780415.1 Cichlasoma orientale | reverse complement strand
GTGGACAAAACTGAAAACAGATATTTATATAGCATTTTCCTAGGCTTACCGAGCGGTCCTAGTATGAGTCAAATTCACCACAATTTTAGCTGTTTCTATAATAAGTTTACCAAGCATACGTGTATCCGGACTGTAGACAGTTTCACACATCTGGGTCGCCAGTTCTAACATTTTTTCCACTGTTAACATCAAAATATGAATCAGTAAAGCTTTAAGCATATAGTACTTTATGATGACACATAGGAGCGAGTTCCAATATAGTTAACTGAAAGAAATTGGATTACTTGACAGCATTTGATCAGTTCAGTGGATTATGTTGCTAAGCGGATAACAGATTTCATCGTGATAATAATTCTCCCCAAACGTTACCCACCAGAGACGAGCTGCCCGCCAGTGCTAATTTCATCAGAAATACAGCCTGGATCAGGGTTCCCAGAGGCTTCCTTAACTGAGCACTTTTTATTCACCCAGTCTTTTCTCACTCTGGCTTTCCAACTCCTTAAAAACCTCTCTTTTTGTGCTATATCCATATTTTATTGGAGGGTTTTATTATTTAGTCCTGAGCTGTTTGCTCAGAACTCCTACAAAGACTTGAAGTCTGTTATTGCAGTGATTGCCAGCCACACTACTCCATCCTAAATCACACTCGCAGCTCTGTTGTATCAAATTGCTACATTTTCCTGCCATGTTTAATCTGTTTTTAAAGGGCTTTAGAAAACACTGCTGCTTTGCACGGAAATGTCCTGACACGCACCTGATACCCATCAGGTAGACTTTCATTTTGTGCGAATAAGAACAGTTTATCTGTGGGCGACACCTCGAGCCAGACTATAAGTGCCTGGATTTTACTGCAATCAATCACAGAGGTTTATTCCTTTTAGCTGTCGTTGGGGAAATCAGGAGAACAATTGTTTAAAAAAAAATCAATCACCACACCAGCCCATCTGTTGGAGAGACAGAGAGTGGAGTCGGCACAGTGCGGAAGGCACCAGCATGGTCTTATATGCCATTCCTCTCAAACTTGGAACAAGTCACCGCTGTCATCCTGGTTGGATATAAAACTCAGCCACATTTATTCATGTATCAATTACCAGGAAGACTTCCTTAGTGATGCACAGTTCAGATACAACACCCTATTTTTTGTGCAGCTCACATTTCTGATGGATTATCACTGCAGCGAGCGGTTTCAGTGTCTGTAAATTAGATCCAGGATCCAGTCCTCCTCCTGAAACTGGATACAGGAAATCAGCCGCTATTCTTGCAGCGTCATCTGCAGCATGTTTCCTTAACTGAACTGAACGGGGTGATTAAACATGCCTTCCATCACGGTGATTTATAGATCCATTTTGCCAGCTGGGATTAATGCAGCTACAGTAATCAAATGTCCTTTAACTGATCCGAGTCCTTTAATGCTAACGTCACTCCAGTATGTCTTGAAACACTGAGATGCTGTAACATTCAAAGTTTGACATTGTGACTACTGACTGCTGAAGTGAATAACACTGATTATCTCTTCATCACAGCACCTGTTAGTGGGTGGGATATATTAGGGAGGAAGTGAACATTTTGTCCTCAAAGAAGACAAAAAAATTGGAAAAATTGGCAAGCTTAAGGATTTGAGCGGGTTTCACAAGGGACAAATTGTGATGGGTGGACAACTACGTGATGGGTCAGAGAATCTTCAAAACTGCAGCTCTTGTGGGGTGTTCCAGGTCTGCAGTGGCCAGTATCTATCAAAAGTGGTCCAAGGAAGGAAGAATGGTGAACCAGCGATTGGGTCATGGGTGACCAAGGCTCATTGATTCTTGCAAATGTATTAAAAATAAAAAACAAAAGTGTAACATGTACATAAGGATTCACAGCCTTTGCTCAATACTTTGTTTGGTACACCTGTCTTTGGGCTGTTTCTCCAATTCTTCTTTGTAGAACCTCTCAGGCTCCATCAGGTTGAATGGGGAGCATCAGTGCACAACCATTTTCATATCTCTCCTGAGATGTTCATGACACTTGGCATTCAGGCCAAATAGTCCAATCTTTGTTTCATCAGACTAGAGAATTTTGTTTCTCGTGATCTGAGAGGCCTTCGTGTGCCTTTTGGCAAATTCCAGGCAGGCTGTCATGTGCTTTTTACTGAGGAGTGGCTTCTGTCTGGCCACTCTACCATACAGGCCTGATTGGTTTATTATCTTCACTGGAGCTCTGTCAGAGTGACCATCAGGTTCTTGGTCACCTCCCTGTCTAAGGCCTTTCATTCCTAATTGCTCAGATTCGCCAGGTGATCAGCTCTAGGAAGAGTTCTTCCATTTACAGATGATGGAAGCCACTGAACTCATTGGGACCTTAAATGCTGCAGAAGGTTTTCTGCACCCTTCCCTGAATCTGTGCCTTGATGCAATCCTGCCTCAGAGGTCTACAGACAATTGCTTGGACTTCATGGCTTGGTTTGTGCTCTGACATGCAACTATGGGACCTTAAAAAGACAGGCCTTTAAAAATCATGTCCAGTCAACTGAATTTAATGCAGGTGGGCTCCAATCAGGTTGTACAAAGATGTGACAGAAAAATGTGACATGATCGTGGTAACAGGATACACCTGAGCTCAGAATATAGAGGCACAATATATGTCAAGCGTTCAGCTCTTTGGGAAGCATCTTATTGGGAAAAAAATACGCCTGTCAAACTGTGTTCTTTTTTCAGGCGGCATTTTATAGATTCAGCTAAAGACATAGGAACAGTTGTGTTTTCTTGTGACAGAGAGAGGTGGGGGCTAAGCTGCCTGTTATGTGCAGACACAGCAATGGTCCACTCAGTCAGAGGCATTTTTGCATGTTTGAATGATTCATCAGTGGTTCAACAAACAAAACTGAAGAAACATTCCTCGGGTCCGAGGACTGGACGGAAAATGAGTGAAAAAATTAGCCAAAAACCCTTCAGCAAACCTGGACAATTATTGATCAGTTATTAACTATTGATTCTGGAAAAGTTTAGGTAGGTGGAAGATTTGTGAACAGCTCAAGAGAAGATATTTCATGTTTGACTGATACTTCCTCACAGAAATGTAACTAAAGTCACAGCGATGCAGACCTCAAACACTGTGATTGGTCTTTTTGGTCGTAATATGCTGTGTAAATATTATAGGATGATGCCTCAGGAAAAACAAACATAATAGAGGAATGCTAGCAACCGGAAAAGCACTGTGAGCAAGTTAAAGTCACAGTCTGGGAAAATATCGTGTGTGTCTTTTTTTTCTCTGTCCATCAAACAGCTTCAAATCACACCAGGAGTGTTTCAGAAGTGAAGCGTTTAGTCTGCAAAGGGTTTTAAAATTGACCAGATTCTCCATTACTTTTCTTTGTTGCACTTCCTTCCTCCCCCCTCTGCTTGGTGCAGCTTCACATGGCAACTTCGGGGATGCTTCTGAAACACGTGCCAAATCTGATTAAATTGCAGTCATTGTCATGAACGCACTGGAGCCGGAATATGATTTATTAGCCCCAAGTCCAGCATGAACAGCTAAGTTTCACTCAGTACTGGGACTACAGAAACACTGCTGTTCACTTTATGAACAGTCTCAGTACAGACGGCACACAGACACAAACCCAAACATTGGAAAAGGTTTTGTTTCATCAAGTTACTCATGGAACCGGTGAGAAGCAGTGACAGCTGATGTGGTCGACGGCCAGCGATAAAATTCCTCAAACGGTGGAAGTTGAAGTTGATGCTGGCTTAAATAAGAATCTACTCTCTCTGCTCTTCCAGCCGGAAGGTGGCATTGCAGCATCTTTGAAGCAAAAAGGTAACAGTGGTTATACATTAATAAATTAAGAATGATGTGTTTTTCTGGTAGTGATCAGCAGGTGTGGCAGTGTGATCTCACATCTCTAGTTAAAGTGTTCTCGCTGCATTATTAGGCTTCTCAGCTCAGGTCCATTGTGTTTTATTTTCAGCAAATGACCTCATTCCTCAACGGACACACAAAACGACCTCTTACCATGCACTCATACTCTGGCACTGTAAAAGCTGCACAGGCAGACTGGTAGCCCATTTGTTAAACATATGATTAAAATTTGGTATTGTGTGAGAAATTGTTTAAAAGAAGCAGACTCTTTGCCGCAGGCGACCAGTTTTTCATCCCGGGATGAGCTCATGCTACATTTTAAAATTTGGTCTTCTAAAGGGCTTGAAAGGATTCGAGATCTGTATCATCCAAACTCTGAAGTTATGAAATCCTTTGAAGAGCGGAGGCATGAATTCAATCAGAATAGAAAACTTTTCTTTTTTGAAATTTATGCAGCTGAGAAGTTTTGTACAGGTGCATCAGCATCATTCACTAACACAAACATCCATCCACCCATTTTCTACCGCTTATCCAATTCAGGCTTGCGTGGGGGGGGGGGGGCTGACGAGAGGCGGGGTACACCCTGTATAGGTCGCCGGCCTGTCGCAGGGCTAACACAGAGGAAACCGGAGAACCCGGAGAACCCACACAGACACGGGGAGAACATGCAGACTCCACACAGAAAGGCCAGATGGTGGATTTGAATCCAGGACCTTCTTCCTGTCAAAATAACTACAAAGGACTAGAAATCTACCTAAACATACACTACATATACAGAGGTTAGAGGAAACACTGTGTTGTGTTTGGCAGAAAGACTGAAGGAAGAGATCAATGTGAGAAAGTATTTCAAAAGAAATTCCACTAGACCAAAATCTATTCGCTGGCTTGCATCCAAAAGGGCAAAAATAAGGACAAGCATGAATGTACCTGAGTTTTCAGCACGTTTTGGAAACCTGGATGAGATGAATATTGCTAAACCTTCTATTAGACAAAATAAAATATTTAAAGACAAACATTTTGAATTTGGATCTCGGCTCGGATACAGTGTCAGTAATTTTTCTTTCTTATGTGAATCAGTGCATTTCGTTTGCTGGGATGTGGATTGCGTTTGTGGAATGGGAGGCGTGATGTTAGACTGAAACATATCATTAACATATTGTGGAGAAAAAATGCCCTACAGGTTTACAATATAAATTAATATATTGAAAGGGAGGCGCAGAAAGCTGGCGTTCCCTCTCCGCAGGCACTGATCAAGAGCTGCAGCATTAGCATTCCACCCCGAGACCGAGGCGTGACTGAACGTCTAAGACCGATCCAATTGATTTTTGCCACCGTTCTCTCGTTTCATCCTTACGGGTGAAGCGCGCAGCTCTGTGTGTTTACTAACTACGAGCCTTGGTTGAGGCGCAGGAACAGAACTCTGACCGAGGAGGTGACAGAAATTGAAAATGGACGTCTCACTGCATCACATTAAAGTGAGTGATAATACCGTGCTGATTTTCATTTGTAGTGATTGCGCTTTCTCAATTTTTTTCATTACCACGAGTGCACTGTTGCAATTTTCAGGTGGCGGGGTTGGTGAGTGGAGGGATTTGTGCATTTTTCTGTGGTGAGCCAAGAGGAGCTGAGCAAATAGGAGCATCAAAGCAATCTGGGCTGCCGGGCGCCGAGAGCTCAGGCTCATTATAGGGGGCCTTGGCTGAGGAGTAGCCAGGAAGACATGCCAAGTTGGACTCCCATTGTGACAGACAGTGCTCTTTAGCTATTAATCAACAGGCTGAGAAATTGAAAGGACAGCAAGTCGCTAATGGAACAATTTGTCTCACTGTGAGGGATTGAATCTCCCTGCAGCATCATCTCATCCACAGCCTGGAGTCGTTCTCTGTCGAGCGCCATCGTTTTCATTCTTTGCATTTCCGCTCAGATCCGAGTGAATCAATACCCGACGATACTGTACAAACACCACATGTTACACTTCAAAGTCTTTCAATCCTCTCATCAAAAAGACACACAGCATAAAGCGCAACTGAGGATTTAGTGTGAAAGAGCAGCAATATCTGCTTTGAGAGAGGAATTAATGGATTTAAACCTCTGAGGCCCACTGGTGGGACGATCACTACAAACCCATGCAATAAAAAAGTAAGCGTTCCTCCAACCCGTCAAACTTTATTTTAAACTCAGCGGAGAGATTAGCGTTCCCTAAAAGGTGCTGTATACTTGCTTGTGTAAGTTCGTGTCTGCGAGGCTTCACTGGAAAATCCACGGTTATTGGAAGGAACATCCGCAGCATGAATTTCAAACAAACCAGTGCAGCTCAAACGTTAGCCTGCGCGCACTTACACCTGCCTTTAGGATTCTCAGTAAACTATGTGTTTATTCTCAGGAGCGCTGTTAAAGTGGTTCATCACCACGAGCATGAAAGATACACATTTTGGCTAAAAGGGAAAAAGCTGCTGCTTGCTCTACAGTGGTGCATGTTTCAGCAACAGCACAAACAGCTTCGTGTAACCAACTGTTGACCAAGGTTTGAAACACCAGAGCAGTGAAGGCCTCCAGTACGAGTGAGGTCTAAGGTGAGATCAATGTGACACGATTCCACTCACAAAAATCAAAAACGATGCCTAATTTTTGAATTTGTGGCTGTTTTCCTTTGGTAGTATTGCAAAAGCTCCAGTGCAGCTTCTGTGGTTGCAACGATAGAAGCTGTCCCATTCTGATCCCTCCGGAGCTGGCTCTGCAGCGTGAGCTGGGTCTCCTCATGTGCAGAAACCCTTTAATGTGAACTGAACAAAGGTGCAGGGACATACCTGACATACTTCAGGTATGTCAGGCATCCACATACATATGGATGGATGGAGGGATGGATGGATGGATGGATGGATGGAGGGATGATAGTGGGAAAAATGGACATTTGTGCACTTTAAGGGCTCTGGGACTGAAACAGAGAGATAATATTGTGAGTGCAATAAGAGATGAAATCTAGAAGGCAAACCGAGGGCTCTGTGGGTTTATTGCTCCTGAACGTGACCCGTGTTTGCCTTTTTATTGCTGTGGCACCATTCCTTGGGCCTGTGACAGCATTGTTATCACAAGCAGAAGGCTTGAATTTAAAATTGAGGAGTACAGAGCTATCACTGTGAGGATATCAAATATATATATTTAGATTAAAAACACACAAAAAGGGAAATTACAGAAAAAAAAAATCCTCCTCCTCCCAGTTTGTAATTCAGAAAAATATATAGTTTGAAGTCTTGTGTAAGCCTAACCAGAAAGACCGAAGTGCTACAGCAAGCAGACTGGTGCTGAGTAATACAGTCATACAGTAAATGGATGTAGCTTTAAAGCTCTGCCTGAGGCCGATGCTAAATATGCCCCATTACCCTCCCTCCCAAAGTGTCTCTAACCTTGACAGGTGAGATTACACTTTGACATGCAGCCTCTTTGTCAGCCCCTTTGGCTGGTAAAACGCTAATAATTATCCCATCTGCCAGCCTGATATTAACTAATGATGTATGGGAAAGGTAAGAGCCAACTTTGTAACTCTGTTGGCCTACATTTTTCACGATCCCATTATGTTTGTTTTGATTTTCATTCGTGCCTCCTCCTTCTGTCATTTTATCCCTCGGCCGCCTTTACAGCTGTCAGAAAAGGCAGATTATTGATCCAGTTGCTGCTGAACAGCAGAGCTGCACCATTATCCCCGATCAGACTCTGAAGCTAGCTGTCAGGCATATAAACAGTGGCCCCGTCATGGTGGGGTTCACATGAAGTGACAGCCGGAGTCTTCCTGGGAAGATCATGAGCACCCGCTGCTCGGGAGTCCAGTCCAGATGACAATGATGAGGAGACAGCTGGGAGAACAGGATGACTTTTATTGTTATTTTAGCCGAAATTTTGAGAAGGAAGGCAAAGAAAATGTAAATGAATGCAGGGTTCTTTTCGCTGTCGCGATGCAAATGTCACAAGTTGATTTGTCGAGGCGTTGCGGTGCTCCAGCCGTGCACGGGGGTGAATGAGGGAACTGTTTGAAAATGTTTAATTCAAAAGCTCGACAAACGTCATTTATTCACGTCCGTTTCCGCTATGATGTCTGGTTATTTCACTTTAATCTACAGCAGTGGCTGTTGCATAGCTTTAGTTATAATATCCTACACCAAATGGTTTTTTTCTATTTATACATTTTTTTTATACTTAAAGTTGTGTCCCTGCACTGCCTTTGCCCCTGTGACTCTTATGGAAATCCTTCTGAAGAGGTCCCCTCATTACGCCTCTCGTTACATGACTTACAGTAAGTTGTATATATTTTGGAGGGAAATCATCTACAGGAACCAGAGTATATCACTTTTTTCCACGTTTCACAATGGTTCACTGATGTGTTAAAACAGAACACGTCCACCATGTTACCCTTATTTACCGTACACCCTGGTATTTATTTTGGAATTTTGATCATATGGCTGATAAACATGTTAAGAATCCTTTTTTCCACAGTAACAGGGTAAACAGGCTGGTTCTTCTACCCGAGCACTCAAAACACTCAATGCACTTTATACAACATGTCTCATTCATCCAAACACTTGTTCTACGTCTCAGTGCTTTCTGTCTAACACTAGCACACATTCAGATGAACACATCGGGAGCTCCTCAGGGTTCAGCACAAGGATACTTTGGGATGCAGACTGGCGCGACCAGGGATCGAACCACCAACCTTCCAATTAGTAGTACCTCCTGAGCCACAGCCACCAGTACCCTACCCTGCCCTAATGCTGTACTAATGCATAACAATATAACCTTATCATCAAGTTTTACCAAAGAACAATTATAATTCCAAGTCTTTTGTATCATTTTTGTAACAAAAATTGCTACGTAGATGTTTTGTTCCTACCTTCTAAATATGACCCACAGGGAGCTTTCCCTTATTAATGCCTGTTTGGTTAGATTTGGGACAATAAACAACTTTTAGTTAGAGTTTGGAAAAGACTGAAGGTTGAGTTAAACTGCTGTTGTTACATTATTAAATTTATAGTTAGTAGTAATGTCATTACATGGAGTCATTATTATGATAGTGGAATAAGGAATAAAACTGACTTGTAGCTGACCCAATTATAAGTGATTCATCATGAATTTATATCTAACCAGGCGACAATAATGATGATGAAACATCACTGATTTATAGTTGATGACGGAATTGAAACCGGAACCACATAAAAACTCTTGACCTGGTACGATCCATTCCCCCAGCAAAGAAATGTCACTGATCTACAGCAGACCAGGAAATTCTATTAAAAAAGTATTTAAAAAAAGAACAATTTAGGATATGTGCATTATTGCAACAATTTTTAAATATGCGCACCATGCATGACTATCATGAAGAGAATAAAACGGGCAACAGGAACTTGAGGTTTTTGAAATTCTGTAAAGACCGGTCAACACATGACGTGACATAAAGATCCTTTTAGTCTGCCCTGCAGGCCGGCATGCCTTCCTGGCATTACCGCGCAGAGGCCAGCGTGAAAGTGCTGGTCTTTAACCAGCCAGCTTACCAGCACAAGGTACAAATGTGAAGTCCTGGCTAACTGGTGGATTCACAGAGAGAAAGTGGGAGTCTGTGAGCGCGTGCTCCCTCCAGCATACAGTAGCCAGGTAGCTCTAAATGGAACAAAGTTCTTCCAGGAGCGGTAATGCATCTGAAGCAGGAAATCTAACATTTATGGTAAAGCTAAAGGAAAAGAGCAACTTTTTGGAAAAAGCACTTCTTCTTTTGCCTGGCAACACGTATTGAGGACTGGGAGAGTCAGGACATTTGCATTTCTCGGCGCACGAAGGAAATGTGCTCAGCTTTGTCCGAACTTCAAGCTCCACAACAGAGCGCGTTATTGAGGCCGCGCTGCGACCACGCGCTCATTTTACCATCTCGCTGTCAGCCGGAGGGGTTAAACAGTTCTGTGACCTTCCCTTGTTTGTGTGGCTGTCTCTCGCTCCCTCTCTCCAACTGAATCATTCCATTAAGATCCCAGCGTGTTGCAGAACGCAACAGAGCTGATGGGCTCCAGGCTGCCACATATCCTCCATGACAACCAGTGATCAATGACAAATGACGGCTCGCTCTAATGAAAGCAGGCAAGGGGATTAAAAACAAGCCTCCATAACTTGCCGGGCTTTTAAAACATTCCCCAGTCGTCTTCCTCAGAAACTCTCTGTGTTCCTCACCACTGCCTCACTCTTTGGCTTTTGTTGTTTTATTTACTGCAGGCTTTGCACTCAAGAGACTAAGATTTTCTTTTCAACACAGAATATTAACAACTTCTGTTCTTGACACAGAGCTAAACTCAGCTCCAAAAAGTCCAGATAAATCTTCTTTTTTTTTTTTTTTAAATACACTGAAGTCATGTTTTTGTGGTGCACGCCTCTTCTTGTGTTCTCTTCTTTTTGGCTATCAGAGATTGATTGCATTGACTGCCACTTATTACATCCTGGACTTGCACAGCAGGTGTTAACCCATTCCCCACTTCAGTGCAATACAAGTGAAGGCCAATGCAGATGAAAAACTGCGTGGGGCAAAGTGCATCTCTTTATATGTTATCTCAATGCAGATTATGAAGAAGGGTACCCAGTGGCTATAGCACTTCTTTCTTTCATAAATGCTGTAGCAGAGACACGTGAACGTGTAACATTGATCACAAAATGTACCTTTAATAAACCAGCAACAGTGAAATGGAGCTTAATGGTATTAAGTTGTCATTTACTGCATGTTAATGCCTTCACTAGGTAACTAACACAAGAAAAAACAAATATAGGGCCCAGTTACAGGACACTGAGGTCCAAAGAGAAAACCAAAGCTCTCCTTGATGGATGTGTGGGTGGGTGGGGGTGAAAGAGCGATGGGGGTGAGATGAAGAGGATATGGGGAAGGGGGGCTGAGATGAATGGGGGGCATAAACCCAGATGCTCAGATAAATTATTCACTTCATTCTTCAGTACTGTCCTGCCGGGTGCCTTTCATTGAGCCTGTCAGGTGCCCACTAAGGATGGCATGGGAGGAGAAGTGTCACTCATGCCGGTGGGTAAAGAAAAGACAGCAAGCTGGAGAGTCAAAGAAAGAGACATAAAACTTTTGATAAATGCTGAGTTGTGTTGCATCATTGTTGTTAATTTGTTAGCTAAAAAAAATGTTTTCACAGTGGCCGGCATGAGAAACATTGATTGTACCATTTAGACAGGCGATCGTGTCACTGTAGCATCAAAGGCTACAGCACAGCCTGCAAAAAGAACAGCTGGATTAGAAAACAATAGATTTTCTGTATAGTACACAAAACATATTTCAAAGTCTGTAATATTTTTATGTTTGGATTGAGTGAGGGGCAACATGTTGGTGTGGTGGTTACACTGCAAGAAGGTTTTGGGCTCAAATCCAGTCCAAGGATCTTTCTGTGTGGACTCTGACTTCAAAGTACACACCAGTTTTTAAATTGTGTTGATCGGCCAAGTAAAACCAGAGTTTTGATGTGCCGTTTGTGCAGAAAGAAACAGTAAAAATTAGATATTCACCAGCAGGAAGTGCCTGGACTCTTTTTTGGAGTGGCATAAATAATTAGCATGACACCTGATTGTTCTGTAAATAGTTGTACAAAAACACCTGCAGCATTTCCTGCATTTTAATGTAAATAGTTGTATACAACTTAGTTGTTTGCTATATTTGTACAGAAGTTTTTAAAATTCAAAAATTATATTTATATTTTAAGTTATAAAAATTGTTCTTGATCATAAGGGAAAAGTTTTAAGCCTAATCTTAAAAATAGAGAGGGTGTCTGTCTCCTGACTCCAAACTGGGAGCTGGTTCCGCAGAAGAGGGGCCTGAAAGCTGAAGGCTCTGCCTCCCATTCTACTCTTAAGTATCCTAGGAACCACAAGTAATCCAGCAGTCTGAGAGCGAAGTGCTCTATTGGGGTGATACGGTACTACGAGGTCTTTAAGATAAGATAGGGCCTGATTATTCGAGACGTTGTATTCAAGGGTTCTGTTGGAAAATCTGGCGGCTCAAAGCATGCTCATAAATTCTTATAACTAACAAAGTTCTTATAAGAAAATAAAATCTGAGAATTATCTCAGATTTTATTTTGAAAATCTGAGATAATTCTGAACATTTCCTTAATTTTGAACTTGAAGATTTTATTTTGAACATTTCATAGTGTTAAAGCATCTTCTTCTATATTTGACTGAGGTGTGTTGAAGCAGGGACACATCTAAAACCTGCAGGACAGGGGACCTCGAGGCCTGGAGTTGGCCACCCTTGTCCTACGGAGTTATATTTTGAAAATCTCAGATAATTTTAAGCAATAGATTTCATTTTGAAATTTTCAGAGTTAACGCAACAATATACATTAAGTAAGGCTTTTATTTTTGAAAAAAATAGTTTAAAGAATCCAGTTCAATTTCTACCTCACCTGCTTCATTTTTTCCTAATTTTGGAGCGTATTTGTTTTCCATTAAGAAACTGAGGGCTTTTATTTTGATACATTTTGTATTTTTTATTTTTCTTTGTTCCTCCTGTTGGTCACTGTCAGGGTCTGGGCCCGTTGTCTGTTGTCCATCAGTATGGGTATGAGCAGCTTTAAAGTGGACATGAAACGCTACATGTATTGAGCCTAAATGACACCATGGAGCCCTACTCTAAGAAACCGTCACAGGTTTAACCCTGTCTGTGACGCTAGATTTAAAAAACAAGTGTTTTAAGTTACAGTTTTTAGAGCATGGGCAGCGCCCATCTTGTCCGAGTACAGAATATGACATCACTACATTGGTTGGTTGGTTGCTGCTAAAAGTCCTACATTAGTTTATGTTAGCTAACTAGTGATAGAACCAATGATTCAATGGAAAACATGGAAATTTAATCTAAAAATCTATTTAAGGGGGGTCACTTTTGTGTTGCCCCTGGCAGTGAGTTTTATGTTAAAAATGAGAAAAGACTGTCCACAGCAGAATCCACCTGTTAGCCACAATGCTGGGGTTTGTAGACCACTTTACCAATGAGGACTGTGCAGAGGAGAGGGTGTTTGAGGAGGACTCCCCGATTGTCCGTCAGCCCAAACAAGCTGAAGATGCTGTCCCCTCTGAGTTTGAGTTTTTCCCCATCAGGTCAGGTGTACAGACCGAGTGGCTCAATCAGCTGGCAGAGCAAATATACACAAGATGCCATCAGCATTACTTTATGGGATATTAAGGTGTGATTTAACCCCCAGTTACATCAGGGTTAAGTCCTTCTTTTCCCGGTTTTACTACATAATAGTTCACTAAATGATGAAGTTTCTTACACACCACAGTTAGGAACACCAACATCCATCAGCATCTCCGCAGGGGGAAAAAATGACCACCTTACAGTCTCTTTCACTTACATTTGATTGATTGATGTGTGCAATGGACCAAAAAAACTAGGAGCCTCCTGGGAAGAGATGATATAGTTTTTGGAAACCTTATTTCCTTGTTTTTCGACCCTGAAATGGATAAGCAGAAAAAACTGAATGGATGGATAGATGGAAACTTTTACGTTCGAGCACATTATCTCACTGAGTGGATTAATTCTTGCTAGAAGTGAGGAAAAGCGAAGGACAAATATAAGTGAAGGAGACTATAAAGTGGTGATTTTTTTCTGTGGAGATACTGATGAATGTTCATCAATCACAAAGGGGACGTGGTCTTCAGCTTGTAGGCCCAGTGAACACCCTCAACTCAAGTGCCCTCTCCTCCATACAGTCTTTATAAAGTTTAGGCTAACAGGGATCTCCTGTTTCAGTGCGGCTATCCAACAGTGAAGAAGCACTTACTGCGTAAGAGTCATAGAGTGAGAGCGGCCAGTCTTTCCTCATTTTTAACACAAAACACATTGCTGCAGCCAGGGGCAACACCTTATAACCTTATAACACCTAAAATAAAGGCATGAATAGCAATCTCCAGTTCAGAATGTGACACAATGGAACTCAACTTGGCAATGTTTCTTAAGTGATGAAGGCAAGAGCAAACACGACAACTACTGTGAGCATCCAAAGTCAAGGCTGAGTAAAAAAAGTTACCCCAAGGTTCCTGATAGAAGATTTAGCAAAAGTGGCAAGGCGACCTATAATTTCCATTAACTTAGCCACAAATATGTTTGGGGCGAAAACAAAAACTTTAGTTTTCTGTTTCAATATTAAGTTTGATAAATTGTCTGCCATCCAGATTTTTATAGAGTCCAAGCATGGTGCAAGGTGCATAGGCCTGTAACTTAGAAACATTGTGGGGCTCAAAAGAGATGTACAACTGAATGTCATCTGCATAGCAGTGATAGGAAACGTGTCATGGTTCTGGGTCTGTTGACTCAGCATTTTAGGTTGGACTTTTTGAGCTCATGTTTACTTTGTATTTTAGCATCTGAGTTAGTTTCATTATTTTCATGAATGGCAACGCTTTTGCCCCTATTTGGTTATTATTTTGAGATTTTCAGGTTTTTGTTGTTCTGGTTCTGAGTTCTGTTTGTAGTTGTTCACGTTTATGTTTTCAGTTTTCAGGGTCGGGGGGGGGGGGGGGGGGGGGGGGGGGGGGG